>JAWDGP010000082.1:350000-721318 GCA_033675545.1 Elysia crispata | reverse complement strand
CTATTAAACCTCGTATTGATTTTGGGAGGATTGGTGAATTGTTCCTGTTTGAAAGGTCTTCCCAATCTAGGTTATCCATTTTATTAGGGGAAAAAATCGATAAACAACAAACGAACAAAAGGGGTGGGAACCATTCATATTTATTAACCGTTTCGACTTCTCAAGTCTCTTCAGGTGTGCTTGGATCAATAAATAATATTGATACACACGACGGCTTTTGTTAAGTTCTAAAATCTTGTTTTCAAAAAGTTCTTTTGAGCAAGTCAACATGTTTACTAAGTAAACCGTTGCTTGTTGTCACTCTGTTTACTTCACTTGACGACGGCGCTCATGTATGAGCGTGACCTAAATTCTAATCATGCTTGGGTGGTTCTTAAATTATCGATTACTTGCCGCTCATGTATGAGCGTGACCTAGTTTTAACATTATTGTGATTCTTGAAGATTCTGTGTTGCTGGTAAATTATGTACTTGTCTCCAGAAGTTTTGAATTTGTATACTGCTGTCTAACATAACTTTAATCTGTTTCTTTAGAGAATATATCTCTGTGAAAGATAATCCAACACATCCGAAAGTGGAATAATCTCCGAGCAGGGAAGCAATTTCTCTCAGTTTTCTCGCGTAGGACTCGTGAATTCCAATATTTTCTAATAGCCACTTTCCAAAAATACCTGACACAATTCCTTGTTCTTTATCTCTCTTGAAAACGTCGAAGCATAAATTCAAAAGTTTTCCATATTGAATGAAAAAAAAGAGAGACTGCACATTTTGTCGTTGAATGTGTTTGTATCCTTCTTGCAATTTTTTCATCGCATCTCCTGAATTTACTATCTTGGTTGGGTCGAAAAAAAATACTTCTCTGTTTATTTTTCTTGTAACATCTATGCGTTGACTCATTAGATACTGATGTAGTTCTTCTGCAGTTTTTGTTTTCTTCTGTGCTTTTTCTTTCTTTCTTAGTAAATGTTGTAACTTGGTCTTTGGCTTGGAAGGAAGTTTTGAAGGTGGTCCGTTCATCTCAACTTCATTCAGAAAGTTTAACATTTGCATGTAATAAGTCCTATGTTCATATATAACTAACTTCGATTCATCGTCCCATTGAAAACTTGAAACTTGAAAAGATGTTAAAGGTTGTTGCACAGCAGGTGATGGTGGTAGAGGCGTGTTGACAGCCTGTTCAAAAGCCGGATTTGGAATGGTAATCCCTTGAGAAAATTGTTGTTGAAGATCCATATTTTCTGGTAGAATTATTGTATCCTGTGATGATTCTGGAGAAATATAAACGGTTTGATAGTAGGTTTTAGCAGATTGCGGATCAACTAATTCCGATAAGTCCCTTGGTGAATCGGCTAAAAGTTCAGAATCTGTGGGGGAAGGAGTATTTGACATAGAGGCAAAAACACTATTAATACAGAAAACACAACCGCACAGCTCGAAGCAATCCAGTGAAATGACTTGAGGTGTTGGGCTGATAACTATACCCGGGCGGTCGTTACTATCAACAAATAGTAAACAGATTATTTTATTGGTGCGGCAAAAAAATCGATTAAGCTAGAATTGATTTTTTAAATGTGCACACGGGGTTAATGCCTCGTTGACTCTCAATTAAAAAAGGTATTGATTTTTCCGGGGTCACCCTTTTATTTATTTATTTTTTTCAGACCTCCATTTTTAAGCACTACTTTTTTTTACGTACTCCCCTCAAGGCGTCATGTTTTTTTTTTTTAGTTTTTTTTATTTATTGAGAGGGGGTACTAGGGTGTAATTTTTTTAGGGGTGGGTTTGTGTGTCAGACCCGCAATGTGGGCCAGACTCGCAATTATGGCATACTACTGAGCCACAGAGGGTTTTTAAACAAGATTCCTCAATTAAAATCCATTAAAAAAAGTATCAGTTTAGTTAGCATATGATATTTACACAACTGCTGCTTTCTGTGACTAAGACTGCTGGCTCTATATTTTCTCATTAAATCTCAACAGCCAAAAACCTTGTGGATTCGAAGAAAACCCTTTACTTTCTAATTTATCTTAAATATATATAAAAATTTAAAGGATAGAAATTGGTTTTGGTTCCTAGCCACAAGGTTGTTGATGCTAATGCGAACAAACCTGGAATCATTGACTTGTTTAAGTCTCACTCTTTGGGTCTCATAGGCCTGGAAGATGCCAAAGATGATCAGGATACCCTTGCAACCAAACACAACGCTTGGACGCAGTGAACAAGGACCCGGTTGTTGAGTAGTGGCAGAGAAGGTAGAGCTGGTCTTCTGCCTCTCCCACACATAAGGAAATGATCCTTCATCCCTCGGAAGTTATCATCATCTGTTGTAAAATAAATGTTGATGATAAATAAAAGCTATTTAAAACCTGTAATGAAGGTGCTTTATAAACCAAAAGCAAAACCACCATTCCACCAAAAAAAGTTTTTAAAAAATTTAATAAAATACAATGTAATTACAATAATACAAGGTAAACATATGTAGTAGTAGTAGTAGTAGTAGTAGTAATAATAATAATAATAATAATAATAATAATAATAATAATAATAATAATAATAATAATAATAATTAAAAAAAAAAAACCTTCGCAAGATGTGACTGTGAACAATGATCTAGAGGCCAGACATGTGTACTTAAATTGTCTTGTACTTTCTTTTAAAGCAAATTGCATCCTATCACAAAATTATAGAAAAGTCTCATAAATATCATTTACTGATATGTGATCGAAAATTGCTTTTGTTTTTAGTTACTGTCCAGACCATCCTTGATCTACAGACTACAGTACAACTACAAGTACAACTGTCAAATTCAGATTCTCGTAGATCTAATTCTAAGCATTATGTACTACAATCTTGACTAAAACATTAGTGTTAGTACTTCTGCCTTGTGAGAAAATAAGATTTACTGTGTCTGTTTTAATATTGAATCAAATTAGATCTATAGATATTTGATTCATATCAAAACGTAAACACTTAACAAACGCAAAACAGCTGTCTACAAATTTTACAGAAATGCAGAAGTTAGACCTATTTTTAGAACAATTGCACTGGAGAGCCCATAGAAAATAATATTCTCGTGACGTCATAAGGTCAGCGAAGGTAAAGTAGTGAAGGTCACTCTTGAATGAGAGTGTGGCTGTTCCGTTTACCGACAAACAGTCGATAAGAAAATAAAATAGTTCTTATTACACATATATTTGCCAATATAATTAAATCAATTTATGTAAAGAAATAAAGTAGTATTAACTCACATAAAATGTCCTCCACATTGAGTGTTTGGGGATGCGAAGTGCGTTCTGCGATGGGTTCTCCATACATGCCGAACTGAGTCTGTTGACTAGACTGACCCGCCGTCATTTCGGGTCTCGGCAAGGGCTAAAATGGGTCTAAGTGTCTGCGTTTGAACTCTTTTCGCTGCATCCACAGGTTACACAATCAAATGATGTTTGTGAATTCTTTTAAAAAAATGGATGGCCTTCCTATTGGTACTACACAAGCCGGGAAATGTTCCTTAAAACCATTAAAAATTCTAAATTTTCGTCTTCTTCTCAAAGTTTCTTATCCTTCTTCACGGCGTGCCTCGTTGTGTGTGGTATCAATAGAAAGCAGAATTACTGCCCTTTAATGTGTTTCAAACCGTATAAAAATATCTTTCTTTTGGTAAGAGCGATAGTCATTTGAAGAGAGCTAGATCTAGGTCGGATCGGCCGAACTCGGCGCTGCCGCGAATCGGACAATAATTTACAAAAACTGACACCTTTCACACGCTCTTTAATAGACCTATCGGATATTTTTTCATGCCAAAGTTATATAAAAAAAAAAGACGATAAATAACACAACATTTTGATATGGTTTTTATTGAAAAAATATTATTAATGACGATAACACAACACTTTAAAAAAAGGGTAGATCTACGTTTTTCATGCCCGGCCAACCATTTTCCAGTCGGCTAACAGCTCAGTTTGGAATACCTAGTAGTAGTAGTACTAGATCTAGTAGTAGTAGAGTAGTAGTAGTTCTTAGTAGAAGCAACAGCAGCAGCAAAGCAATAACAATAAAAAGGTCAACGAAGTGACTAATCGTATACTGCAATTTAAGACACTGATAGAGAGGAAGGGGAGACAGACATGTTCATGAGAGAGATAGGAGAAGTGCGATTGTGTGTGTGTGTGTGTGTTAAAGTAAGAGAAGGGGTAGGAAATAGCGGATAACCCTGAGAAAGTATTTGGACACGTTTCTAGTGATGCTTACTTTTGTGAAAGAATGGAAATTGTGATTTGGATGTGTGTGTGTGGGGGGGTGATGAGGGAGTGAGGGAGGTGGTGGACACTTTTGAAAGAGATAGAAACCGTTGGGTAGTAACAAGTGAAAAAGGTAGCGAGTCTTTCAAATTTATGATTTATAGGTTGTGCTTGTAGACTTTCAAAATGTTTTTTTCCGTTTTTAGAACACACTCATTCCTACTAATTTTTGTTTGCACTTTTTTTTTTTTTTTTGGATTGTTTGTCGATTTCTTTTCAGCCTGGCATGCTATTCATAAAAAAATGTTTTGTTTTTTTTTTTTTTTTGTTTGTTTTTTTCCCAGTTCCCTATTACACAGCTTATATTTTCAACTGCCTTCTCAAATCTAACTAGTACTTTAAAAAAAATCCACACTTTATACAAGGTCTACATCATCTTTTGTACGTATACCGGAAGTGTGTTATGACCTCAGCCTGTCTTGCACTTTGAACTTGTAGCCGATGGTTAGGTCAAACCGTTTACTTCGTTCAGCAGTTGGTAACTTGTCGTACGAAAGTCTGACAGTAGCTTACGACGAAACGGATGCAGTGCTGTAAAGGAGTGTTGTGTTGGTTGTGTACATAATTTTAGAGCATCTGTTACACACCATTCCGTCTATCTTTTTCCTGGCTCAGATTGGTTCTGAAGATCTAAATCTAGATCTAGAATCTATCAGTCTATGCATTATTGTCTGCTGAAAAGGTTCAGTAACTCAGAAACAGGCAAGATAAACTGCTTTGTGGATGACTTCCTTGAATCCTTTGAATCTTAATCGCTCATTTAATTGGTTTGATCAAAAAAAAAAAAAAAAGACGATTCAGTGCACAAAGAGTGAGAAAATACTGATTGTTCTGAACGTTCCTGAGACAACTTCAGTTTTGACAAGTTGGTGCTTTTTAAAACCTTAAAAACAGGCATTGTCTGATTATGCTGATCAAAATTAATTATGGCACATTGGAGCAAGGAGTCAGTTCTTGAATTTATCAGAGCTTATCGAGCAACAGAGTGTTTGTGGAACACGGAGTGTAAAGAATACCATAATAAATATTTGAAAGATAAAGCTTACGATAAACTGGTCCAAGTATGTAAAAAGTTTTATCCTCAGACAAACAGAGATACGGTAACCAGAAAAATAAACAACCTGCGTTCCTCCTTCAGAAGAGAATTAAAGAAGAGGGAACTCTCAGGTGCAGGCTCTAACGAGGTTTATGAGCCCAAATTATGGTATTTTGATGACCTCGCATTCTTGAGTGATCTCGAAACTCCCAACTTAAACTGTCCTCACGCAAAGCCACTGCGGGGTGATCCAAGAAACAATAAAAGTCAACCAGAATCCGACACAAAATACACGATGGTGAGTGCAATAGGCTTAAATGATATTATTTGAAATTCCAGAATGGTGAGGGAATTTTACCATGCAGGTCAGCCAATAATCTGTTATTAAGAGTAATCTTTTATATGTTCAACTTTCCTCTCTCGTTTTCTTCAAACCACTTTTTGCACTTGATGTTCGTATGTCTCATAATTATGAGCTTGAAAGAATCCATGCTGTACATACATTTTCATTGCAGAGACATATTAAGCAGATGGTACACGTACAGCTTTCAGCTATAATCATGTGGTTGAGTGAAGTTACTTTATTACTCAGGTTGATTTTGTCAAATATGTGCTCTCTGTTCCTCTCCATCTCTTTTTCTCACGCTCGATATCTTGATCTATTGATCTTTCACATTGACCATTGCAACTTCACAATGTACACGTATATTCCGTCCGTCATATCTCATTCTCAATTCTCCTCTCCAACCTCACACATATACAGCACACACACACAAAAAAAAAAGCCGTAGGCTATTTTATTTTCATTTCTGTTTTGTTGTTGTTCACGTTGTTGTTTGAAAAAGCATTTGCTTTTTTTTGCTTTTTTTTTTTTTTTTTTTTTGAGTAGAGGCCGGGTAGGACGTCATTATCTCAAATTTGTGGAATATAAATATAAAGGCAGTTTCAAAATTTCTGGTGTCTATTGTTAGCGTGATTGAGTTTTGAGTTGCAATAGATTTCTAGTGAGAGAGAGAGAGAGAGAGAGAGAGAGAGAGAGAGAGAGAGAGAGAGAGAGAGAGAGAGAGAGAGAGAGAGAGAGAGAGAGAGAGATTTTCATTCAGTCAATGCTATAAGTTCAAATGCATGGTCTTTTCGTGTTGTATTTTTTTTTCCATATTTATCCCGTCTTTTTTTCCGCTTCCTCAGGATGTTTCTCGTCATGAAAACCTTAATGACGATGATACTGATAGGATTAAAGACAATGCTCATGAGCAACCTCTAGGCACAGCTGCTTTAACTAATGCGGATGAATCCAACAACAGCCCAGCAGTCTACCAAACTGGTCAGCCGCAACAGAGCTCACGAGAGCGGGCAGGGAGGAAGAGGAAAAGAGACTATGAGCACCGACACGCAGACGACGAGCAGCCGATGGTGGAGTACAACGGTTTGACGACGAATATCCCAAAGAGTGACAAATTTGACACCTTTGGGCATTATGTGTCGCATAGTTTAAGACAAATGTCAGCAGAGCAGTATATTCACACACAAAAACTGATTGCGGATGCTCTTTACGAGGGTCAACTGGGCAACCTCTCGAGGAGATCTCGCTTATTAGCTGATCCCGAGTAGGAAAATTGTTCTTCGCATTAAATACATCATATTTATGTTAATTCAATATCAAGAAAAACAATACCGATAAATGAACAGTTCTGTCGGACTATATTTAGCCAAGGCACACCGTCTGTTCGCTCTTCTCAGAGTGAGGCTGGTGTCGGCAGCAGCTTTCCACATAGGAGGTGCATAGAATATGACTAGCCTGAGATTACTTTGAGATGAGAGAAAATCAGTACCGTGCTATGACTACGAGCACGAATAAACTCTGGACTCTCTCAGAGTCATTTGAAGTTTCACAAACTTTGGGGTAACGAATCGCCACTATGCGCTTCATGAATCAGCATTACATGTCGAAGAGATTCTGATTAAAAATAAATTATATATACGTTCCATTGAGCATTCGAGTCTATTTACTTTGAAGTTTTAGTATAATTTGAATTTCATATCAATAGAGGGTGCTTGAATTTGGCTTTGCATTATTTTTATTTTATTTGATCATATTGATCCCAACTCACATCATGAAATTAACCAAGATGTATAAAATTCTTGTCATTCCTTGTAGTCATATGGACCTTTTTTTAATCTGAAACTTAAGCATACTTGCTACTAATACTAGTAATACTAATAGTAATACTCACGTCAAAACCGGTATCTTATAAGACAAACTGATGTGGTGGAAAATACGCTAGCTTAAGTAAAAGAGCATTTGAAATTGAATATACGTCAAAACAGTAGCGTAGTAAGAATGAAGTTGGACCAGTTTTAGAGGTTGGTGAAAGAATGAGCATAAATCGGGGTTAAGTTAGTATGTGCATGAAGCCTTCTTAGTCCTACATTTTTTGGAAGATCTAACTCACCTGGTAATACATTTAATATGGTACAAATTGATAAGTATTTCAAGAATTACACTTTTGGCTCTATACACTAGGTTTCGCTAGAACTGTCGTGCGATTTCCCAAACGCAAAGATGTCCCCGATTACAAAGTCATGAGCCATGTGAAACATTGATATAGAACCATTTTAGAAGACGCCTCAAGTAGGTTCTACCTGTTATTATCTTGTTTTTAAATAAAGTCTTGCCAATTTTGATGATTTTATGTGGTAGCGTTATTTGTGTTTCCTCACATGAATGTGTCCATCTCTGAGCATTGTTAGTGGAGGGTTGACTTCTTTTGCTTACATCTAGTTTATAGAAATGAAGTATCGATAATAAAATGGGCGGAAAGGTCAAAATTGGGAAATCATAAGATGCACCATACCTTGTACCAGTAACTGTAAGATAATATTATGATGCACCCATTAGCGATCGGATAACACTCTGAGCCTCTACTGTAAAAAATTGGAAGTTTCTTTAATGTGTACTCACTGAGAATATTGTGAAAAAAAAATTGGAAGAATTACCTAAGTATGATATAAGAGGGCCAGATAGCTGTAGATCTTCTAACAGCAAAGAGCCTTCGCGAATGAAACCTTATATATATATATATATATATGTGTGTGTGTGTGTGTGTGTGTGGTATAACTGGTGATGATGCTACATCTCAGTTAACCAGCCTCGCCTTTGATTACAGTATGATATAAGCTTTAAATTCCATGAATACAGTGTATAAAAAAAAACTACATGTATAATAATTAACATTGCTGATGTATGATCAAAATGCGAGCACATGTATTATTAACTTCAAGTGGTGAACATACATTTGTATTACTATTACAGTATTAGGAGTGACGTCTTTGTGTACCGGCACCGTATCTCGAGAAAGCATACTTAGTAGAAACCTGTTTTCACTCTCCCTCCCTTCCTCCCTCTCTCTCTCTCTCTCTCTCTCTCTCTCTCTCTCTCTCTCTCTCTCTCTCTCTCTCTCTCTCTCTCTCTCTCTCTCTCTCTCTCTCTCTCTCTCTCTCTCTCACGTCTTTCGTCTTATTTGTCGGTCTCGAGCTAGATCTAGGTTTGTGGTTGATTTTTCTATACTACTCATTTCATTATTTTCAGTCACATGCATCTTTAGATCCTTAGATCTAGCTTCGTCTGTCTCAGCCTCTAACGTGGTTTGACTGCTTTTTTTATTTCTATATTCATTTATGCTTTTCAGTCAAATGGCATCTTTCTAAGATCCGTTAGAGGCTAGTTTGTTTATGTCCTGCAAAAATATGGACTTGATCGTTCTTAGCGATTCAACCTGTTAGTCTATTCAAGCCAGCATGAAAGTCACTGTTCCTGAAGCATCTATTTTATTGTCGATGCGGATAGCTCAGAGGTTAAGTGCCTGGTCTTGTCTCGGCAAGGCGACGGGTGCCGCATCGAGGCGCAGGTTCGATCCCTGTTCATTCCATCTGTTGTAATGTTTTCACGTCTTTCGTCATATTTGTCGGTCTCGAGCTAGTTGATTTTTCTATACTTCTCTCTCTCTCTCTCTCTCTCTCTCTCTCTCTCTCTCTCTCTCTCTCTCTCTCTCTCTCTCTCTCTCTCTCTCTCTCTCTCTCTCTCTCATTCCATATAACTTATTTGTCTGCCTAACATGTACTTGTATTTATTTTAATTTAAAAAATAAGACGGAAAACTTGATTTAAGTATTAGTTACGGTAACAACCAATCCTGGATTGTATTCTCAGCGTGGTTGTAATGATTTATTAATACTAAAGATTAAAATTCAGTCAGACATGTACATTTTGTCTCTTCTTTGAGTAATTATGATCAAAAGTTGTTTTTAAACAAAAATGCTCTTTTTACGGATTTAAGCAAGATAAAGCAGTTTATGACAGATCCCACACCCCCTTTCCACTTGTGTTTATGAGGCCATCCTTATTTAGAACCTTACTGTCATAGCCAACCAAGTCGGATGCAAAATTTATTCTAATTAGTCTACTGGTACTACACTGTCAGATCGGTAGACAATATGCACAGCTCTTGCTCCGCAGATGCACAATGCAAGCACGCGATGGCGGAGGGGAGCGGATGATGACATGATATTGATAATCAAGTATGATGTTGTTTTTTTTTTTTAATTTTGTCATGTCTTTGACCTAGTACATAACCGTCTGATTCTGCTAATGTGAAACAAAGCACACAAAAATTGGCCTACTTCCCCATGCTACAGTACTCCTTGATACACGCAGGTCTCTCAGCGTCTAGAGCTACGCTTATTCGGTAGATCTAACCTACTCCTTCGACGTGATGACCTGATTGAATGTTTCCGTCAGCTTATAAATTCCTAGACGCAGAATCGAGTTTGTTTACATCGCGTGCCGTACAAGTCAAGCTTAATACACATCAACAAAAGCTAAGTTGGGAATTTTTTTTTTTTCATATCATAAATGAAATACATGTATTCGAAATGTCACGATTCGTTGTGAAAGTGAAAAGCTTCACACTCAC
Organism: Elysia crispata; assembly: GCA_033675545.1. NCBI lineage: Eukaryota > Metazoa > Mollusca > Gastropoda > Plakobranchidae > Elysia > Elysia crispata. Next base: position 711,013 of record JAWDGP010000082.1, on the reverse strand, counting down.
AGGATGGGCTTAGAGATTCTGCATCAAGGTTAAAATGAGGCCACAGTGAACGCGCGAGGCCAACTCGCACTGTTTTGGCTGCGAATGCGAGAGCCCCATGATCAATGAGTCAGTGCATGTGCTATATTTAGAACATGACGTTCTTACTCAGTTGTTTCATTATGGAGGGGTTTTCCGATTTCTCATACTGTCATACTCATAGACTACAAACGTACACCTCAGGCCAACATAAGCAAGCACAGGCCGGGTATATCTTCATTGTTTGATATATTACTATTTAGACATTAGGCCCATTTCATAAAATAATTATCTAGCTAAACTGATTGTCCCCTTAAAGCAAACGAGGCTATAGTACCATGCGCAAAGATACGATATCGATAAAAATACATGATGTAATTCTACTTATTTCTAGGCATCCGCTTAAACAAACAATGATGGCTGTAAACAAAATGCAGTTAATTGAGGACGTCTTTTAATTTAAAATTATCTACAGCGTGTACTTGAACTAATCTGTCGCTCACGAACACATTTTTTATGGAATAGGTTTTAATCTATAAACATATTATATACATATATAATTATATATATACATAATATATATAATATATAATATATATATATATATATATATATATATATATATAAGAATCACCTCTAAAAAGTGGTCGCCTGGATATAGAGAGCTAATTTTTTTGTCTTAGATCTCAATGTTGCCCCCTACAACTGACATAGACTATATCCAAATCTTGATAATTACATGTGTTGTATTTTGCCAGCAATGTGGCCTTCTTGAGGTTTAGAACTCCCTTTAAATATACGTTTGTGCTTTTATACCTGCAAAAGATACATGTACTGCGGTGTTTGCCATTTTTTTCTTCTTAATTTCTTTTTCATCGGCATAATGGTCTGAATTGACTTTTGAAAAACTTGAAACATTTTTGTCAATTTCATTTAACAGACGATCCGACCAAGGTCATGACATTACCATACTCATTCAATGAACCACAACCATGGTGATACCCATGCACATGCCAGCCCAGACTCTGCTATTGTTACTTAAATTAACATGTATGTTATGTTCATATGGCACATAGCAGTTATTTTTAGTAGAACTACCGGTGTAATCAAATATACTCCTTGAAAGCTTCTTTTTATCGAAAATAATGATGAGAAACTAACATACATAACATTCATAATAATTATGCTTTTCATTTTGAGTTCAGAGTCTACGGAAGTAGAACCTGTGACTTTATTTCAAAATTACAACTTTTCGTGTGTGTTTTTGTTTTGTTTTGTTGTTGTTTTTTCAGAAATTCATTCATGTATGTATTTACTAATTTAGGCCATTGCCTCACTTTGCTCATTCTCGATGAGAAATAACTAGAATACCCCCTTTCCCCCCTCTATTATTCTTCCATAATGATAAAGCATCGTGAGCAGAAATGACATATCGTATGAGAAATGATCCTAAGCAATATCATTATATTTTTGCTAAATTGCCCATTTTAAAATTCTTTAGTTTAAAACAGTTGCCATCCTGAAAATGAGGTGGATTTACCCAAGACGGTGGTTGAGTTTTGGCTCTCATCTCCCATGCTATGTCAACCGTGTCAACTTCTGAGCGAGACTTTAGGAGATTAAAACAATTTAGTTCTGCTATCTATGCTATGTCACATGTGCACATCAAGAAGAATATGTATTGTAGGGGCCATCGCCCTCTATTTAGAGTTTGATGTTTGTGCCTCACACAGCTTGAACTTGTTGTTGATGACGTCACTCAATCAATCCAGGAACATTATGGTTCAACATGTAGTTAGATGGGCTGATAATGTGAAGAAGAAGAAAAAAAATTCTAGTGTAGATGTACTGTGTGGGGAAGAAAATCCATTTCGCAACTTTATTTATTGCCTAAACTTTACGCGCAATTATTTATACTCACAGAGGCATCTACAGATTCATTCAATTTGTAGTTCAACTTTCTACTGCTATCACGTTAGAAGGTAGAGAGCTGTGACCATAAAAGTCTCGGTTAGCTCGACATGAACCTGAATTGAGTGAAGCGGATCTCTGCTTGTGGGTTCGCATTATCGCGACGTAGTTCCATAAAAATTAATAATCGTGAACTAAAATTCCCCAAACAACAACAGCTGTCGGTGCTGGTTGAGAATTGAAATAGGCCATTGTAAACGACGACCGAAGGATGATCAATATAATTATGTCATCCTATATTTTTATGGTAGTGGAAATCACTCATGATACATATACATACACGTATGTAACATACATGTAGGCCCTACTAGCTTCTAAGATCTATTAAGATCTGCTTCCAGAAATAGGGACGATGGAGAAAGAGAGAGGGGGGGGGGAGAGATAGATAGATAGATAGATAGAGAGAGAGAGAGAGAGAGAGAGAGAGAGAGAGAGAGAGAATAAAAATTATGGGTGAGCAGGAAAACAAAATCCCTAAGATTTCTGAGCTACAATGGGAGGAAAAAGCCTGAGGCGAAGAGAGAAAGGGAGAAAGAGAGAGAGAGAGAGAGAGAGAGAGAGAGAGAGAGAGAGAGAGAGAGAGAGAGAGAGAGAGAGAGACAGACAGACAGAGACAGAGAGAGACAGACGGACAGACAGAGAGAGACAGAGAGACAGAGAGACAGAGAGAGAGAGAGAGAGAGAGAGAGAGAGAGAGAGAGAGAGAGAGAGAGAGAGAGAGAGAGAGAAAGGTGGGAGAAGACAGGCCATATATTACACACTTTATCAAAGTGCATGAAAAATAATCACTGTCAATTGAATCTAGGCTACTTTGATGTTTAACTTGTTGCAGCTTTTTATTTAAAAAAAGCAACAACCTATTTACAGAATTGAATAAGTTGTTTGCAATACGGTATATAGATTATATTACATGTACATGGACACATATTAAGATTCACTATCTCCACTTAGCTGCTTTTCAGTCGAATAAGTTGCATATTTTGCCCTTGATGTACGGCAAACTTTTATTTAATAGGAAATAAATATTCTTTATTTGGAACTGGTGTTGTCAAAATTGTAGATCTGTGCAAATTATAGAAGTACAAATAAGCCTACTGGTTACATGTGTGTTTGCGAACACTGTTTCTGTGTGCGGATTTTTGTAATTATTTTTTTATAATATGGGTTGGACCTTAGACCTTTCTAATTACATACCGTAATTGTGTATGTTTGGATAAAATGATAATTATAAATGTTCATTCTTCATACCGGTACAATTACAAATCATTTTCTTTATACTGACCATAACTATAAGCAAGCCCGCGTTTTCAGCATGTAATGCCATCGCCAGTCAAAAAATTAAAATTCTGAAGTTTTTATTGAACTCATTAGAAATGGTTCGACTCATATCAGAGATCTCACATTGACACACTGTAAAATTTCTCGTTTTGACTGGAAATATGTGTTCTGCAGATTCAATATTAGAATAGAACTTACTCTTTTGCACATTGCACACAAAGCTTCACAGTTTATAATAAACGTCAACGTCTTCAATACTGTATAACACACATTTATGTTGATGTTATTTTATCAGTCAGTTCTATAGCTAGAGTTCGGTTTCACGGTTCTCACCACCATTATGTAATATGACAATCATCTGTATAATAAATGAGCTCCATCAACAGCTGCTCTTGTATGAAATTTTCTTTACCGTATACTACTACATGTATTATTATTATTATTATTATTATTATTATTATTATTATTATTATTATTATTATTATAACAAAAATTTTAATTCAGTTAAATAGTGAAGAGCCCTTAGAATATATTGTTCAAAGACATTTTCCATGCGACATTAAATTTTAGCTCTTCAATTTTTTTTTCATGTTTTTTTTTTTTTTTGTCAATGGCAAGTCAAAATTTGAAGCTCATCAGCATATGAAAAAATTATGCAGTTGAAAGCGATCAATTGGTGTTCCTTAACCCTTCTTATATTTAGTTTCAAAGAGTTGGACAGTTATTTCTATAAATTAGTACTTTCCAATTTAAGTTATTGGTCTACTGTAGTGTAATTTATATAAAAAAAAAAATTAAAAAAAAAAAGAAACTTCGACTCACAAACTGCTGTACATGTCATTGCCAAAAGTAAAAATTTTGAGGAGCCCTATTTTCCTGCATTAAATGTAGATTTCTTGGGACTATATTCTTTCACATCACTGAAACGTGAGGCTATGTAACAATTTACACTGGTTTAGTTTTTCTTTTTATCCACCTTATTTTTAAGAGCTTTTACTCATTTTATTTTTATTATCAAAAGGATAAATTAATTGTCTTTTTTTTCTAAACTATTTAGAGGAATTGTGGGAGAGGAAGTAGTAGTACTAAACTGCCTTTGATTTGAAGGATTAAAAACACAAAGTTTCAAAATTGGTGTTTCGAATGACAAAATGTGTAAACTAACACAATTACTGAACTACTGTCAGCATGAAATGCTAGTTAAAACCTACTAACAATGTACTTTTAGAATTTTTTTTTATTCAAGAAAAGAGAGACACGTTTAAATTGTATGGGCTTTGTATTATTTTAATATTTGTATGCACTTTACTATTGGAGGTAGCCATTTCAGATTTCAAAAGCACAAATTCATTTTTTCCTTCTCTTTTAAAGACTTCATGATCAAGTAATTCCAAATACATATATATCATGATATCTTTTGTGTTATGGCTGAAAACGTATTTCACTTAAAGTCTCTGATGTTATTATGTGAGGATAATAATGTTAATAAAGATTGATTAAAACCCATTTGCTTTTAGTGAATTTTATGAAATTAGAAAATCGAACCTCTGCAGAAACTTATGTTTCATTTAACACAACCCAGCCCTGCTCAATACATGTATCAACTTAAAGTTAAATAAAAAAATAAAAAAAAACATGAACAAAGTAGTAACACTGTGTCAAATGAAAAAACGAAAAAAAAGACTTTAAATTGTAACATGAGAATATATTATGCATTTATGATTATTTTGTAAACATTTTAATGGTTTTTTTTTTACAAGCAATGTAATAGAGTTTTGCAAATTTCTTTCTTACAAAAGCAAATGACCAGCAACAATTTTAGTATCACATTTCAGCGAGTTTGCGTGATGGAACAATGAAGCCACAAGAGATAAAGAAAATTACAGTATTTATAACAATTTATAAACAAGTAGTAAAAATCACTTGACATCCAATACATTCATTTACTGTAAAAGGTACATGTATATCACTTTTAAAACATTCTCCCTTTACCATGCATAGTCAATAAAAACAAGTAATTCACAGTACATTGTAATGCTAATTAATACAGAATCATCCAAAATCATTTCACGCTAGCACCAGCATCAGATTTCTCCTGATCTTCATACATACATAAGTTTAGTAATTTAGTCATATTTGTTGCAACATTGAATGTTTTAGGCTTTTAAAAAAAAAAAAAAAAAAAAAACTTTTAATTCTCAATCTCAGAAGCATCTGAAATACAGCATGTACATTACCAGTAGTTAACTCTGACTTAAACTAAAGGTTTCAGAAGTAAACTTTTACCTTAAATAAAACAAAATTTCAAAATTAAAAGTTATCTTTCAGTTAAAAGTTGTTGTGATTCAAAATCATCTACTATCTTTTTTGTTTCACTGTTACAAGTTACTATGTATCAAATTGAAGAAAAAGAAAAAAAAAAAAACAACCACCACCAACAAAACACAAACATAATCGAAAATGTTCATATGCTCATCAATTATCACATATGTAGAAAACCAATAAAATTAGTGAATTACACACTTGAAACTTCTTAGATCAAAGTTTTGCAATCTTTGATGCTTAAAAAAAGAAAAATCCCTGACACTAATAACTCAGAAACATGCTTTTATTTACAGTTACACATTATATATTTCATGTAATTAAATACATTTAAAATTTTTAGAAATCAAATTACATATTATTCAATAACAATAAAATGGAAGAAAAAAAACAAAGCAATGAGAGAATTAATTAAGTTGTTATAAATTCTCTAGATCTTCTAATGAAAACAGAACAAAATTAAAAAAAACTTTGTAGCGATGTAACAAAGTAAAACGTGTTCATGAAAAAAGATACATATTAGAATGATCTTAAAAAAATATGAGTACAACAATGCACCACAAAAATTTTGTATAGCTGTTGGTGTCATGATCAATAATCTTGTGACAAAAAACTCAAAACTATACACAACAAAAATGAAACCATTGAAGATTATTTTAGCACATCACGCAGCTTAGTGTTTAATTAGACAGCCTGTTAACAAACAAGCACCATTCAAAAAGCCAGATTAACTAGATGAAATCCCCAAGTCAACAACCCCTCATTTCAGGCTACAAAAATCTGATCAACAGCTTTTGAAAATCCACAGGCAGGGTTAATCTTTTCATGGTCAGCTATGCACCTAAGGTGAGTTAACATTCATAAAATCATAAAAGTCTTGTTAGAACTTTTAATAAAAAAAATGACGTTGTAGCATATTGCTATCTTTATGTTGTTTCTAGCCAGGAATAACTTGATGAGGTGAAACATTTGACATTTTAAGAGATATAATGCACTAGTTTGAAATTATGTTGACTCATCTATAGATCACTTCAAAAATTTATAGTTATTATACATGAATAGACAGCCAATTCTATTTTTTTTTTTTAATTTCCTGATAGCATTTGATTTCACATCTATAATATTAATAGTACATGCAGAACTATTACTGTATCAGAATATTTTTCTTTCATTTATTTTCAGTTAAAGGTAAAAACACTTTTAAACAAATTAAAAATGATTTCTGGTAACCTAATTATTTTCTCTCTTATAAAAATTACTTTGATTTGTCCAAAATATATTTTTGAAGTTAAAACAAAAATATTTGTCCAAAATTATAACTTTTCCAAAAAGGATAAAGTGGATAAACCTTAATGTAGTTTCATTCCCAGTTCCTAAAACGAATTAGAGGGATCAGCTGCTACATATGCTCAATATGATGGATTACATCATGATCACTAATTCATTTTTTTAACATCAGAAAGTTTGGTTTAAACTCAGTCACAAGATGATCCATAAAAAGTAAAATCATATGCCTATACAATTCTTAGCAAAATTGTACAGTTTCTTTTTAAAAATAGAACATGCTATACTCGCAAATATAATTATGTGTATTTAGCCAGTGAGATGATAAACATAAGCTTGATTTGCACTTACAATCAACTTTTGCGTCCTATGACCTAGAAAAATCCCCATTTTAATTTACAATATTAATCTTGAAACTTTCAATTGAAAAAACTAACCCAAAGAGAATGTTAAGTTTTAATAAACCCAAAATTTTCAATTCCACAAAAATTAAAGCTTGCCTCATTTTTTTTTGGCATAACAATAAGTTAACATGACAGTAAAAATCATGCAAATTAATAGAGGAACAAACAGGTCTTACTTTTAGAGATTTTATTTAAACAAGCAAGGTTACAGTATCTTATCATTAAAGAGGAGTCTAGTATAGCGTTTTTAGGCAACACCTCTGGGCCAGACAAATTTGTTGACTTTAAGCAAGAGTTGACTTCAATTATTACATTGCCGTATATAAGAAAGGCAAAGACAGCCCAAGGAGGTTGATATTTCAAATCAAGAATTTAAAAGCCAGTTGACTTTAAGTTTGATCATTAATGTTTATGTGGATCCATTGTATACTACTAGATTCTATTTCCTGAGAATTTGGCTTCAAAAGACATAATTTGATCCATCAAACTTTTCAACCAGCCAGGCTTATTCATTGAATCTGAGGTTTAACTGTATCAAAATATCATAGCTGCTGAGTCAGATAAGACACACTTGAAATCAATTTATTCTAATGACTGCTATACATTTAAACAACTCATATTCAATTTCAAACTGCTTTCTAATCTTGCTAATGGGTGAAAATTACATGCTCACCTTCTTAGATTGCTACTATACATAAAAAAGTACACATATGAAAAGGAAATTGATTCCTATACAACTACAAATAATTCATAATAATATTTTTTTAACTTACACCTACAGCGTGGATGAATTTGGAAGAAAATGAGGATCACAATTCCAACAAATGGCAAGAGAGATGTCAATTTTTAGACAGAAAAAACAAACAAAAATGCAACTATTATGATGAAATTCGCTGTCTCAGCTCATCATCTTAATATCAATCATACATTTGTCAAAAGTTCAGGCAACATCTTTCAATTTGCAAGGTAAAAAAAAAAAAAAGAGAATTGAATCATGGACTCTAATCATACAAAAGCTGCTTACAAATAGGACTTTGTAATGAGTTGAATGAGGCAGTATGGTTGTCATATTAAGTGCCACAAATACAGAAGTTTAACATAAAACAAAGTCATACATGTATCAGATCTTACATGTCCACATTGTCACACATCACTATTCGTCCAAAGTCTTTAGATCCAAATTAAATAAACTGCAATTCATTCCAATGAATAACCCATGTATCGAAGTCATTTTATTCCATTAATGATTGGTAGCTAGCCTTCAAACATGTATATTTTCTTCTCTCCAGGAAATATAGTTTAATTTTTACCTGCCCAATAAGTCAGTAGTGACTAAAAAGAATTTTGTAAAGATCCACCAACGCACTGATCAGCACTAACTTGAACGTATCCTCAAGCAATTAAGACTAAGGGATAATATAAAGCTTTAGACACTGATAATTAAATATTTAGCTTTTAGTCTTAGTCTTACAAAATGAAGGTCAGCTAATTGTATTTATTTATTATAAGGCTCTTGATGCAATCTTGCCAAGTATTTAATTAATTGTAACTTGTAAACCATACTTTGAGACACACCTACTAAAGTTAAATTTCTGTCTAAATATACATTTCTATTTGGCACATATCAATTGATTCCTTGTTGAACACTAAATGAAAACTTATTTATACATCTATTGGCCTACAACTGTTTGAATTTAAATGTATCGAGATCTAGATCTAGTGATAAAAGCTGGGGTTAAACTAGATCTAGATAGATTTGAATGTAAACTCTTCCTCAGAGTTTGAGAATATTAAAAGAGAGAAATAGGACTTCCGATTGGGTATGTTCGTTTCGTATACAATTAAGATATATATGATTATAGGATTTATGATGCCGTAGTTTTTCTTAATCAATGGTAATTCATTGTTAGGAAATGATTTACACGTATATAAAAACGAAGCCACAGTTTTTCTATGGCCTGATCAAATTAAGCCCTCTTTAGTATGGTAGAGATACCGTACCCATTTGAAAGTCCTTCCAAGGGAGAATCTGTAGCTAATCAAGTAAACTTTCACTTATTTCACCTGCACTAGCACTAATGGGTAAAATTGCAGATATCAACCCAAATCATGTTAGGCTTCACAATTGAATGTTTCCTGAAGAAATCGAATCATGTAGCTTACTTTAATGGAATTTTAGAACAACACAAAAATGCTTATATTTTGAAAAGTACCTATTTGCGAGGAATAAAAACTTCATATTCCTGTTCAGCGTATCAAATTTATTAAGTTAAATACAATTTTTACGCTTAGGGTGAGTTGGGCCGATCACTGCAATAATACGCACTAATGATTGAAGGTGATAATACAAACTACTATCACTACTATTGGACTAAAAAAAAAAAAAAAAACCTTCAGTGTAAAACTATAAATGGTGACAGGGTTTTATCCAGTTGGGTTTGTGCTATTCTCATTAACTAAAGGAAAAGCTTTGTTAATATGTCCCATTCATACATTTTAACTGAGTCATTTGGGTATTGACGAAATTTTTTGTTGACCAGTCATATAAGGAACGTCCTACAAATACTACATCTAGACTTTGACAAATTCAATACTCAAGATCTACAAGCAAGTCTTGTCTGGATCTGGTAATTGCGTCATTGAGGGATTGATAGGATCTAAAGCTCTAGAATTCTGTAACTGACATGAGATCGAGATCTAAATTTATAACTATTAATTAGATCTAGATCTAGACTCTAGATCTATTAATTACTGTAATTTATTTAGAATTAATTTTCATGAATCTTACCAGTAAATGAGTAAGTATAAACTAAAACATGCATTCTTACATTTTAACTCCGTGGTTTCTTGATCTTGAAGCTTGTTAAAATGCCATGTCATGTGTTGTCATAATTTGACAACCATTGTTAGCGTGTTCTACAATTTGCTGCTTCAGTTTCATCACTTGCTCTCGTAATCCTGTGGCGGTACCTAATAAGTCATTATTCTGTCCTTTCAGATCTTTGACGCGCTCTTCGAGCCGTGAGATGCGTTCTAGCTTTCTTGTACGACATTTGCGAGCTGCAACTCTGTTGCGTGCCCGTTTACGTTCAAGTTTGATCTTTTCCTGAGATTCCATATTAATGGGAGACATGGGAGGTGAAGAATTTAGGGACGGGACAGTCTGTGGTTCATCCTTTATCTGTGGTATCCTGACGTCCAGCCCTGCGGCTGACACGGGCAGATTGGCTCGGGATGTCGGCAGCGCACTTTTTTGGTGGGCTACGGTAGTTGGGATCCTGCCAGCAGGAGCACCAGGCAAAGACATGGTGGTAGAAAGTTCATTGCTGGCAGTCAAAACGGGTAAACTCACCGATGTTGTTGTTGGAACAGTGGCACTTTGTGAAAGGGCTGAAGGGACAGTTAGAGTTGTAAATGTCCGCGAAAGCTCCTGGCCTCGGTTGGCAGACAAAGCACCACTGTGTAGCTCGGCTAGGGCATCAACAAAGCCTCGGGCGTAAGCTTCTTGTTCCTCTGTCACATATTTCGGAAAAATAAATTGTGTTGGGGTTGGTGTCGTTGTTACCATTCCATTGGCTTGAATAATCATCTTTTCGAGCTCTGGCGAAGCCAATTTCAGCATGTGAAGATCTGGTGATGCTAAAACTGTGGCCAGTTTCTTCTGTTTTGTTGCTGAACTCGAATTGAAGTCCAATGTCATACTTCTTTTCAACTTTTTCACAGCAGAATCAGGGCCGTCCGTGTCCGAATAAAGCGACTGCTCCATCCTGGACTTGGAAGAAGATGTTCGTAAATCCAGATTGAATGAAAGGACGCGCGCGTCGTAACTGACTTCAAAATAATGAGTCACACAACTCAAGGCCCAGCACAGTTCACAGGCCGATGTAGTTAGTCACACCGAAACGGCTTGGGCGAGGATCAAAGTGGAACTGAAAAGCGATTTGGAAGGACATCAGTCTTAACTGGGTGAGTCACTGTTCTATATTTAGTGGATGACAGAAGTTAGACGAAAGTTCATTGGTCAGATATGATGTCACCTTATCACATGGCTACATTCGTGGAGGCGGAAATACGTCTAGCATTCTGAAGCACATAAATTGATGACGTAGAGTACAAAACTATTTTTAACTGAAGAATTTCCTTATTTCGCACTGAGTTGGTAAAAAAAATGTTTTCATCTAGTTAAAAATCGAAATGTCAGAAACACTAATAAAGGAATCCTTCGCAGCGAGCAGCAAGCATCAATCGGACACTAGATATTAGTTTTAGGCATTTTCGAGTTATATACACTAGTCACATAGTATTATTTATGGGCATAGGCAAAGCGTTTCTGCTGGTTCTCAGAAATTTGAGAGGATCAGAGTGGCTAAGCTTTAGCACATTTGATTTGCCTCGGCATATTCATAGGTATGCCGACTATCTTAAATCGTTATTAACAGTATGAATCAAAACGTAAGAGGGCAACGGTATCAATTTTGACAACTTTTAAACGAGAGTCTTCAATCGAGTGCCGGGATTCAATTCGGAAGGGCCTTCTCTCTCTCTCTCTCTCTCTCTCTCTCTCTCTCTCTCTCTCTCTCTCTCTCTCTCTCTCTCTCTCTCTCTCTCTCTCTCTCTCTCTCTCTCTCTCTCTTTCTCTCTCTCTCTCTCTCTCACACACACACACATAACTCTAGTTAACAAGGGACGATTAGGCTGGGTGTTTTTTTTTATTTTGTTTTTTTTTTAAGCTTTACTTTGCGTAATTCTGAGCATAGAGGAAAGCGTCAACACTTAAAAACTAAGTTATTCCCTTATTATTGATTCTTTTTTTTTTATGTTTCTGAAACTCCATTAATTTTTGTTTGCCTGTTTGATTGTTTCTTTGTTGTTTTGTTGTTTTTTGTTTTCTGTTTAGTTCTGTGGTTTGTTTGTTTGGTTGTTTTGTGTTGTTTGTTTTTTGTTTTGGTTTGGTTTGGTTTGGTTTGGTTGTTTGTTTGTTTGGTTTTTTTTGTTTTTTTTTTTTTGTTTTGGTTATGAACACCTGAATTGAGCAGATTATATTGAGAAGTCCTACTGCCAGATCTCCCTACCAGATACTAGTACTGTACGAGAAAGCTGAAAAAGTCAGTCGTTACAACAGAGGATGATACTGTTTCATTCACATTTTGATTTATTTCCTGATTGTTGCTACGATTGAGAAAATTGCCCACTTTCTGACTCGATTCGAATTCTTGTTCTCGTTTTAGCTTTTATTCTGTTTCTTGACTATGTTCTTCCTCTCGACTACCTACTTCAATGCTTTATCAAGATAATCATAAAATTTTCTTGACTTGTCGATTAACATGATATTAAAAAAAAAAAAAAAAAAAACCACACACTGAAAAAGGAACGGCGTGCCTTTATTAAAGCACAATTACATTCATTCATGTTACGTCATGCCATCAAACATCACAGCACTCTATCATCTCTGATACAGCACGGGCCAATAATTATTTTCTTTTGTTATGATTTAGATAAGGTACATAAAATCATAAAATTGGGTCTTTAATATGTTGGAAACTCGAATCATTATTCTCATGAACGCAGGACATGAATAAAGAAAGTAATTTCTTTTAAAATTTACAATTCTAGAAAATGGCATTGAGCGACACACAAGTTATAAATGCGTAGAAGATATGATACGATTTAGGGGCTGGAAAATTTAGCGACACGTCGAATCTTTTTTTAATAGTTTAAATGATTATTTTGATTTAGAGTTAAGTGAAATATTTCAGCAAATTATTGATTGCCATGAAAGTTTGCCTATGAAATAAAGAAAATTGTAAATGCAAAAAGAGTCAGTAAACCGAGTTGCATAAGCTATATCATTCATTCGCAGGTAAGGATCCTACTTGAAGTGGTAGAAGCAAATGTGACGTTCTAAGGCATCAGCAGTTAAAGGAACTAATTATTTAAGATGTGCATCTTTCGTTTATCCGATTAAGATTAATGGCATTCCTAATGATCGCAGAAAACAGTCATCTCTAAAAAGCTTGTAAAAACATTTTTTTTTTTTTTGGCCTGTTAAATAAAAGTTTTGTTAAAATTTTTCTTTTCTTTTTTTTTTTTTTTTTTTTTTTTTTTTTTTTTTTTTTTTTTTTTTTTGTAAATTAAGATCTCGGGTACCGTGTTTTAAAAAGACATTCACATGTTCCACATATCAATTAGTTTATCTATTTTTCACTCACCTCTCACTTTTCTTCTCTTCCACCTCTCGATCAGCCCATCTCCTGCACTTGACCCTTTCCTGATTTGCTGCTTGACTTCCTGTCTCTTCTTGTCGCTTCTTGTCTCTGTTTCTCTGTCATTTTACGAGTCTTCTTATCTCTGCCTTTCACCCTTTGCCTCTATTTCGTAATTTGCGTCTCTCTAAATATACCCGATTTGATTTTGCTTAGATCTCTTTAGCTTTCTGTTTGACTGTGTATTTCAATGTCTATCACCCTTTCTCCACATTGTATACCTGCTTTCCTCTTTGTCCCTGTATCCGTTGTATTTTCGCCTGTATGTATCTGTCTTTTGGTTTCATCATCATGCTCTCTCTCTCTCTCTCTCTCTCTCTCTCTCTCTCTCTCTCTCTCTCTCTCTCTCTCTCTCTCTCTCTCTCATTTGTAACTAGAAATTGACTCAGCGGTCTACAATGGAATAGCCAGTATTGTTTTGATGTGAATTGCGATAAGAGTCGATTTTCTTTTTATCACCAGTCTTACTTTTGACTCTTTTCTATTAAAAATATTCCCTGCTCTGATTAAAATGATATCTTTGGTATCTAATTTACGTTATTTTGTAATAATAATAGCAGATATGCTCGAAATGTTTTTGTGACTGTGGGAGTCTCTATACTAGCAACTCGCATTCTCCAATTAATTCCCGTTATAAACCCATTCCTTGGCGAGACAAAAAAAAAACATTAGATGGTAATCATTTTAAATTTTCTAACAATGATGTTACAGTCTTATTTGACATTCAATATCTATCGTCTAATATCAATATATATATATATATATATATATATATATATATATATATATATATAGAGAGAGAGAGAGAGAGAGAGAGAGAGAGAGAGAGAGACAGATAGACAGACAGACAGACAGACAGACACAGAGCGACAGAGAGATACAGAGACAGAGAGGAAGAGAGAGAAAGAGACACAGACAGACAGACACAGAGCGTCAGAGAGATACAGAGAAATAGAGGAAGAGGGAGAGAGAGAGAGAGAGAGAGAGAGAGAGAGAGAGAGAGAGAGAGAGAGAGAGAGAGAGAGAGAGAGACTGAGAGAGAGCATGAAGATGAAAACCAAAAGACAGATAAAGGGAAAAAAATTCAATGGACTATAGGATTAACGATAAGATTTCAGAAAATATATAAGTAGGTATATGTATCATCATCATCAATGCCTTTCTCACCCTATCTCAGGGTATAGGCCACAAACAATAGACTTCCACTTATCCCTATCCTGGGCATTCCCTCCAGCTGATATCTCCCTTTTTCATGTCCTCCTCTACCTGTCTTCGCCAAGTTGTCTGTGGTCTACCCCTTCCTCTCTTGCCTTGCGGGTTCAACTGGAGTGCATGCCTGGTAATGCTACTTATTGGTTTTCTCAGCGTGTGTCCAATCCATCTCCATTTACGACGTCCTATCTCTTTATCTATTGGTTCCTGTCCTGTTCTTTCCCAAAGAATATTGTTATGAACCTTGTCACGTCTTAAACAGGTGTTGATGAAGACTTGCAGTTTTGAAGTTAAAGTTTTTGTAAGGCTCCAAGTTTCACTGCCATACAAGAGTACCGACTTTACATTTGATTGAAAGAGCCTTATTTTTGTCCTCCTAGAGATGTTTCGATCCCTCCATACTTTATTCAATAATCCAAATGCTGCTCGTGCCTTACCTATCCTCGTCTTTATATCTGCTCCTGTTCCTCATTTGTCATCAATAATGCTGCCTAGATATGTGAACTCTGGGACCTCCTCTGAATGCCCCCCCCCTCCCCCCCCCCCCCCCACCATAATCGTTTCTGATCCTGAAGTTTTGACTTTGAGAATTTTTGACTTCCCTGGGTGTATTCTTAGTCCAATGGTTTGGGATGTGTCTCTGAGAAGTTTTGTTTTGTTTTGCATTTGATCGTGGTTGTGCGATAATAGAGCTATGTCATCTGCGAAATCCAGGTCATACAGCTGATTCCACAGAGTCCACTGAATTCCGTCTCTTTTTCCCCTTGTAACTTCCTTCAGCAGCCAATCCAGCGCTAGGATAAATAGGAAAGGCGACAGTAGGCATCCTCGTTTTACTCCTGTTTTGATCTCAAATGAATCTGTAAGTTGTCCTTCATTAAGTATTCTACATGTTGTTCCATAATACATTTTCTTTACAAGAGTATAAATCGCATAACGCACAAAAAGCGCTATAGCGGCACCTGTACATTAAAGCAATGGTACTGGCTAAGTACGTTCAGAGACTATGCAGCCGACCTGCTAGTTAATAAAAAATGCATTATGCGATGACTGAAGAAATATGTGGTCATTTTATAACATTATTGTCATCAGCAGAGAGAGTAAGAATTTTGCTTCTCTTCTGAGAAAAAGCTGTATAAGATTTGATTTGCACTCAGACTTCTTTGATTCATAAATTTCAATACTTTACTGAACAACAATATCGAAGCATTAATTTTCTCTCTGAATTACATATTATTCTATAGATAGAGAGTAGCTCTTTTTTGTTTAATTATTAATTATTTCATATCTCCATTCTAATATCAGATAACTCAAGATGGGACATTAAAAACTAAGAAATAAAAAAAAAAAGTAGAAATCGTAGCCAACAGTTCATTTTTAAAATACTTTTTCTAATTTTTTTTTTTATATGCTCATTCATTGCTGATTTAATTTTAAATGAAGTTTTAAATTCTCTACCTCTTCAAGCTAGGCATGCTGTCAGTCTAGGTTTTTTTTTTTTAAATTAGGGCCTTACATACACCTATTTATTAGACGCCTATTATCAAGGCTACCGGTACCAGATGCTGCAAAATACGTAGATGGCCCTAAGCCTTTCTTAATTATTAAAAAAGAAGTATTAGTGAGCGTGTTCACTTCTCGCCAGTTCGACTAGTCATTGAGGAATAAAAGATAGCAAAAGTAATTTTGTATGTTAGTAGCCATGTTTTATTATGACGTAAAAATACTAAGATGAAGCAAGTTTCTATGAAACCCATTCCTTACTTTTAATGTACGTTCAGAACTGTAACTTCTGTAACTTCAGTAACTCGTGGACAATTAGTTTCAAAACATTGTTAGAGAGAGATGGCATCGTGACTTTTTCTGCCGATTGAGCCGAAGGCAAAAAATGCCATCAGTCTAAGTAGCTGACTGCATTGATAAAGGATTTGCAAGTACTTAAATTGAACAGCGAAAGAGGAGAATATAAAATTAAAGTCAGAACTCAGTAAGAGCAAGGAGCTGACATGGCAGACCGATTTTTTTTTTATATATATATATAGGCTTAGTGCAAAGACCGTAAAAATAGGACCTAGTGGCTTATGGACGAACCAGAACAGGAAAAAAAATGCGAATTTTTGAAAATACGACTCACATAGTCACATTCACTCCCAGCTCTCCCAATACAGCTTCGTAGTTCGCAGACCAACAGAGCACGAAGTTCAAAATAAAGCAAACGACAATCAGTAAACCAATCATGAACGGTTACAGAGTTTTGGCAAATTAATAGAATTGCTGCTGTGAGTGAGGAGATTAATCTAGATTGCCCCTTATATTCTACATTTTTGTGTAAAAAAAATCACATTTTTCGTTCAAGGGGTGCCCATGTCTTTTTTCTGTTACATCTATCAATAGATCTGTTGACTCTCACAGAGCCAAACTTAGCGACAGCTTTACGGTTTCACCTACCAAAATACGTTTAGTACAAATAGCCTTGATCAATCAGCTCGAAAGGATGCGGAAGTTTTTTTTTAAATTGTAATTCATTGTTTGAAAATAATTTACACATACAAAAATCAATTCCAATCTTTTTCTATGGCCTGATTAAACGAAGCCCACCTTAGTAGTATGATACTTTGATATTACTTAGTACCGGACCCATTCAAAAGTCCTTCCTCTTGATCTTACCTTAAGGTATTCCAAGCCAAACCTAGTGCTTTAAAATTTTTTGTATGCATTAAGTCTAAGAGAGACTTATATGGGGACATGAAACAATTTAGAAATAGAATTCTATTTCTATGCATTACTCTGCACATAACAGAAATGAAATGTGTCATTTTCATAATAAACAGAAAATTTAAGTTAATGGTACATGTACCTGGCACTTAGCACTGACAAGTGATGCCGATGCAATGAAAGCATCAGATTTTGAGTTTTATCAGTTACAGTACATATAATTATTTGTCCTTAGTCTAAAAATCAATTGCTTGCACCTGCTTAGAGCATTGTGGTAAAAGTGTGCATTTTCTGTTTTTTTTTTTTTTTCAATTCGTGTGAGACTGAGACAGAGAGAGTATTTTGAGGTATTTCAAAAGATTACCCCAATGCAATTGATATAATTTAAATTCAATTGAAAGGCAAAATTTTATTTTTCATTTTTGCATCAAATTAATAGATTGACAGAAAAAAAAATTGTCTTAATAAGCAAACATGCTTTCTCTTGAAAAAACTAATTTTAACTTGACGCAGTGAAACTTTACAAATATTGTTTTACTATTGTTCAGGTAATTAAAAAAAAAAGCAGTTTCAACTGTAACTGCTCAAACAAAAGGTTACCATTGATTGAAAGTGAAATGTAAGCTAAACTGATATAAATTTTATTAATAGAGCTATACAAATTTGGCAATAATTATATTCCTGATTTAATATTATGCTGTTAATAATACTGGGAAAAAATGTGGATTTAGAATTCTGTTTCTCTGGAAGATGCAAATCATGCTTGATTTAGTATAGGTTCTGGATGGATGAACTATAAATCTTTTGACCTTTGAGTTTGATTAATTTTAATCTAACTCTATCGATGTAGTATAGATGACATAGACTTGTATCCTATAAAACCACTATCTACCTGTTGGTCAATCTCAAACTATTTTAATTTCTTTATTTTCTTTGTAAATGTTAGTAACATTTAGCATGTAATAACTTGTAATTAAAACATTGAAGAGCTTGCACTAAATTGCACTTAGATGGTTTCTTTCTCCTCATCTCTTTAGGTTTACTTATATTCTAGATACTTTTTTTAAAATCTAGTCTTGATTTTGGTCTGGTAATACCAGTTTGTATCATTTGGTTAGAATCTCAGATTGTGCATTTCACCTGTAAAATTGATCTGGGAGATGATAAAAAAAAAAGAAAAAAAGAGAGATAGCACAGTTTCACCCATTTCATCACGGAGATTTGGATTTTTAAATTATAGTTTGTAAATTTAAAAATTTGAGATATCAAGGGTAGATCTAAATCAAACAAAGTTTGCCCAGACTTGATTTGAGTTTGGAAAAATACTTCTAAATGACATTTCATGATCTTTCAAACTTTCAAAAGTAGTTTTTTGTCTTCTTAAGGGGCAGATTAACCTTTGAAGTTTTAAACAGTGTGAAAAACTCAAAAAGTCCAAAGGCTTGATATTTGCTATGTTCATTCTGGCTGTTTTGTATTTGAATTTTTTTTTTTACGACATGAGTGCAAATCTAGCAGCTTTGCAAATTTCTATCTACTTAGTACAATACAGTTATGACTATGTGCGGCTCTGCTATGCACTGCTGCAGAGATCTGAAACTGGCAACAACTACAGCATGTAAATTGTTCCTTGAAATCAATGTCCTATTATTAGTATTAAATATTGTTGGTTTCACTAATATGTGAATTCTGTTCATCTTCCTCGCTATTTACTGCTAATAAGTAGTTCTGGTTTGCACCATAAGTCTGAAGTTAAGAACATTTACAAATAGAGGTTATTGAAAAAATCATTCTAACCCTCTTAAAAAGTTCCCTTTTTAACAGTTTAAATATTGTATCACTTCCAAGAATTAATTAGTGTCACTTTGCTACCAAAACATACCCGAAGTACTTGCAAGAACAAAACCACATGCTAATATTGCTATGATCCACTCTGTTCTTTTGATCTACTTGTTTACCATACTCATCATTTGACTTGACAGTGGATCAGAATATGAAATATAGTGCTCTGAGTTGAATTTTTAAAGATAGTCTAAAAATAATCTATATATATATTTATTATTATTATTATTATTATTATTATTATTATTATTATTATTATTATTATTATTAATATTATTATCATTATTACTACTACATGTACAACTACTTTTATTATTATAGATTTAACTTCATGTTTAGGTAGAGGACCTGATGATAAACGTTAACTAATGTAAAATCTTTTTCTAATTCCTTTCTTGTAAAATTATAAGCCTGGTATGTTTGCTAGCAACAACAGCTTATTGCCCTCTCCCAGTGCTGCAAGTGCGAGAACTAGGCCAGTGATGGATGAAAATGTAGAGGATTGCGACTGTTCCAGGGAAGACTCTGTGGATGATTTAATCTTTTCTGAGGTGAACATTTTAGAAATCGTAATAATCTCAGCACCTTTACAGTTATATTTTCCAGCATTCATTTTTCTTGCTTAGTGACAGCCAACTTTGATCAAATGTTTGATTTAAATAATTGCATATTGAAGACAACCTATCCTATTAAGTTTTATCAATAGAACAAAATTCTCCGTTTCACAAAAAAAGGAAGGTTGTATAAATTACTCTCTCTCTCTCTCTCTCTCTCTCTCTCTCTCTCTCTCTCTCTCTCTCTCTCCCCCGCCCCCCCCCCTCTATATATGCATACATGTATATATATATATATATATATATATATATATATATATATATATCTTGCAGGTGTACTTGAGTCTGGTATGGCACAGAGGTCAACTTGGCCTGGCTTACTATGATCTCTCGAGTTTTCAGATACATGTAATGAGTGATACACTGGAGACAGATGATTTTGTCCTAACTAAACAAGGTAAGGATACTTTAAAGTTAAAGATAATCTGGCAAAAATCAACTGCAACTTGTTTCTTTAAAAGATTTAGTGTATAAACCTTTTTTTTTTTTATTTTTCTTAATGAATACTTGGGAATATGAAAGTTAAATCCTTTAGCATAGGTCTTTAGCATCTTACATTCTTATGCATCTATGAATACTGGATTCACATAGATTGTTATTGGCTTCTATAGACCAGACAAGTCTGATGGCAACTGTGCAGAAAAAGTAGATCACTCTGCAGCCACATGAAAAGCGTGATAGCAAGTCACCAGAACTGGCAGAATCTTAGAGGGTGTAAAGAAATATTGAGCCATATAATATACAACACAATCATTTAATTCAATTTTTTTTTAAATCTTTTTTTTATTCTCATAAAAAAAGCATCAACATTTAATAAGGAATTTTAAGATCTGAATTCAGATTAGTCATTTTTTTCCAAGACATTGAATGAAAATTGTGGGATTGCAGTCATTGCTTAAGTTATGGCAGTCACTATAATAAATATATATATTTAACCTGCTAATAGATAAAAGAACAGCTATAAACGTTTGGCTGAAAATACACGAGAAGGGTGAACTGTTTAAATTACATGTATTTTTTACTGTGACAGCCAGAATTGTAGCAGCTGAGAGCTATGCAGAACCATTCTCTTAATCTGGCTATGTGAATAGGTATTTATAATTTGAGCACATTTTGTCTTCTCTTAATCTTTAATTTAAAATTAAAGTTCATTAGTTTAGCTCTTATTTCTTTCAGGTGTTGTTTATTTTTAAATTCATCTTACTTTCAGTCTTAAGAGAGATTCAACCACGTGTCATAATTATGAGCTCTATTCAGGATGGTCGACTTGTTTCGTACATAAAGAAATTTTGTGAGTTTATGATTTTAATTTTTATAGTCTTTTTCATAAAATATCTTGTTGCACTATGAATTAATTTTTTATTTTTGTTCAACCACTACTGAGTTTAAGGGTTTCAGCAGAAGCATTTTTATAATGTATGTGAGAATCTGTATAAGTTTTTTGCCCTTTTTCTTTTTTAAAGGAAAATGATTTTACTTTTGTTTAAAAATTGAAGAATAGTTTCCATGAAAATTCTGCGCACGGTATTGCAGTTTTAATACCACATAAAACATCTTACAACTAATTTTTAGTTTCACTGAAGACTTCAAAAGATGTAAGGAGTATTTCTCAGCTCCCAATTTTAGATGAGAATCATATGTTTGTTAAGAAACTATGTTGCGAGATTTTAAGGAAAATGGATTGCCAATCTGACGCTGGAAAAAATTATTTAAGTTTAGTTTTGTTAGACATATAAAAAGACTGGCATCTAAGAATTTTGAGAAAAAAAAATTGAGATTAGCTTAGTCAAAATAGTAATTTGAGCAATTTGAGCTTGATGCTTCCACCTAGGGAATCTAACGTACGCCACTATTACTAAGAAGTTAGATCACCTACTTCATGGGCTAAGCAAGGTCTATATTTAATTTTGTTGGTCTCAAAAGATCTAGATCTATGAGAAGCCGTTTCTTACACAGCTACATGATGTACTTAGCCAACGTCTATTTAAGAGCTGCATATCAGGAAAGGCTCTCGTTTTAATTTCTGTTTGATAGAAATATGATCCAAATGGAGAGTTCAGTAACCCAGTAATAGTGGATGTAGACAGGTGATTTGATTTTATAATTCAAATTCAAACAACAAAATCTCATGTGAAACCGCATATCAAAAGCTGGTCTGCAATAATTCTTTAAAGCTAAAGATGTATTTTATAAAATGCTTTCATAATTTTTCTTTACTTACAGAAACTTATCCTTTGACATAACAGATCTATCGACATTAAAAGGTGCCTGCAATAACATTCTTTTCAAAAGTTTAATCTTTATTTCATAACAATGATCATTCATATCTCAATGGTTTTTCTATATTTTTCTATATTTCTTTCTATTTATGATTTGGATAAAAATGTACACAGCATCGGATACTAGCAGCATCTGCTCTCAGAGTTCTGGATCAAAATTTGAGCCATTCAAGCTGGAATATTTAGCCAACTCAGAATTCAGTATGTTTGAGATTGTCTAATTTTAACGTCTTTTTTTTTACTTTTTTCCTCTTTCCTTCCCTCTTTCTTTTTTTGATACCATAAAAAAATATATATGCTCACCAAACTCATCATTTACTTAAAGAGTAGAAAAATAAAAATCAAAACTGTGTGCGTGTGAGAGAGAAAGAGAGAGATAATGGTAGGATGGATAGACAAACCACTGATCCTGTTATAGTTCTGACTCATTATTAAGCTCCAATACTGCTTTTGTGACCAAAATTTTAATGCTTGTTCAAGCTTTCACAAACTAATTGAGCTTTGAAGACCTTCAGTGGAAGGTACACATGGTTTTCTCTACTTCGGTCTACCTTTTGTTGGAAGCATCTAATTCATGTGCTTTGATGCTCTCCAGAAACAATAATACCATTGATTTGAAATGGACCAATCTCAATCTGAAATTGGAAGGTTTTTGTATCTAGAACCCTCACAGTCATAATGAGTTGAGGGTGTTATGTGTGGGTAGAAATCAAGGTCAATTAAGATTCCGCTAGGTCAAGATGATGCATTCTTGTCTGCATCTGTGCATGAGAATCACCTTTTGTTCATTCTTTGAATCTTAGTTTCTCTCCAAAATCATTCATCTTCAGTTTAATGGTCAAAACTTTTGGTATTATTTTCAGTTGTTTTCCAACTCTTTTGTAATCTAATCTGTCTGTCTATAGAATATAGGCACAATGAGATTTCTTTATTATACATGTCTTGTTACTGCAAATCATTGTGATTTACTTTCCAATCTTTTTTCTACATGTTTCTTTGTTTTTCACCAGAAATACTACTTATAACTGTTTGCTTCTTTCTATGAAATATTAATATTTCAAAGGTCTTGGCTACATTGAATTGTGCTATTTTTGACACCATGCTGAGCAGATTTTGCACCAAAATGTTTTGGTTATTTTTTAGCAGAGAAATGCTCGACCTAGACTGTCAAAAAGTACTTAAATATACTTTTGAAGAAAAATTTATGGTATTGCCCACAAAACATGCTGAACTCTGTTCAAATAAGCAATTTTTTAAACATTGTCATGATCCAGGATTAATCAATGACAATCAGGGAAGCCATATAATATGTCTCTTTATGTAAGGAACTTAATTCACTGTTGTAATGGAATTGAAGTTTTATTTAGTTTTTTTATACTTGATGAACTTGAAATGAGTAAAAATAAAGATATAAAACATACATTGTGAACTTTTATTTCAAGATACGTGATTTTTCAGTGATTGAAATTAAGATTAAAGCTGGACAGACTGCCAAATCCATTCAAACCATTCTATCTTCTTATGTCCTCATGTACTAAAGATGTAATTCTAAATTAATTGTTTTGCTTATTATGCTTAAGAATTGCCTTCACTTTTGCAGGATGTGTCTGCTTTTTAAGAGAAATATTTCGTAAAACAGGCTGCCTTTTTTATTTTTGATCTTGCAGGCTATGAAGTGAGCAAGAGGCGCATTCTAGCTATGAAGCTTCCCTCTATTCCAGATCATTTGTCAGAGGAAGAGAGAAAGATGTACTTTGCCTCTGTTATTCCAATGGGACAAATCAATATGGTTTGCATAATTTTTACTTTTAAACAAGTTTTGTGATACTTGGATCTTAACGTAAAATGGTCTTCAAT
Organism: Elysia crispata; assembly: GCA_033675545.1. Lineage (NCBI taxonomy): Eukaryota > Metazoa > Mollusca > Gastropoda > Plakobranchidae > Elysia > Elysia crispata. The sequence continues at coordinate 686,954 of JAWDGP010000082.1, read as the reverse complement.
TTTCAGCTCATAGCACAAAATTTCTGTCCTGTCGCTTTTCAGAAATCTTATTGAACACAAAATGTATCTTTTTTCCCCTTTTTTTTTGTATTAATTTCTTGCTCCTTGTTTTCTGATAAAATAATTTCTTAATCTTTAAGGCAGACTGGCCAGAGACAAGAACTCTCAACTAGACGTTAAAATTCATAGGGTAATGGTAAAATAGTGCCAGATTTTATGTGTAGAAGAATTGAATTAAAAAAAAGAAGAAAAAAAAAAGAAATTAAGAAATGTGCATCTCAAATCCAGGCAGTACAGTCCACGCCAGCTTTAATCACAGTCATTGGAAGAAAGGATAAACATGCGCAATGCCTAGGCATGTTTGAGCGCGAAGTAGACGTAACTCCCAAGATTTTCAAGTAGAAAAATCCCAAATGTCCCTTTGTTCATAAGACATTGTGCAAATGTGTTTTACATGCCGCTGTAGTTTTTGTTTTTTTGTGTTGTTGTGATATGTTTTTGTTTTTATTTTATTTATTAAAAATTACCATGGTGAAAGTAGAATACAAACAATCAATTGGAAAAAGCATTAAATGAAAGAATGATTTCATTCGAAACTTGTTTTATGTTGGTGTGATTAAAGCTGGCATGGACTGTACTGATTATTTTTTGTGCAATTTGCAGCCTGTCAATGATTTGCTTTTAATAAAAAAAATATTTTGGTCCAGGTTATTACTAGGCTATAGATCTTATATAGGATTTTGTCTTTAGTCCCATGATTTTTTTCACTGATCATATTTTCATAGTTAATAATTTAATAAAAAGCTTTTAAAACTTTGTAATAGCCCTGCAAATTTGCCCCACTATAAGCAGCCAAAATTTGTTGACATTAAGGATAAAGATTGAAAACCAATATCTGCTTTCTTTGCATCTGTTAATCAATAAATTCAAATCAGGGATTTTCATCTTTTTACCTTTTTTCAAATCAAATTCAGGTTCGTGCCATAGGTGGACTGCACAAGTATTTGGAAAGGAACCGAGTTGGTGTGGAGCTGGAGGATAGTCTCACTTCTGTCCCTATTTTAGGTTTCCGTACTTTTGCATTGTGAGTTTGTTTTTAAAAGTTTGTAGAAAAATAATTATTTAAATTTAAAAACCTTCAACTCATGAGAGGTATAGTGTGGCCTTCAAACTCGTTGTCATGATTGAAATTTAAATCCCTCTTTTAAAATTTATTATGGTGTGTTCTTTTTAAAATGTTGCCCTTAATGCAAAGGACTTCATGTTTTCTTTCTTTCTCTATCCTTCTTGGCTGTGTGCTAAATGGACAGGTTTATAGTTTCCTTTGAAGGCAGTGGTGGTGGGGTCTACTCGATATTTTACTACCCGTTGAGTATCGGGTCCCGTGGCTTAGGGTGCCGCAGGCAAGGCACATCCCTATCCGTGGTACAGCACATCCTGATCCGTGGCACGACTCATCCTGGTCCGTGGGGCGGTAAGCTCCGATCGGAAGGCCTAATGTTAAATCTAGGGACTCGGTACTAAATGTAGGCGACGGCTCTAGAGTCATCGAGTAGCAACTGAAAGGGCTCATCCCTTACACTTCCCGTCACCTTTGTAAACACACACACCTATGCATACCCACATGCAGTGTGTCCACAGTCTACATTATCACACACATCCTTTTGCTTAGTGTTCGTCATATCTAAAAATATAGATTAGACTTCGGCTGCATAGTGTAAAGGGGAAAAAGCTGGCCTGAGGCTTAAATAGCGGGATTGGGCTTAGATAAAAGCGGTAACAAAAGAACTTTTGAACACCGCAATTAAAATCCAATTTAAAAATAAACTGACGTAAACAAAATCTCAATAATTTAAGGAAGTAAAACAGTGACATGTAAGCAGAGCTGATGCAAAACAATAGGTTATGCATTTACAATTAATGAAACATAATTATAACATGAATCTGTTGTTATTTTTTTAATTACAATAATAAAAATTATAACCTGAGTGTGCTATCGCAATTAAATTTTAATAAGTATTAAAATTCAAAGAACAATTAAAGAGCAGCAGCAACTAGATTTTGCTCGTTAAACAAGAATGCAAACAGATGGAAAAATGATTATTTAATTAACAGAGAACAATTTCATTGAAATAGTACAGTAGTCTCCGGATAAACGCACGGTCCTCAGGAGGCTTCAATAGCATGCGTTTAGGAGATGCGTGTCTTTATAAAAAGTAATGAAAAAATGCAGGGTTATTTCCCTTGATTATACACACATTTGGCGTGAAAGGGAGGTTATTAAACCTTTGAGTTCAGCGACGTTTTGGGTTCTTTTATTTTTGTTTTATTTTTTTTTTCTTTGTTTTTATTAAAGAACATTAAAATAACGAAATTCGTAAGAAGGAACAACATTGACAATTGTGTTTCCAACGTTAATGTCTTGTGAGTAGACATTATGTGTCTTATCGAGTTTGTCGATGAAAAAAGAGACTAGACTCTGAGAGTGAAGACTGCACAACGCTACTGACGGATGAAATCGCAATGAGTGAATGACCAATTTTGACTATGACTAGACTTGTTTTACACAGATGATGCAACCAAAAAGCGAGGGAGGAGGGGAGAGGATACTAGCCGTAATGGATAGATCTGACCAGGCAGACACAAAGCAGCGAAAATTGCATCACCTTGCCTGTGCTCCACTCCAACTCTCCCCTCCCTACCCTTCCAAGCTTATGGCCGATCCCATGGCCCAGGTAGAGGGCATTGTGTGTTTAGATCTATACGACGATACTGATGTACAGCCTTTGTCCTCCACCCCTTCCCTTTCGTGTACCGGTATGATGTGTGTAAGCATGGTAGCAGGGTTTTCAGGCTGCTATGTGCCGTAATAGCGTGGATATTTCGTCCACTTTACTACCGGGTACAGTAAGCAATTCCGATTTAATAATTTCAAAGCGTGCGTTTAGGCGATGTAGCGTGCGTTTAGAGTATACCGATTACATAGTAAAAAATCGGTCAGACCTCTTCAGCGTGTATTTAACCGAAGCGTACTTTTAACTGGCGTGCTTTTATCCGGAGACTACTGTATTAACTCGTTATTTTAAAGTACAATAAGCCTTAGGGACAGCAATGTAATGAGTAAATACAAAGCAAAAAAGAGAGGATGATTCTAATCCACCAGGCAGAGAAGAATGAAGAGACTGTTGTAGTTTGCCAGAAAGAAACCCTGCATTGATAGCGGCTAATTCTGTGAGGACTGACTATTTTGTTGATGTTTTTTGTTATCATTTTATTACTGCATCCTACTCCTTCCTCTCCCTCTCCACCTTTCCCCTCCCCTAAATTTCCCTTGTGCAGGCTTGATCCCCGCCGCCAGAGATTCTTGCTGACTGCTGAGTGATGTCTGGCGGGAAGGTCTATAACAAACAAAAAATTGTTGCCTTCTTGTCTGCACACCGCGCAGGATGTTATTTTTACGCATAGCATCAGTTTGAAGTCTACGGTACGCATGTGCCGTTGAGAAGCTAGCATGAATCCCATGGCACAGCATGGCACAGTATCGTGATCCATGAATCTACTCGATGTGCCGTGAGTGACGCTGCGTGCCACGGGTAGGGTACCGATCCTTGTCGATAGCCCCAGCACTAGAAGCTAACCTCATACTATATTAAACTCCTCATTATATTGTAGTTGGAGTAGCAGTATATACTCTGTGATAATAGAGCTGTAGGACAAGAACACAGATCAGTTGTAAAACCAAGCTTGGTTTACTTATGGCAGTTTAATCTGTCATGTCCTCTTTATATTTTAAAGATGAGTGATTGATGTGACCATTGGAAGTTTCGATATTTGCTAATTTTGTTTAATAGGAGAATTTGCTTAACCACTGTTTCTTCTGAATGATTTTAAGTATTCTCTTGGCCTCTGTGTTAATGTTTTGTTATGTTAGAATAATTTAAATCTATCTTTGGCTGTATCAATCTTGGATATGCCACTGTGTGATGGGGTCTATAAGAGGGCAGCATCATGTTTGTTGGAGAGTAAAGCAGGAGAAGTGCTCAGATCGTTCTCCCTTGCTTCTACCTTCAAGAGTTTGGACAAAAACAGCTATAATTTATTTGAGATTAGTACTTCCCTTATTGCTTTTGCTTTTGCTTCTGCTATATTTATTTAAAACCCGATCAATTAAAGTAAAAAATTGTGTAAGTCAAAGCTTATATTGTTTGATGTACAATGGAGTCCACTTTCTAGGAATCTTTTCCTTAAGTTTGACATTTTAGAAAGCTCCAACTGTTTCAATTATCTCAAACATTCCAACATAAATAGACTTGTTATTCAATATTATTCCCTATGTAAACTGTTTCAGAGAAAACTATATTCAGATTGACACAATGACCTACATGGCTCTCAACATATTTGACACTGAGGTGCATCCATCCGTTTACAAGTTTGGAGGGAGCAGTGGAAAAGAAGGCCTCAGTTTATTTGGTATAAAATTCGTATTATCATCCATATTTTTTTACATTAAAAAAATTATAATGCATGAAAGGTAATCCTATTCAATATTTAAGGATAGTAAAACAGAGATGGATGTCTTTTCTTAAAAAATAAGTAAACAATGCCTCCTCATCATTTAAGTACCATGCTGTGGTATCTTTGGTTATCCTTTTCATCAAATTCTTGATCCATTGTTAATTCCACTGCTTCTGCCACTCTTTCTGTCTTATGTGACTGTCAATCTGATCATGTTCTTATCTTGTTGCATTTGATGTAAGATGGAAATTGTATTGACATCAACTGAGAGCATTTCTCTTCAAAAGAATAAGAAAGTTGGAAAATTTTACTTTAAGTAAATAGGTTTTATAATTGATCAACAGTTTAAAAAAATGGTCTGCGCCTTCATTGAATTATTTTACACCCTAGATTCACTGCAAGCTAGATCTATTTAACCTAAAAATAAAAAGCCAGCTAGGTTAATAAAGAAAATATGGAGATGTTATCGAGTTATTTTCATTGATAACATTTATTATATTGTTCAGGTATTCTCAACAGATGCAAATCATCCATTGGGGCTAGAATGCTTCGGTAATTTTAATTTGGATATCAGTTCTTTTTTGTTTTCCATTTTTTTGCAATGTTCTGAAGATTAAATTCTTTAAAATAAAAAATGATAATTCAAATAGCCCATGTAGTTCTATTGCATGTAGATTCCTAAAAATATAACAATGTAAAATTTAAAAGAAAAAAACACACTGAATAATTTTCCTTCCTCCAAGATTGCCAATAAATCTTATCTAGAGATAAAAATGCAAAAGAATTGATAAAGTAATTTTTTAATTGGTGTGTAAGCACATGTTCTCAGAGTTTGAAACTTGATAATAAAGATAAATCTTAAATAGGTGACCTCTATAAGAAGTAAATACGATGTTGTCTGTAATACAGATTTATAATTTCTGATAACCTTTAAAGATGATATTGAAGACTATTCAATAAATGAAAATATAGTCTCTTCCATATGAATCCCAATCCATTTATATATCTATTGCTTTTCTAAATTATTTACCAACAAAATATGTGAGATTGAAGCGCACATTTAAAAATAAGTGCATGTTACATATTTTTCACAACAAAAAAAATTGCAGGGATAAACTTTACTTTTAGGCTATCAGATGAAATATTCATTTTTAACAGATACAGGCTCTGCCCCTCTCTTTGTCTGAGTAGACAAAATATGTCACTTAATGCTCTAGTCTTTTTCCCGAGTTGACACCTAGAGCTGTGCTCCTCTTTCTTCCCATATCTTGCAATCCAAAACAATTGACGCCACGTGTCTATAAGGGCCTTTTAGGTATATCTGTTACTTGGACTTCAAAGAAACTGATTGTAGATAAATTCTATCCATGCTGCCTGTGCAAGATATGGGTGCTGTCTTCTAAACCCATCTTGGCTCACCTCTTGCTGAATCAGTCGATACATGGGTGTAAAAAGCTGATGAGTTTAAGATGAAGATGGTTAGAATGCCAGATAGCTCAGTAAGTAGAACGTTGCCTTGAATATAGGGAGGTTCAAATTCAATCCTTTTGCTGGGTCATCTGGTGGTAAGATCAGTAGGCCGATCCCTGGCTTGTCAGAAAGACATGTCTCTGTATAAGATTATTCAGTAACAAAAAGTATTAACTCTTATTGACCTCCTAACCTAGGTTTGACTTAGACCTAGAATTTACCATACAAAAGGGATTAATAGGGCAATAGCATTAGCAAGAAAAGTGAGAAACTTGGGGGGAAAGGATTAGAAGATGTGGAGAGAATTGGAAGGAGAAAAAGAAGATGTAACCAAGCATAAGAAGGACTGGGAGTGCAGAAAGGAAACACCTGGGCAAAGAGAAAAAGGAGAATATCAAGGGGAGGAAATTATGCAGAGTGGATAGGGCGAAACAGAAAAGAGGATCTCAGGGTAAGCACAATAGGAGATTGAAATGGAATATCAGGTGAAGGTATAGAATGAAGGAGAGAGTAGTGGCAAGAAAAGTATGCAAAAAGGAAAATGTTTAGAAAGTATTAAATGCAAGTTTTATTTTAAAAAATCCATTTTAATTTCCTTTCTTTTTTATATTTATATATATATATATATATATATATATATATATATACACTCTGATTTCTTTGACAACAACATATAATAAAGTAAATCTGTTATTCATTTACAGATATAATTATTGCCCTTAAATGTTTGAACAAATCAAAAATTCCTCAGATAATTTGAAGGAAATCTGCTCGACTTTCCATGCAAATGTGTGGATATGGGTGTCCTGAATGACAAAGGGAGTGGCTGGCTTATAGTTCAAAGCATGTAAAAGTTTACATTGAGATGATCTGAATTAAATAGAGATTATGAATCACAGTGAATAGGTTTTAAATGAGTTGTTAAACTGTAATCCAGGGAGGGAATTCAGACACTCTCAGCAGGTTGCTTGAAACTTGCATGTTATTTTTTTAAAGTTTGTTTTTTAAGTTACGCATAGAACGAATGTAATTTGCATACAATATTTGCTTGGGTACATCTCTCATTATCCGCACAAAAGAAAATAATTTTTTTCCATAATTTCCTAATCTACACCAAACTGTTACACATTAGTCGACACCACGGAGGTGGCCTTTAAATAGGTATTTACACAGCTTTTTTGTATGTTTTGGCATCCAATTCTGAGCATTTGCCCCAATTTCAGCCAAACCATTATATTTACCATTGATGGAACACAACTTTTGGAGTGTTCTACATGAATAAGAGAAAGTTAAATAGTGCTGAATGAGGGAGAGGATACAGTTTTTGGAATGCCAGAAAGACTTTGATTGATATAAAGTGCAGTAAAATTAGGCGAGTAGACATATGAAAAAAGGCATCTTGAAAAACTATGAATATTTTAAATCTCTGCATTTTAATTAAGCAGATAATGCAATCTGAGACTTTGATCTTTCGGCCACTATTCTGCAACTAATAATAATATGTTAAAAAAAAACTTGGAAAACAAACATAGAAATACCAATGGGTGACCATTACTTTGAGTTTATTCTCATTATGGAGAATAGTTTTGCAGATAATGTATTGTCTTTGCCTTTGCAGACAATGGTTCCTGCGTCCTGTGAAGAATGCAGCATTGCTGGGACAAAGACACAATGCAGTATCTTTCTTTGTGACCCCTCGAAACATGGATGTTGTTTCCTGTCTCCATGGCTGCCTAAAACACATCAAATATTTACCAGTATGAGAAAAAGAAATGATCACGTTTATTTCTTTTTTGTGCTTCCTGTATGTTGCTTATTGCTGTAAATATTTTGTTCTAGTCTTTATCACTGATCAAGTTATTTTTGTAACTTAGCTTTAATCAGAATGATGATGATTTGTAAGTTTGTGCTACCTTGCACAAAACCAATGATGTAGATCTAAAATATGGATTCAATATGAAATCTTTACTCATAGATTAAAAGAACAATTTCCCTTCCTCCTCCCTATTCTCTCACAAATACATAGATGCACAATCATACCAAATTTTCTAAATCCAGAAAATTCTGTGGCGAATGTCCAAAGCTCAAGCAACAGTAGGAGACTTGGAAGCTCTGTATAAGGTAATTGTATGAATGTGTTATGTTTGATTACAAGTGATCTTGCTTATGTTTAAAATATTTGTTTTTATTACTAGTTGACTATTTTTTCAAAAATATTTTTGCAATATGCCATATGAAGAATATGAATATGAGAGTCTAGCAACAACTTCATGGCATGCTGTACAGTTTTGATGTAGAAGGATGTGAGGAATATTCTTAGTAAGGTAAAGGCATGATTTTTATTGTTTAAAACTCATTGCTAATTGGGCCAAAATTTAAGAGATAATTTTTTACTCTGCAAGATGCAATTTGTATGGAATTTTCTCCACGAGTAATGTTTGTAAATTCAGTAGGGCAATGCAAGGTATTCCCTTAGACATATTGGTTCAAGGGAAAAGCTGAAGTCAAAGGATTATTATTAGTGCTGAGGCCATCCGCATGGCACAGTACCCTACTCGCGGAAAGCAGCAACACTGAAGTCACATCGGGTAGATCCACGGATACTGTGCAGTGCCGTGGGTTCCATGCTAGCTTCTCTTCGGCACATGCATACCGTCAATTTCAAACTGATTCTATGCATAACATCGTTCATGGCGTGCAGACAAGTAGGCGACAATTTTTTGTTTATGATAGACCTTCCCATCAGACATCACTCAGCAGTCAACACGACTCTCTGGCCTCGAGGGTCAGTGCTGCGCAATGGAAATTTATGGGAGGGGGATGGTGGAGAGGAAGAGGAAGGAGTAAGTTGCAAGTTGCAGTAATGAAATGATAACAGAAAACATCAACAAATTATAAAGTTTTTACTTCAGTCAGTTTTTTTTTTTAAATTGGGTTTAATTGTGGTATTAAATAGTTCTTTTGTTACCGCCTTTATCTAGGCCCAACCCCACTCATTAAGCCTCTGGCCTGCTTCTTTCCCCCTTTAGAACTTATTTTCTACTCTATGCATCCCAAGACTGAGGCAGCCAAAGTCTAATCTACATTTTAAACTTTAGATATGACGGACACTAAGCCAAAGGATATGTGTAATATTGTAGACTATGGACAGGTGGCGTGTGGGTATGTTTGTGTGTGTGCATTTACAAAGGTGCCAGGGAGTGTTAGGGGTGTGCCGTTTCAGTTTCTACTCGATGACTTGAGGGCCGTCGCCTTCATCCAGTACCAGATCCCTAGATTTAACTTTACTTTAGGCTCTCGGATCGGAGCTAACCACCCCACGGATCGGGATGTGTCGTGCCCGCAACACCCTGAGCCACGGGACCAGACACTCGATGGGTAGTAAAATATCGAGCAAACTAACATTTGATGACTTTTCTTCCCTTCATCGATTTTATTTAGTTGAAAATTAAGAACAGAATTGATTTTGTTTTAAATAAAAATTTGCCCAGTCCATTAATTTGGTGCATTTGAAAGTTCTATAACTTTTTTCATGTTTAAGTTTCTTTTTAATTTTTCAGACGATCTATCATGCTTTCTACATTGGAAAAATTTCAAGGGCTCAGCCTCAGAGTGTGGACATATTTCACAAGGTTTAACCATCATGCTTTTAAGTATCTATACTTGCTTTTTTATGAAAAAGGAAAGTTGCAGAGTGAGATGCTTAAGTGAGCTTTTGATTTATATGGGGGTGGGCTTTGAAAGAAAACCCTGAAAAGTTAGCTAATGATTCAGAATTTTTTTATAATAAACTTAATTTTGCTCCAGTGAAAGTGATATCAATCAGAATCAGCTATGGTTACAAAAAAAAAAAATGAAGGAAGAATCAGCATCTTGGTTAAAAAGAATATTGAAAAGTGACTACTGGGTATTTGAAAACCATAATAATTTGCTGGCCTCTGCACAATTTGGGTTGAATTGGGACTCGCTGAGAAAGTTTTTACAAACTCACTTATAATGCGCACATTTGAACTTCTTTTTGACTCTCTCTATTTTAGATTGCTGCTGCCTTCACTGAAGATCTACAGCGATGTGCAAACCTAATTCACCGAACAGTAGGAATTTTTTTTAATATTACTTGGAGCACCCGTTAAATCTTTTCCACTGGATACTCAAAACATGTCAACTGATTTTAAATGGCCTGAGTTTTAAAGAATATCTAACATCTCAAATCCTCCATCATTTTATATATTGTTGATTTCTCAATAAAGCTCTAGAAATAAAGAAGAATGATTTCAGCAAGTTGGTAAAAATGATTTTCTTTAGAAATTTAGTCCTCATTACACTTTAAACCTCTTGCAGCTAGAATTATATTTCTAAACTTTTTTTTATTAATAAAAATTTATTGATTATCAAAAGAGAGGAACAGTGGAGCTTTTCTGAATAGCTCAAGAAATGAGAATTCATTAAAAAAATATGTAAAACAGCAAATTGCAAATCTTTTGAAGTTTTCATGGTATACATCTTGTAACATTTTTAATCCACATAAACACATCTGATTTTTTTTTCAGATTGATTTTGAAGAATCTAAAAAGCTCAAGAAATTTGTAATAAAGGCTCATGTGGACAAAAATTTAGATGCAAGTAAGGTTTCTTCAAACTAGTTGAAGTTTATTATATTGAGAGCAAAAGAGACTTCATCAAATTTTGTTATAATAGACCAAGAATTCAAAGTTGGGATGTTAAAATGTGGGTAAACATGTCAATTTCTCTTGGCTCTTGCCATTATCTTGCATTTATTTTCCAACTCCATAGGTGCTTCTTTGGTATTTGAGATACCATGATGGCAATAATTTGCTAAAGAAGAAAGAAAAGAGCCCCTTAGAATTTGAAATATGACTTATAACTGAGTAAAATCATTGAGTAAGCACACTGCACTTTTGAAAGTTTCAATGTGTTTTTCAGTGGCAATATAAGACAATATCTGTAAGTTTTAAAAGAACAGAATTGTCATTTTCTGGGCAGATATAAATTTTTGGTTCACTTGAAATAGTAACAAACATGATTTTATCTAAATCAAGTGCACTTTTTTTCAAATTCAAAATTTCAACCTACCCACTGCTGCTGAGGACTGCTTTTGAGACAATTTTAATAAAAGCAAAATTTTCCGGAATGTTGTGGAAAAATGCATTTCCGAAAAAAAAAAAAAAAAAGGACAAAAGTTTTGATCTTACAACATAAATTATATTGTGGCTTGCAGAACTCTACCTCATTAAGAGTTAAAACAAAAATAACACAAAAATACAGAGGACTACAGACTTAAGTTCACATTAAGTGTTACACAGAATGTTTAGTAATAACTCTTTGTCAGAAATATTGTCGTCATTTAAAAGGATCTGCATTATCTTATCTTGTCCTGTTTTGATAGTTTTCATTTTTTTTTCAAATGAAGTCAAAATTAGTTTAAGCACCTTCAAACTGAAACTACGTCAATAAATTAATCACCTGGCTTCGAAAAGGTTAAAAATATTTACAAAAGTGTCACCATATTAGTAACAAAAGCCAAAATGACAGTAGGAACTCACTTTCATAACTTGAGCATTTTATTATCTTGTTTCCTCAAAAATAAAGAAGAAAAAATAAATGTGTTTTATTCTCTAACCAACATATCATCATCCTGTTCAAATGAAACGTTTTTCTCACTTGTAGTTTTTACAATGTTTTGATGATAAACTATTAAATCTACCTTCTTTTACCATGAAACGATACAACAAAAAAGTATAGAATTTATTTTTACTAATAATGCGGGTTAATTGGCCTACAGAGGAGACTAAATGTTGACTGTGAGGTCATCTGAGTGGTATTTCCAAAGCAAATTAGCTTTTCAGTCAACAGTATTTTAACAAAGTCAAAGATAAACATAATTTGGAATTGTCAATCCTCATCAAAGAAAAAACTATGTATACAATTTACAATAACTAATAAAAATTATATATTTGTAATTGAATATTATTTTATTTTACTCTTTTTATAAATAGCCAAGGTGAATGTCAGGCAGCAATGAGTTTTGGAGCAAAATCAATGAAACAAGCAATTTCAGTCCATGTAGAACATTTTACAGTGGAAACCTCATAATTTGAATTGTATGGGAATGGATTAAACCTTCGAATTAAGAGTATTTGAATTACAAAAGTGTGTATAACAGGTATAACAGTCTAAGACTTATTGAGTGAGTGTGTACTGAGCCTGCAACGAGCAACCCTCCCCTTCCCCCGTCCCACGCTGCTGTCAGTATCAGTACAGATTTGCTACTGGCACTTAATTGTTAATGCATCTGCTCCCTTCTTGATTTGTTAGCGCACTGATCAGCCTTTCTTGAGCAGCGATTGGCATTGCTTGCTGCTTGAGAAATGCATGTAGCACTTTTGTGATGCCTTATGAGGTGGTATCGACTTCGAATTAAGAGAATCAAATCAGAAATACTTCGAAATACGAGTCCGGTTCTAACAAAGCCAAAGAGAAAAAAAAAAACCTATCTTGCAAAATTGGGTTCATGAGAAATTCGAATAATCAGGCTTCGGTTTTTGAGGTTCCCACTGTATATAGGTAATTGTATGTATGTGTGTGTGTGTGTATATATATATATATATATATATATATATATATATATATATATATATATATATATATAGACCCAAAACAAGTTTGAATCCTATCTGGAATTGAAAGTGGTTGTTTGGAAAGAAACCTAAATATTGATGTTGATAAAGATTGAGGTTTAATTTTATAAATTGATGTCTCTTCAAATTTTAAATTCGTAAAACTTTGTCTTAGATCAGAGATAGGTTTGTCTCTATTTAGCTTATATAGAGTCATAGTCATAATACATTTGGAGTGCTTTATCTTTCAAGTTTCATGGAAGAATCAAATGATATTGCTCTCAAAACTGCTAACAGCATCCATTTTGAAGCATTTTTAACATTGCTTTCAACAACACATCAGATCTAGATAACTAAGTAACTGAAGCAGTATATTTTAGATAAAAGGAATTTGATCAATTGATGAAGTAACACAGAAAGATATCTTATTCCTTTTTCTTTATTTGCAAATCAGATTCTGCTCACTTCAGGAGTTAAAACAAAAAGTAACAGGGACATTCGATTGCCTTGAATTTATGGATTTTTTTTTAAAGAAACACCATATATAATCAATTTTATATTCAAATTTGTGTAATTACATTTTCTTTTAAAATCTTGTTGTCATTAGAAAAGAGGCTTTTTCATGGCGTCCCAGACATTCTAAATCAAGTGGCAAGAGAGGAACTGGAAGGGTTAAGTGATGAGATAGACCATTGCAGTGCAAGTTACCTACCACAGGTAAATTTATTTTTAAGTTTGAAGTTTGTGAAAGCTCAAGCCCTTTATCATAAAATACTTATAGGCTGACAACAAATGTGATTGGACATTCCATTGCCATCTAATATATATATTTGTGTGTGTGTGTGTATACAATGCATTTTTTTTTACAATAGATTTTATAGATATGTAAGGTACCTTGATGATTGAATTGTTCCAAGTTTAATCCATATTAATCAATTTTTTTAATCCCAATGGCCAACATTTTACATGAATAATTTTGAAGCAATTAATTTGATTTTCCTGTGTATACTGTGAAAAGGGTACATCTTATTTTGTAAGGTGCTGGAATTCATGTATTACAAGCTTGAATACAGGCTCTGAAAGGATCTTTATGTAGACTTAACTGGTGGTGAAGAAATGCATCTATCCCAAAATATAGATTTTTGCATCTGCTTCAAAGAACAGCTTAATATTTGTTTTGTTAAAGAAACTGCTATCAACCGCTATTACTATATGAGGCACATTTGTAAATTTTGATTTCAAATTATTGAATTACATCCTAGTTCAATAAATATTTTTCCAGCTGGGATATCTCTTAGTGATTGATATGCCAGATGGGAAAACAGAAAATGATGATCACAGTATAGAAGGCCTTCAGTACAAAGTAAGTCTTAAGTCTTTGAAGCCAGCATGGCTATTAGGTATTATTTTTTTCCCTCATGCAAACAACTGTATTATTTCTAGAACAGTTATTCATTATAATAAAAAAAAAGTAAACTGACTCTTACGATGCGAGACATGTCTTTAGAGAAATTTTGTGCTGTGGGATGTTGCAAATAGGTGGATGTATTTTTTTTTCTACAAGTTTATCCAGATTAGCTGTAAAAACTTTTGTTTTTGCAGTCTTTTAAATATTTCATCATGACTTTACATGTGCGCCTTATTTTTATGATAAATATAGTATATTCCATTTTTTTTTAAGTTTTGGAAGTCTTTTTAAGATGTTTTTTCTTCTGTGTCCTGAAGTTCCTTGATGTGCTTGTTAAGACCAATTGGAAGTGTCTGATGTAATCATTAGTATGGCATAATGCAAAGTGCATGTCAATTTATGTATAATTTGCATAATTTGTCACTTTTGTACAGTAAAGCTTTGGAATAATTCTTGTTTATGAAATATTCAAGTTAGACTGACTTCATCAGATTTTTTTTCCACAAAAAAGTATATGATAAAGAAAATGATAACAAAATTGAATCTTATTAATATAATTAAGTCCACTTTGATAAAATTTTATCTTGTTTTAGATATTCTTAAATGAAAGCTTAGAATCAAGGCCTGCTTTTATTTTGCTCTAGATGATTTTTTTTTTCAATTGATGACTCTTCACAAGGTCGAGTAATATTTTAACAAATTTTCACATTAAAGAATATATATAAAAATATGGATTATCAATGGCCTTGAACATTGTAAAATTCTCTTATAACAAGGTAAGAGCGTCCCTTATTTTTACTCTTGTGCAGTTTGCCTCAAATCGTCAGCTTTTTTACAAATCGCCAAGAACATGTGGTTTGTTTTTTTACATTTGTTCTTTTCCTTTTTTTAAAATTTGTTTGTTTTGAATGTCCTACACTGAGTTTAGCGAACTAATCTCCTCCTTGATAGATTGCATATCACAATATGCTAATATCAACAGCTTTTTCATTCAAAAATCAGATTTGAGTATTACTGGGATAAATTTGCATTAATAATTCTCTTATTGTACTGAGAACCATTTTCCAAAGCTGCACTGCAGAATTAAAACACTGCAAAAGCATCTTTAAGATCTTTGATCAGTATTTCAATCTATTGTTCTCCTTACTGACTGACTAAAACTCCATCAACTCCTTAAGTATTTCTAGTACAATACCCGATTCAATAAAATTATATTAAGATAGTTAGTATTTTATTTCAATTTCATGTTTTTTTTTCATTTGTTTTTTCCATTTCATTTTAGACCTATTATTGGTTGATTACTATATACTTAAGCATTAACAATAAAGATGTCTGATTTTACACTTATATTAATGGCAGCAATGAGTTGACCACTGAGGTACTTATTAAAAGCAAAGTCATAACTTGGAATAATCTGCACACAGTTTATATATTATTCCATTATCATTTCCAGTTGTTTCATTGACTAAAGTTTTCATTAATGGTGTTATTGACAGTATTTCACATCTCATTAGTTTTCCAAACAAAAGATAAATGTATTCAAAGAACATTATCTAGATGATATGTCTAAGAGAACCTCATGTCAAGAACAGTCTGATAAGGCTAATGCAACATTACTGTTGCTAGCAAAAAGAATAAGATAAGGCTGAAGCACAGCAATGAAAGGTTCTTCCCACACCAATCATATTTGTTAAATGTCCCTTCAAAAAATTTTACCGTGAACATTAAATAAAACTTTTGCTGACTTAAAGTTAGGTAGAGTATAAAGCAACATTTTTAAACTAATATTTGAGTAACTAATTTTTAAGATAATAGATTTTTTTTTAATTTTTAAAAAATAGCATGTAGATAAATTAATCATTCAGTTAAATATTGCTTGCTTCATTGTTTTACCCCAGAACTGGATGCTCAGCTGGGTGATATTCAATTGGAAATTTCAGGTAGGATTGTTCTGAATTGTCCATGTATTGGTGTATCTTTGAAACTCTATTGTGTAAGATAATATTAGTGCTAATTTTTTTTTCATCAATGAAAGAAAAATTAAACAAGTAGCTGTAAATAATAAACTATAAAATATACAATTTCTAATTTTTTTCCTATTGCCTGTTTGAAGAAGACTTCCCTCAAGATATATTATAATTTGTACCGATTATGTGCTTTATGGCTAGATTTGCTCGCAGATGGTTGTCTTCAAGACAAAAATATATGAAGATGATTATTTCATTTGAGAAATTTTACCCTCAGTATATTTCTCACAATAGCATTTTTTTATTCAAATAAGTGGTAGGCCTAGACTTAGATGTTATTTGCCCTTAAATTTGCATATTGAACTTCAAGCTTTGTTTACTGAATGGCTTTTTGTGTTAAACTACATGTACTTTTCTAGTCATCATTCAGAAAATAGATTTTAAGATAAAAATTAGCATCATTAATTATCACGACAAAGTACAATGGGGCTCAACCAAAACAACATTGGATTGTTTTGTGTTGGAGCAACCTTTCTCAAACAAGCTAAGGCTTTGATGAAAATGTCAATTTAAATCAAGACGGTAGGCTTTCTCCTACAATATATTGGTTGTACAAAGCAAAGGAAGGGGATTGTAATTTTAAGCTATGTTCCCATCGTTGAGTGACACAGAAAGCTGAACATGTTCTGAAGGACTCCAGAAAGCATATTGAGTGACTAGTAAGTGCTTCAGCCAAGCTATATGGATCTCTAAAAGAAATACAGAAAATCACTGATAGAAGTCTTTGTCAAAAATATAATACAGATGGTATGTGTGCAAACAAGAAAAGCACAAGTTACAAAAAAAATCGCTACAAAAATTTGCAGGTCTGACAGTATTTATGTTTATTGTGCTATTATCTTAAGCCCACAATGGAAAAATGTCCCTTCTTCCCCCCCCCCCTCCCCCCACCAAAAAAAAAAGAAAGAAAGAAAGAAAGCAAAGATCAGAAACTGAATTACAGTGGAAAACATCATAATTCGAATTGTTTGGGAATGCATTAAAACTTTTAATTAAGAGTATTCGAATTACAGCTGTATGACTCACTAAGCATGTAAAGGTATATTGTGTCTGCAATGAGCAGTTCTCCCCTTGCCTTGTCCCACATTGCTACCAGTATGTGTTACTACCAAAGCACTCCTTTTTTAGTGCATCAGGTCCCTCCTCACTTTGTTAGCGCATTGATCAGCCTTTCTAGGGCAAGGATCAGCAATTTTGCTATTTGCTTGCTGCTTTTGAGATACATGTAGTACTTTTGTAATGCTTTATGGAATGGCATTTACTTGGAGTTAAGAGAATTGAATCAGAAAGACTTCGAAAAATAACTTATGCTCTTGAAAAATTCGTTTTATGAGAAATTTGAATAATCAGACTTCGGTTTTTGAGGTTTCCACTGTTATGTTCCTTTGTATGGAAACTTCTCAATTAGTTTGTATTAACCTGGACCAGCGGTAGACTTTGATTCTGAAGTCACCGTCTCACTTAGCTCATGTGCATCTCATGCCAGACATGGAAGTCAACATTCTGCATGGCCTTCAAAGTGCTGTTCTAGAAAACTCACAAGTGTTGCTTGATGTCATGGAAATGTCAGCTGAACTTGACTGGTAAGTGCCTCTGGATTCCATACGTTAGCGATAAGAATAGAAATTCTGCTCATTTTCAAATTTGTATCTTTCATATCCTTCAGTTGCTTCCCACCACACCAACCACAGATATTTAGCTGTGCCTCTAGGCCTGCAACTAGGATTCATGCCAAGCAGGGTATGAAAGATAAAAACAAGGGGAGAATAGAGCAAATGCCAGTAAATTAGAGGAGGACTTACAGTGTGTCACTTAAATCACATAGGTGGGCCCCGCACTGCACATCTGGCAGGGGCTAAGAATGCATCATGTTAAACTTTAAAAAATTCTGCATTTGAATGCTATGGGCAGAGGATTCAATGAAAATCTGTCTCAATAGATGTCTTAATACAGGCTTTTCCCTCTGCCTCTGTAAGTGTACACGAGTTTTTGTTAGTAATAGTAGCCTGTGTGTTTGGTCCACTGTCTGGTCTTTATCCCTTGGCCAGCATGGTTGGCCTCACTTGACAAAGCACACAGATTCATGGAGAGATAAGCCCTGACACTATGTCATCATGGGGGGGTTTTAGGTCATAAAGAATTAAAAAATAAGAATGTTGAACACATGTTGCCTTCTTCATAAACATATCATATTTAAGTGACATTGTAATTTTTATATTTCAGTTTAATGGCCTTGGCTACATGTGCAAACGAGTTTGTCTACACTTGCCCAAAACTTGTCCAGGAAGAAGTGATTAACATTAAAGGAGGAAGGTGAGACAAGTCTGAAAGGGTTTAATTGTGATGGACAAAAAATTGCATCATAAAGGGGGAATGCTGCTGCTAAAAAGTAATCAATCAATCAGGTGCCGTGGTCTTTAGTGTAGGCCATCATGACCCTCCGCACATCTCTACCCCTCGTGGCTTTCAGTGCTTCTGTCACTCTTCCTACTTTGAGCCACTTTGTTTGTCCATCTTTTCACGCCATTTTCCCTACATCATACATACTCTGAAAAGCTTGTCAGCTGCAACAATGGAAATTATAGAATAATGGAGAAAAAAGGAACAATATTTAAATATATCTAGGCTGATATGATCAGAGATGATACAATGAAAAAAATTTATGATGGTCCAATAAAATTTCATGGAATAAAACTAGTGCATTCTAACTCTAAAGTTCCTGGTTGTCCTTTTGCCTCTGTGTTACTTTTTCCTCCAGCCAATTGCAACTGATTGCACTTTTGCCTCTGTGTCACTTTTTCCTCCAGCCAATCGCAAATGACATTAGAACTTAAATTTTTCAATGGTTTTAAAGTTGACTCATTTGTAATGAGTGAAACTTGTTACAAAATCACCTTTTCAGAAAGCAGCAACCTTGCACCTGTTCCTAAGCTTTTTTTTTTTATTAAATTAAATTCACTATAAAGAAATTTCTCAGAATTCAATATCCTAACTGGTAATTTATTAATTTCTACAGTCCTCTTTGCTATTAAGATAGTTGAGAATTGATCTGTAGTTGAGTTTGGAGCATCGGATCTATTACGTCTTTTATATTTGCTGTATACTGCACCTAAAACAAATGTGGAGAAGTTTAACTTGGCAAGGAATGGAAATAAAGTGATCAAGGTGTATACGTAGTGTGAAAATTATTTTTTCCATATTTTAGCATTTCGAATTGTTTTTCCTTTTCTTTTTTTTTTATTTCATAAAAACAAGCCTCATTAAATTTTATCCATCAAATAAGTCTTGATTATGTTGGAAAAAAAGATGAGAGCTTCAAGGTTTCCATTTTATTAAGGCAAAGATAAGGCTGAATAGGTGATATAAAATTATATTCTCGGTTATTTCATGTCAATTTAGTGAGACCTGCCTATTAGAATTGAAAATATTTTTTAAATTATTCAAACATTGATTGACCCAAAAGATGGTGTGCATATGAGATTAAAATAAACTAAACAAATGTGAACTTAACCACAGCTACGTAAACATCTGTGTTTGTCAAAAAGATATGAGAAAATATGTTGTACTTATGTTATTGATGTGGCTCATGTGCAATAAATACAAGATAAATTGGGATCAGTGTTGGACATACAAAAAATAACCTTCGATTCTCTTTTTTCAGGCACCCGCTGCAAGAGATGTGCTGCAGTCCGTATGTGCCCAATGATACAGTCATAGGTGGCCAAAACAGTCGCATTCAGCTCCTAACTGGTCCGAATGCATGCGGAAAGAGTGTTTATCTCAAACAAGTGAGTTCAGAATGTCAAAGTCCTAAAGCTTTTTAAGAAAAAGAAGATTTGCATGTCAAAAGCCTAGGATGGTATGAGAAATTTTTTAAAAATATGATACAAGTTGCATGGTAAATTTTTAAAATGATATAATTTTTTATCTTTTTCTGAATGATTAACATCTGTTGTTTTTTTTTTCTTTTAGGCACTTGCTTTTGTTTTTTCAAATTCTCCTGCCATACTGCCTGTGTGTCAGAAAAGATATTAAAATATTCAAAAAACTGTTCCTTTCCCAAGTACTGTCTGAAAGTAAGGAATAAACCTCAATACTCTAGGAAAAAAAGCTACCCAACTCTTTTGATGAAGAATTTTCTTACATGGACCTATTTCTACAGTTGCACCTTATCCTTTAAATTTTTCATAGCATTTTCTCTTTGGCTCAGGAAAATTAAAACATACGAGGGCTCTTTCAGAAATAACCGAAAAATGCCCATTGCTCAGCAACCAGTGGAGCTTTTTTAATTCTGTAAACGACATGATATTCCTTATTTCCTTATGGATATTCCCAGAAAGTATGAAGTGCATCATTTTGCACAATGAATGTCTAGACGATTTTAAAGATGGCGGCCCACCTTGAAACTTGGTCAAAGGAGGAAATCAGAGCTGTCATACGTTTTTTGAACGCCAAAAGTCTGAATCCTACCGAAATTCATAAAGAACTTCAGAGTGTATATGGTGAGCATGTTATAAGCCGTACACAAGTCTATCACTGGTGTAATTTGTTTGAAGCCGGCCATTCCGACTTGACAGACAGGGAAGGGAGAGGGCGTTCGATAACTGCGACGTCAGAAGACAATGTGAAGCGAGTTGATGAGCTTATTCGTCAAGACAGGAGGTTGAAACTTCATGAAATCGCAAGCAGTCTTGAAATTTCGGAAACTTCTGCCCATAGAATTGTATTTGATGAACTTGGCTACAGAAAAGTCAGCGCAAGATGGGTTCCTAAGCAATTGACAGACAATCATAAAGAACAAAGATTGGACATCTGCAGGGAACTTTTGAGAAGAAGCAAGAGCTCACGCAGGGTTCACGGGCATACTGGCAACGCCGGCGGAGACTTTCTAGTGTACGATGTGACTTTTCTTGACAGCATAGTCACCGGTGATGAGACTTGGTTGCACCATTGCACCCCAGAAACAAAGCAAGATTCGATGACATGGAAACATCCATCCTCACCTGTCGCGAAGAAATTCAAAGTCATGCGGTCAGCAAAGAAAATAATGGGAACTGTTTTCTGGGACAGTCGTGGTGTTCTTCTGTTCGAAACCTTACAACCTGGAGAAATAATCAATGCTGCAAGGTACTGCCAAACTCTTGACAAGCTTAGGGAGGCCATTCGCAGAAAGCGCCCAGGGCAACGGGGTCATTTTGCAACACGACAACGCTACACCCCACACAGCACGAGCGACGCAAGGTTGGCTAGAGAAATATGGATGGGAGATTTTGCCACACCCACCACACAGTCCAGACCTCGCACCATCTGATTATCACCTCTTTGGGCCATTGAAACGTGAGCTGGCAGGAAAGTGCTTTGATGACGATGAAGAGCTTGTTGACCATGTGCGGAAATGGCTACAAAACCTTGACGGAAGTTTCTTCCGAGAGGGTATCTATTCCATGGTGCGGCGTTGGCAGAAGTGTGTTGAGAGACTTGGCTGTTACGTAGAGAAATGAAGGACGAGTCAAGGTATGAACACGTGCAAGAATTTTGTTGATAGCATAAAAAACGCGGATTTTACAGGCATTTTTCGGTTAATTATGAAAGAGCCCTCGTAGATATATACAATTTGTAGCCAGACTCAGATCAGCATAATGCTTGAGCAACTCAACAGAAAGTGGGTAGTACAAACTTGACCAACAAGACTCTCTGGTTTTCAAGGAAACATTTTCTTCCAGGTTTGCATATTATATGGTCAGTCCTGTCACCATTATAAATGAGACTGTGTTCTCTAAATTGTCCTTTTGGCAGGGAAGCTTAATTTTCATGGAGGTAGAGTATTGCTATGTTTATATTCTGGCTTCCTTTAATTTTTATAAAGTGCAGGATGGAAGAACATGCTCTGGTGTGGCTTGGAACTTACCCCTGGTGACAAAATCTTCACTAATGAGGATAATCTTTTTCAAAGAGCTGAAATTTCACCACTTTGTCTTAGTTCACTTCTCAAAACAGAGAAAGAATACAGTGACTTTCATTTTAGCATATGAAATGTATTGTTGCTTTCAGGTTGCCTCTCATATAGCTATAATAAATTACAAACAATGAAGAACTATGGCTCTATTTCCAGGTTGCCTTAATAGTGTTCATGAGCCACATTGGTAGTTTTGTGCCTGCTGAAAGTGCCAGCATTGGACCTGTGGATCAGTTTTTCTCAAGGATTAAATCTATGGACAGTGTCTCCAATGGGATGTCCACTTTTCTGCAAGACAGTCTGCAAGTCGCTCGTGCTCTTAATGAAGCTACCCAGAGCTCACTAGTCATTGTGGATGAATTTGGGAAGGGAACAGAATCGGTATAACATATCTCCTTAATTTTTTATCTCTCTGTAGATTTTTCTATCTTTCGAAATAAATCAGATTATAGGCTATGGTTTTATTAGTCAGTCTGGTTCAGATTTTTAAATTTTTTTTATTGTTTTTGAAATGCAGACATGCTTGCTTAATTTAAAATTTGATGTGGACACACTAGATGATTTTCATTTGAAAATAGAATATTCAATGGCTGTGAATATTCTTGTCAAAAAAATGACCTTGTGTTGATTTTCTACTTATGCAGCCATGAGTTTAATGTCCAGAGCGGCAATGAACATTGTGCGACAGCTTTAGATTTTTCCATCTGTAGTAAATTAAGCTTGTTTGATCTGGGAATATTTTACATTTCCTATATTTAGTTTACTTTATTCGTATCAGCTAAAAATAGACAAGCATTCACAGCATGATTATATATGTTACATCAATTTATGTTCTCAGGATACACCTTTTTACCAAATCCATCAGTAAACTATAAAGATACGATTAGAAAAAGCATTTATGATGAATTATATGTAATAGGTATAGATATAATGCCATTTTCGCCATGAAATACTTTATCTCTGTAACCTTCCAGGAGCAGATGACTATTATCTTTTAGGACTTGCCTGCTTTGTGGGAGTTCTTAGTTGAAAGTAGTAAAAACCTTTTCATGAAGAATAGATTTTTGCTTGCTATGTATAAAAGTGAGTAAACAAAGAAAGTAAGTTTGAATATTTTTGATGAGGAGACGAAAACTCTACCACGGATTGTACTATTAATATCAAGAACAAGTTTACTGACACATGCTGAGGTTGAATTAAAATATCACCATCCTGTATAAACAATGAAGAAAAGAGAGGAGATGCATTTTTACAATAAGAAATATAAACTTATCAACAAATAGTGCAGTGCAGCAATAACAGCTTATTTTTTTTTAGTTATACTGTAATCACAAATCAGCTTCATAGCCAAGCAGTTAAATGAAGGAATTTTTAGTTGTTTTGCTGACATTTTTTGTTTCTCGCTGCTTATCTTCCTGATTTTTTTTTTTCATGATTGTCTCAATAACCTTACTAAAAAGATTAAATGATTTTTTTTTCTTTTGTAGATTGATGGCTTGGCTCTTCTAACAGCAGTCATCAAATTTTGGATTGATAAAGGAACTACTTCTCCCTTTGTTCTCATCTCAACTCACTATCATAGCATCATCCAACAAAAGCTGCTGCCTCCTTCGCCTCTTGTGCAGTTTTTGGTAAGTGTATAATTCCATGTAGGTTCCTATTCTCTTGTCATGTGGAAATAATTAAGTAGAGTTTAGTTGTCAGAATTGTCTGTAAAATTGTGTGGTAGTCATACGTTTTTCACATCATAGGATGGAATTTTTATTACTTTCATACCATAAAGACTAAAGACAAAAAGTTTATATGTACTTTAGACTCACTATCAAAAAAACATTATTTTTTTTAGCAGAGATTATGATAACAAAATAGAGGTAAGTGCTGTTGATTTGTGAATTAGTGTAAATTAGTGAATTCTGCATTTATTGTTAAGGTAAGAAGCCAAAAAACTGATCGCTTAACAGTGCTAGAGACTAAAGTTTGCTATGTAATTTTTAATTGCATCCCAGTTGAGCATGAGATTCCTCAAACTACATGTATATTTGTTTTTACATTTTATTTCAGAATTTTGATACTTGAAATTAAATTTATGAAACTTGCTATGGATCAACCTCTTACCTTTATGTTATATTCATTATTCACTCAACAGACCCTGGACACACTCATGAATGGTGCAGAGTTGGTATTTCTCTATCAAATTAAAGAGGGATCAGCTTCCTCTAGCCATGCCTGTTACATAGCGGCTCAAGTTGGGTTACCTCAACATATTGTAAAACGTGGTGTGATGGTAGGTTCAGAACCAAAACTTCTGAAATCATCCATACAATTAATTTCTTTTGAATTAAATACCTTAAACTTCTTGTATATTAAAAAGTATGGCACTTTCACTGGAAAAGAAAAATATTATATTGAAGCAATTTTTTTTTCAAATTTACTTTTCAATTTTATGTTGAGAAAATGCTGTTTATATGGCTGGTTATTTATAGCTCAACTGTAAGGCAACAAGAATCCCAAGGTTAAACATGAGGTAACCTTCAGGAAAGCTAAACATGAACTTGTATAAAACCACTTGAAAAGGCCTAATTATTAATGTTGATTCGATTTCAGGTGTCTGAACTTCTCAGTCAGAACAAGTCTGTACCTTGCATGAAAGATGCAACTCCACCTGCTCAGAGAAAAAGGTATAAGTGATATTTAGCTGTGTGTTCTCAGTTGAAAATATATATTAATTGAGTTTGACACTGTATATTTTCACTCCATCATTGGACATGTTCTTCATGAACACTTTTTCTTCTTCCCAAACAAGTGAAAAATAAGTTTCTTGAAATATTAAGCTTTTTAGGAAGTAAAATACGAAAATTTAAACAGCACAAAGAAGACAGCCAAAAAGAAAATTTGCGATGTTATACTTTTAAGAAAATTTTTATTTCCAAAATTGAATACCCTTTGAACAGTGCAAGGAAAAGTGGTATAGATTTTGTTTAATGAAAGGAAGCAATGAGTGTCAAGAAGTTGGTACCATTGGTATCTTGCCTGAAATCAAAGTTGTTACTTTCACAGCTTTTTAAATATTTTGCTTGAATTGCAAAACGGTTCTAATCCTCTTGACTTGGAATAAACTACAATCTTTTACATGAGCAATTTTTTCTTTGATAAATGAAAAATTCAATTGTACGACAGAATAATGCAATTTTTAACTCAATAAACTGAAATAAATTTTGCGTTGACTTTACTCATGTTTTGGGATCAGCGTTAGCTGACACAAAACTATAGAGATTAGCTTTCAATGTACTTTAAGCTTCTATTTGATTCAATCGAGAACGGAAAGCACATTTGTTCCTTACGATTAAAAAAATATATTCAAATTTGTTCGTTTCTTTAGCATCAAATCAATAGATTCTTAGCTATGGCAAGGCATGTTCAAGAACTACAACTTTTCTTCGTTTGTACTCTTAATTTCTACATTAAATACCTAGCACATTTGAATGGTGTAATAGAAAAAAATCAGAGCAGTAAATTTTTTATCATATTCAATATTGCATAGAAACTTCATGTTTTTTATTTGTATTGTACAGCATTTGCACAGTAGAATCCTGTTCTAAAAACATAATTTCAAATTTATGCCTTAATCTTGTTTTAACAAGTAAAATTCTCATCGAGCAAAAAAGTTGAACTTAACACTCGATAATTTTAGCAACTTATCACTTTGAAATTATTAAGATAAAAATAAGCAAAAGTGAAATTGGTCATTATGAGCAATTGCTTTTTTTTCCCAGGCATGAGGAAATTGTAGAAGCCTTCATGCAATTGGACCTTGAAAGAGACCACTTGCAAACTTTTCTCAAAGACTTTGTACTTGCAGCCAAACTTCCTGAACATTATCAACATCATCAGAACCTTCAGGAAACATCAGTCCAAACAAAGGCCAAAACTGATGCCAATGCACCTCTTATTTCTGCCACAGGGAACGACGGACCATGTACCAGTTCGCAGGCTCAAAGAATGTTGTCTGTTAGCCCTGTTAACCCTGGTGGTCTTATGCAAGATGTAGTCACATGTAATGAAGGAAAATCTCAAACATCTAAAGTGGATGCAGTTCCAAGTTTACAAGCACAAGTATTTGATCAACATAGAAAGTTAAACTCTTCTCCTTCGCCAGAGATGTGGGATAAGAACAATTATAAAGGTCTTTTGCAGAGGAAGTATGCAGCAGCTGCTCAAGTCCTGGAGGCACCTGATGTGGGACTTAGTGTAGAGCACTTTTCAAAAACTCCCCTGGCACTTCAACCTTTTAAGAAACAAAAGTTTACTTTGTCAACAAATTGCAGCAGCAAGGATAAAGCTTCTAGCTCAAGATCAGATTTTTGCTTGACACATAGTGAATCAACTGGTGCCTATGAGGGATTCTACAGTTGCTGCTCAAAGTCTGTTGAACCTTGTACATCAAGTTCATAAAGCAATAGCAATTAGACTAAGAAAATTTCATGTTCATCATTGAAAGCGCCACAAAGCTTTTAGATATCCTAATTTTAATACATGGTGCTAAAAATCTTTCAAAATGCATTCTTTGTAACTTGATGGTAAGTAAATTGAATTCAAATTTATTTTAGAGTCATAATTAGTATTTTTCTGTTGTGTGCTATCTTTTACCTTAGCCTCAAAATACCCAGTGGCAAAAAACTAACCCTGCTTTTTTTTTTTCTTTTTGTTTTTTTTACTTTATTTTAGTGTAAAATTCCAGTACTTTTTATCAACAATGACTATTTTGCTGACTGCTGATCATTTCTATAACCTGCTTAGTAGTTTTTCTCAAGCATGCAGAAAACATGGAAGCCAAGAAAAAATTATATTAAATGTGTGGTTGAGTAAAGTTGAAGATAACATGTTTTCACCTGCTTTCTTAGCTCATTATAATTGAACTTAAAAAGGGACTAGTACTGCTAACATTAAGAGATGAATTAATGCTGGCTTTGAAGCCAAATAAAACAAATGCTGTTGCTCATCTTGCTTGCAAAGCCTAAAGTTAATGTTAACCTTTCCATTACTTTTACTTTTTTGGCTTGGACAATGTTGAACTTATGATCTAATTGGAAAAGAACCAATATTGGTATGTATGGGTGTATTTTTGACACACATGCAAGTCTAGTATGAAATGGCCACAAAAAATTGGAGCACAAATTTGGTTTATTGCGAGCCATGCTATCCATGCTAGTCAATAATTTGTGCTTCTTGATCAGAGCAGATAGAGGAGACTGAACTTGCATAAGCAACCACTTCTCATTTAAGTAAGTGCATTCCCCCACCCAGTAGATGGTTACTTTCTGCTTCAGATCTACCTAAAATTTTAACTGCCAAGCGACATCATTTCATGACCTGGAAAACTGAAATAAACATGCTGTTTTTAGCTATAAGAAATGATTCACCAAAAGAATTTTCCATTCAGATAAAAGATATGTTGAATCTTGTTAACACAATATTTTTATTCCTGTATGCATATTATATCAACATAGCAGTTTTTACATTTGTTCATTCTCTGTTTGGATTGAGAATATTGCTTTTTATTAAAATAGAAAGCCTGCTATGCTATACTTTGAAGATAGTTCAGACTACCTCATTAAAATTGCCACATTGACTTAGATTAGCAATTTGCCTTAAATGTACTTGACAATAGATATTTGTGAAGGAAGGGATCAAATATAGCTCCTTATCTTTCTATCTCACATCTATGCATCTGAAGAAAGCTATATGACCTTAGCAGTCTACACAGTTCCAAACACTTTTTTCATTGTGATTGAGCTGTCACCTTTTCCACATAATTATTTAAGATAAAGAACGATTTGCTGTATACTACTCTTTCATCTCAGGTCTTCTTTTATGATCCTGGAGTCACATTTTTGCCTAAATTTTTGCAATTTTGCGACCTCAAAATTTGAATCAATTAAAATAAAAGAATCAGTTTATAAGGTATAAGGTATATTTTGATTTTTTTCTAGATATGAGAGATTTGCCCATTCTGTTTTGCTTTTGTTCAGTGTGGCTCTGATCTAAATGGTTTTGCTGAGTTTGGTTTTGTCAGTATTTAACATCAAGTATGGTGAATGTATTCAATTATGTTTTAATGACAAAAAGGGAAGTAAAACAGCCTGCTATGATGAACGCTTGATTTCAGATGGCAGAAGTAAGGTTTTGCAAATTAAACCATCTTATAATGGTTACTCTGGTCCTTATTGATTTAAAAGAAAAAAAAAATTGTCATATATGCTATTACAAAAAAAGTTATCATTTCAAGGTAATCATAGTACAGTATTTAGTTAACGATTTGCAATTTTATTCATGGTCTAAAGAAACAGTTAAATATGTTTGAAAATGTATGTATTCAATTCAGTGTACTTCTGTTCTGAGTCGTATTCTGAACTTTCCATTTCCTGGGCATATAATGTTACTAAGTTCCAGACTCCAGTGAGCTATGAGGTGTTAAGTATTTCACATAAATTCATTCCTTCAGACTGAATATCTAAGTGTTTTTTTCAGCTTCATAAGTTTCAAACAATATTAGATGAAAAATGAGCTTCAATGTACAGCTTTTCGAAGTTAGATGTGGTGTGATTTTTCTCTTTGTTTACTGCAAGATGCTGCTCAGTACCTTGTTACTATCTTAACAAATGATTTTTCGAAGGGTATTGCAATGTTGAAGTGATGCAAATATATATATACGAATCAAATGAATTAAAATTCGTTGCTAACTTCAAATTAATTCAATGCTCTCAAATACTTCCTTAACTTGCATTGCTGATTCTTTGAAGCCAATAGACTGTACTCAAACTCTTTGAGTCTGACTTACCCACCTTACATTCTGTGTTGAACTGAATTGAACACGTGAGTTCATTATATTTGACATGGCTTGATTATGTTGGATCTTTTAATGTAAGGAGTGAGAAGTTTAAAACTGTACAAAATAACTCATTTATTATTGCCTTTAGGTTTTGTTAATCATCTCTGATGTTTCATTCTGATATTGTTATCCTCAAAATGCCTGATACTAGCAGAGCACTACCATGGGTCTCTCTTCACATTTTTTTTACTGTAAAAAATTGATAAGTGTAACTAAAATGTAGATTCCTACTTGTTTGGTTTGTTAAAATTTTAGATTGAAATCATCTCCCCCCCCCAAAAAAAAAAACAAAACAAAAAAACAGAAAGAAAAAGAAAATAATAGTAATCAATTGTTTAGCTTTGAGTTTGAAGATCTGTTGTCTTTTTCTTTACCACCACACATATTATATATTTGCTTTCTTCAGGCTATACCAGTTTTTTCATAGTTTTAACTTTCTTTATCGTTCAGACTTGAACATTTTTTCTGTAAATTCTCATTAATTCAACTTGTAATTTTATTATGGAAATTCTGATTTTTGCAGTTTAAGAAGTTTAATAAGATAATAAGATAGTCCGAGGTGACGAGGTGAACTCTGATGTTCGTTATGAACATCCTTTGAACATGAATATCCTTTTCTTTTTTTTTGAAAAAGTTGTTATCTATTTTTCCTGCAAGGATATTAATTAACATGTTGAGTAATTACGAGGATGATAAAGTTAACTTGGTAGCATCAATTCTTTACAGCATGCATCATTTATGATTTAATGCCTAAAAAATGCCATCTCAAAATTAAAATACAAAGCAAATTTCATATATCATTTTATGCCCCTAGATCAAGAGTTTTTTAAAAAGTTTGTTCAATAAATTTCCGAGGACAAAATGGGGAGAAAAAAAAGGCAAGATATTGAAGATGGGAAACAGTTTCTCTAACCCTCTTTTGAATAAGAAGGTCCTATTTTTGTCACCAAGAAGATAAATTAAGGAATTAAAGCATGGAGTATAGGTTCATTCGATAATAAGACAGGCTTTCCTTTACATAATTTAGCTTTAGGGGGAGGAAACTATAATATCTGGGGAAGAAATGTAACCGACTGGTTTGAAATTATTTTGTAATGAAAAGGTTTATTTGGGTAGGCTAAGCTTTTGTTTATGTGTAAAAAAGGGGAGGGGGGTACAGGAGTTTTAAAGAGCATAACAGAGAGAGTGAGGAAGAGAGGAGAGAGGGAACGGGGGCTGCCAAGGTACAGTAGTAGAAAAAAAGGGGACCTGAATTGATGAAAGAATTGTAGGCGGTGAGTAGTAAAGTAGAGGAGAGAAAGATTAGTCTTTTACTTACGGACAAATTAGCAGTTTTAGAAAATTAGGAGGTTGGGGTGGGATATGGGAGCAGACGCGCAAAATTCTTTCTAATCGAGGAGTGGATGGTGGGTGATCCTGATTTTTTTCATGAGATAGGTCCCAGGTGTGTCTTTTTGTTTTTCTTATAAGCTTGTCATTGCTCGATCTCGGTTTTCCGCCCAAGTATCAATGCTTCTCAGAGGGAAAAACCCGAGCCGAGAGACCACTCTTATATAGGGCATTGCGTTGGCCTAGCCAAGAAGAGAAAGGAGGAACGAGTCAGATTGGACAAACATCAAAAGAGTTGAAAAAAAAATAAATTAAGAACAAGTTTTAAACCTATCTTTGTATTAAGAAATATAAGGACTTAGTTTTATAGTTTATGACATTGGCAAGAAATCTAGAGACGTCGCTTTATAACACTTTTTGAAGTGTGAAGCCGAGATTGGATGGTGCGATGCTTGCTGCGGTTTTTTCGCCACTATCTCGAAACGACTCCTCCTCCTTGGCAACCTACATCTGTTTCTATGTTCCGATCAAAGATCGTAAAAACTTATACTGAAAACATTGAGCGATAAAATTGGCTCTGGGGGTGACATTTAATATTAATGGGGATGTCAAAGTCGAAAATTCTAAATTCTGATTAATTTAGAATTGTCATCTCTAACATTTTTTTTCAATGGAATATGATAGTATACTGGATACCACCTCTGTACGTGCAGAGTTGAAAACACGTAGATACACGAAAAAAATTTTTTCTCCAACATATCCTTTTATCTCGAATGGCAAAAATCGTCCCTATTATCTTATACAGTTATAGTGAAGTGGACTCAACAGGTTCAGAAGAGCAGACTGAAATTAATAAAAGATAACATGTGATAGCAAATAGATTAATCAAATGACTTTGCGTCTTTCCAAAATTGTGTTTGGTTTACAATGAATAAAAGACACGGTACTTTTAAACCATACATTGGTAGTTCTGTTGAAAAAAGCCATTCAGAAGCACGTCTTTCTTTACTGTTATCTCCAGTTGTCATTCGCGATTCAAGACTGATAATGAAAAAAATACAAAACACGACACTTTAGCACTTTTCTTTTTTGCTGAGTATTAAAAAAAAAAAAACATCGTAATTGTATGTGTGCTTTTTTTAAATTAACACATTAAAATAGAGAAATGAATAAATGATAAATGAAAAGCAAGTCTTAATTATATTCAAAATCGTTCTAAATATTTGTTTGAAAATATACTGTAAGTGCAACATTATTTCAGCTATTGTTGCGTGCTTCATCATATTCTTTGTTCTATTTAAAAGCATAAAAAAAAATATTTAAAACAAACTGCAGCAAATGATAGGAGAAATTAATCATACTATTATTATTCCATGACAAAGAAGATAACGAATCAGCCTGACATACCAACAACCGGAGGAGAATAAGAAAAAGAAGAATTAGTAATAGCAGCAGTTGCAGCAGAAGCATTGGTGTTAGCACTATTCTTAGTAGTGGTGTTCGTTGTACTTATAGTAGTAGTAGTAGTAGTAGAAGTAGTAGTGGTAGCAGCAGCAATGGTAGTAGCAGATTTAGTTGTGATGGTGGTAATGGTAGTAATAGTAGTACAGTAGTAGTAGTAGCAGCAGCAGCAGTAGTAGTTGCAATAGTAGTAGTAGTAGGATTAGTTGTGGTGGTGGTAGTTATAGTATTAGTACAAGTAATAGTAGTAGCAGCAGTAGCTGTAATGGTGGTAGTAGTAGTAATTGCAGTAGTAAAGTAGTTATAATTGGTATGTATTACTAGAGGAAGAAAAATAACAATCAGTAGACTTAAAAGCTTTTGTTTACACGGTGCAATATGCATTAACAACATTATTCAACCAAAAGCCGTGACATCACAAAGAGCAATCTGTGTTGCTTGCGATACGTAGAAAGCATAAAATAGGAAGATTAGTTTCAGTGGTCTCATAATGAGGGAGGATGGATTGGAATTTATTAGAACGAAACACAGCGTGAGGAAAAACAGAATTGTTACAAACGCCAGTTTACTCATATATATACTACTCAAAATCACTCGCATCGTAACCCTAGGAAAGGCTAAATCTTCACTATCAAAATAAAAAGTACATATGTATTACATTTGATCTCAAACCATTGATACATGTATTACTTTCTATACTATCAAACTATGCTGCTCCTGCATCAACTTCACGGAGAAAGACTCGATAAACCGAAAGCTGACAGATGGCGCCAGCTCGATTCGATGACACGGTCTCGTATTGAAAACGTCATCAAATACAGGGAATAACATGCATTTAAACGTTCAGACGCCAATTTTAAGAAAAGTTCAATAAGTAGATAGGCAGGAGCGTGTAGGCCGATCACTCTATTTCTGGATAGGTTTCTAAGGAAATTCGATCGGCTGTGGTCTGGTGTCTTTGATGGACAGCGTCAGAAATGATGTCTCATTGAACAATCCAATAAGAGTGTACGGATTAATCTCAGACACTGTAGCCATAGCTGTATCACTCACGGTTGTTTGCCCACTATAGATTTTGTATTACATTTATCGAACCTGGATTAAATACACCAAAGGCGTTAAAATTAGTTACTGGAGGCAGAGTGATTGATGAAAATATGTATGTACATAATCATAGACCTCTCTCTCTCTCTCTCTCTGTCTCTCTCTCTGTCTCTCTCTCTCTCTCTGTCTCTCTCTCTCTGTCTCTCTGTCTCTCTGTCTCTGTCTCTCTCTGTCTCTCTCTCTGTCTCTCTCTCTCTGTCTCTCTCTCTCTCTCTCTCTCTCTCTCTCTCTCTCTCTCTCTCTCTCTCTCTCTCTCTCTCTCTTTTACACACACGAACGCACTACCTGTCCCCTTTTCCCTATGGCCACAATCAACGTATCATAACCAAAGGAAAAAAACAAAACAAACCAAGAACGCAAAGCCAGATGGGCACATTTCTCTGATTCGCCACGTCTTGATGTAACAGAGTGTTTACAACTTTAAACTGTATGTGGCATGTGTAAAAAAAAAAAACAATATCTTAATTGCGTACCAAAATAATAGCATTATATTAGGCTTCCAGATCCGAGTCTTATTGTGTTCTAAAGGATTTGATGAATCTGTAATGATCTAATATTCAAGTATCTCATAAAGGAGGCACACATGTAGATATTTTCTTCCCTTCTCAAATTTCTGAGTGGTTTTCTTTTCTTTTCGGAGGAAAAGAATTATTATTCGAGTGAAAAGCATAGTGCAGGACTTAGAAAATCCAATCTAAAAATTTTTTTTTAATTTTTCAATTTATGTGGAAAGACTATCTACGGTCATTAGATGGATTAAAAAAAAAAAATTCAAAACGCTAATCTACGTGCCAAAAACTCTTGAAGATCAATCGCATTCTCGATTTGTCCCAGACTGAAAAAAAAAATATGAACTATAATTGTTTCCAAAGGATTGCGATGAATTTGCATATTATCCATGCTTAACTGTTTCGACAAGGAATGAACTAAACCCAATTTTCCAGTTATAGTTATTGTTATTTCGAGAACATTATCATGGGCAAATATAGGAATCGCATCCCGTATAAGCGTGTCGCAAATTACGCCGCTATAACAGTCACAGTATTTGTTTTATACAAACTTGTGTGGGACACTGGTTTACAGGTAAGAACAATTATGTATCTTAGCAATTTGATATATTTGGTGACCTTTTGAAGTTCATCGTTGTAAAGTGATTGGTCTGGCCAGTAAGCCCGATTTTCTTCTTTTTTTTTTCTTTTTCATTATCAACAAAAGTTTGAAACCAGATTTAAGTGAGAACATAACGAATAAGCCCTGTGTGATATCTGCTATAGGTAAACGTCGTCCAACTAGAGCAAGATGTTCCTGACTAATAATAATGCTTTTATCCTTAATAAATTCGTACTCGACAGGGATAAAAAGTGATCTAGTTCAGGGCGTTTGGTCTGTACTATACTACTAAGGTACTAAGACAGTCTCGTACCAAATGAAGGATTGGCATGTCACTATTGTGTTATGGTTGCGATTGTTTTGAAACCCTCTTTTCTCTCAGCGATCTGGTAATGGTATCCAGAACTAAGTAGTTTTTCATATATTTTGTATCAGTTACCCTCTTTCGTGGAGCACTTTTTATTACATAGGTATAAAATCAACGCACCATTTATACAAGTCATGTCCGATATCTTTCTATCTATCCATCTATCTACACACTCTAAATTACTGGCCTATGGACTGACTGATTCTTCTTGATAGCAATAATGCTGCTGATGATATAGCAATAAGACCGGTATTAACGCGGTTTAATGGAAAACGTGTACATATTATTAAATCAGATGTGGACCTATCAGTAAGGAAAGGAGTAGCCTAAAAGTCTTTTTTTTTCCCCTACTGCTATGGTTAATTGTGGTTTTGGTAGAGATGGAGCTAGTTGACATTTTTTAGTTTATTTGTATTTGAAATTGATTCTCAGCATGTATTCTGTTTTAGTTTAGATGATCTTTTTCTCTGACAACTTCAACTTTCCAAACTTTGTGATTCGTTTATCATTTGCCCAGCAATTTCATCTAAAAATGTTGTGCGATTTTTTACTTCCGTTCCAATTTTTTTATTCATGATCACTGTAGTTCCTGTGGTCGTTACTTTTTTCCTAGGCTAAATATATCTATAAAAAAATATTAGTACGGCACAATAGGTATTTAGTGGGATTTTTTTCTACCTCAAAATTTTATTCGAAAATAATCCTTGATATATTTATATAGAAGATTTTGGAAGCAAAGTTCAAGAGAAGATGTTATGCCTTATCTCTCTTTCGCTTACAAACTCTTTATGACAACTTTTACATCTCTGGTCATGTATAGAGCTTTTGCCATTTCCCTACTTTTAGCTTTATATAACAATCAAAACATGAGTAGTTAGCAAACAACCGCGTGATCTGGCTCAAAAGCCTACACGCTCAATCTAAATAAGTAATATAAACATAGGCATTTAGATTAGAGTATTGGTGGAGATCTTTATCAGATTCTTTTTCCTTCCACCACAGAATGAGGAACTCCGTCCATACGACCCTGAAAATAATCCACGTAATATACACCGGAGAAGATCGGTCGAACAGGAAACAGATATGCTCTTTTTAATGACTCCACCATTGGGGAAAGTTCAAGAAGGAAATTCCGGGCCCAGAGAGGGAGAAAGGCAGCAGTTAAATAATCCAGATAGTGAAGAGAACACAGGAAAAGAACAGCCTGTACAACCGGATAGCAATAAAAATCCTGTGGGCGAGCCAAAAAAGAATGAGTTTTTGAATTCTGAGCAAAAGGTTTGTATTAAATACGGATTAAAGATTCACTTCCATGTCATTTGCAATACTCATTTACATGAACATTTATTTATCCAAGTTAAAGAACCATGTTTTTGTGTCTATTTAATTTTCTCAGTTCTTACTTATCGATTTTATTTCCTCATTTTATCTTTTTCTCCCGTTCAGTCTCCATATAACTGTCGAGCCTTTCTTGGTTGTCAGATTCTGCATCGGTTTGTTTTGTCTCTGTCTTTAACCCTGTCTTTTCATACTGTCTATCTCTGCCCTTTATGCTACCTCCCGTCTGTTTATCTGTCCATGCATCTTTAACCTCTCTCCCTCTCTCTCTCTTTCTCTCTCTCTCTCTCTCTCTCTCTCTCTCTCTCTCTCTCTCTCTCTCTCTCTCTCTCTTTCTCTCTTTCGCTCTTCCTTTAAAACAAAAACACAGTAACGTTAAAAATAAGACAAATTTGAACAAAAACTTTTCTGTTCGGAGTTTACCACATGGTTAGTTCAGATGGCATTTTTTCAGTTTCTTCTCTACAAAAAAAAAAAAAAAAAAATAATTCCAGAAAATCGGAAGAGAAGAGCTCTCATTCAACGATGACCTCCAAGTCCAAATGCATGGCAGACAAACTGGAGAAAAGAACACGAACTCTAGGCCCAAGTTTCGCCCTGATGGTATTGACTGGGACATCGAGGAGGAGATGCAGAAGAGACGGGCCGCCTTCTTCGCAGCTGTAGAGGCCAAACAACAGAGTTTCAACGATTCAGATTACACGGTATAGAAATCGCGATCGGTTTCTTGTTTCTTTTGGCCTATCTGTCATGTGGTAGTTTTATTGTCTCCTCTTTTGGTAAGGGACATCAAAGACCTCATTTAAGTTTCAATGCTTTTCCAACTCTTTTCTACATAATTTTAATACAGGAAATAATATACCACCTATGAAACAATAAACTAGGATTAGTAGGAACGAATCGCACTGTTCTAATGTCTTTTTTTTGTTTAGTTAATACATGTATGTATATATATATATATATATATATATATATATATATATATATATATATATATATATATATATATATATATATATATATGGGAAGAGGGGGGAAACTGGGGGGAGGGGAGAAGGGGGCGTCATATTCTTTATGAATGGTCCTTGTTTACAGCTAACGAAAAGAGATTGACATGAGCTGAGCCTTTTTCCAAAACTATTCACAATTTGTTTGTTTATTTACGTCTTTATTCGCAGCCTCTAACAAAGCAATATTACTTAATTATTCATCTTCTTGTGCCGTGTTTTCATTATGGTATTCCCCAGGACATGCATGAGAAAGACGATGATTTCACCTTCGTGACTGCTGGGTCTCACTCTACATACCCCGCGACACTCGAGTTTATCTATTCTATACAGTATTTTTACCCCGACAGCAACATTGCTGTATACGATATCGGTTTAATTGATGAGGAGAAGAGCTTTGTAAGTAATGGGCACACATGCACAAGTATTGGTTTTCTTTAATAATGGTCATGTTTTAGTGATACTGACTGTGATTATGAATTTAAAGACGATTTTGTCGAAAGTAACAGAATTGGTGATTCTCTTAGTGTCTGTTGCACTTACTTAGGTTGGTGATGGCGTGTAGAGAAAAATATGTCATTTATAATTCTTTCATGATTTATGGTTGGTAATAATGATGACAAAGTTCATACTTCAATAACGCAAAATGCAGAAACTTGACGGCAGCTGGTCAGAGAAGTGAGATCTACATGATTTCTTTTTGATAAAAACAAAATGCTACCGTATCCAAACTTCATCAGGTTTATCTAGCGAGGTGTTTGTGGCATGGAAGTAAAGCTTTGATTTGAGATCTTTAGGTCTTGGATAGCTTGTTCTAGGTATAACGTCATGCCATCACAACCCCCAGGTACGAAAGAGTATTAGCTTTAGCTTGTGACAGATTTATCTTACGGCTCATGGGTGTACGCTGAATTGCGATTATTAAACTAGGGCTCCTTTGGGCTTAGAGAGTTTCCTAAAACAATCGTATCTTTTTTTATATTAACTTATCAAGCATAGCAGTAGATGTCAGGAGAAAACCACAGCCTTAGTGAGAAAAAACGCCTGGTCTCCAGATTTGAAGTCAGTCTGTCAATTTGTCGGCGGGTGATCAAGTCTATTTTATGTGAAGTTGCTCTGAACTATCCTGAACTAACTAACAAAAACATCAAAACATAGAAAAAGGTTTGGTAAAAATAAATCAATGTATACCGTAATCCGATTAATTTGGAACGTTTTTGAACAGATTAAGTATTTATTAAAATACTTCTAGTTCAGCCACATAACTTTTGAATACTGACATTCAGATGAAGTCGGAGCCGTCGCTACTTATAGTTGTAGTTAAACTGTATCCTACTACTGTGATGTTAATACCCCGAAGGTGGATTACATGGATCACACAGTATATGAACATGTAAAGCTTTTAGTCGGTCTAAAAATGCCAATCTTTGTGATATACTGAGTAGCTAAGGAGAGCGCTTTTCGGCTATCCTCTTCAGGACTCTCTGGTTTTCCACTCAGCTCGCGTTCACAACGCGCATGTAGATAAATAAAACCGTTGCTTTATAATTTTTTTTTAGACTAACCGATTGCAGTTCCTTAAGCTTGTTAAAAATATTAAACAATTAATAAATCATCTCAAATGAACCTCTTGAAATCCTCCAGATCAACACTCTTTGCAGGACTGAGGTAGTCTCCATGTGGATACAGATGTGGCCTGAGTCCCTCTACAGCAACAGACATAGGGTGTGGAGAACGCTTGTTTTACAGGTAAAAACGACAAGACCATACGATTCAGCAACACAAACAGTGCTAAGAACATTTTAAAATTGCAAGGAAATCGGTTTAAATTTTAATGTATTATCTTCATTTAAATAAAAGATATACATGCACAATTAAGAAAGGTGTTATGATACAACTTGACGAGGTAACCCACGTATATATATATAACAGTAATAGGAAATAATTCCGTTTGCAATCATGACAAAACAGGCCAATAAATCTATTGGCTATTGACGTGAAGATTCTTGCGAAACAAAATAAAGTGTCTTAATATATAAACAAACGTTGGGGTGACCCGCAAAACTAATTAGCCATTTGCAAAATAAATTTTATATCAACCTGCCCATTGATTTCTCGGAGATTTTTAAACATGCCACTTACTTTTCTTATTTTCTAGGATTCAAAGTTTTCCTTTGCATGGCAAAATAGCCGTAGCACATAATTTGAAACGCAGAAGTTTTCTATTCAGCTCGAGCAGTCACTATTTAGCCTTTTGGCTCTTCTCTTGAGATGACGTAGCTTGATGAAGTCCTTAAATAATTATCTAGATGAGATCATGCTTGTTTGAGCTAAACTAGAATTTGAAAATCTGTCAGGCAATTGCATTTCGCAGTTTAACTACCATAATTTTTCATTAGAATTCGTGACGAAATAATACCTATAGTTTTCTATGGTTTTTTTTTTTAATTTTTTTTTACTGTTGTTCCTTTATCATGAGCATGGATTGTAGTTCAAACTAGAAAGATCGCAGTGCGAATGCATTCTACGCATGATCGATACAACATTGCATTAGTGTCCACAAATTGAGGAAGAACGTTTTTTATTAACTTGTGTTAGTGTCCCTGAGCTGAGCAGGAAACTCTCACGGGGGAAAACGCATTTGTTTTAAAACAGAAACAGTGACAGTCCGCAAGGTCTCTCGCACGACAAAAACAGTATTTACAGAAGCCAAGAGGCTCGGGAAAAGGCAATTTTAATTTGAAAATGAAAAAAAAATCGGGGGAGGAGGGAAAGAGGAGGTCTTTTTCAGTTGACCATAATTACCCCCCTAATACAGTATTAGGCTACCAAAGAGTTTTTTCTCAAGAACTTGTCATTAAATCTGTTGAGATAGCCTTTCGCGCAGACTGGACCCTAGCAATCGAGATGAAAGAGATTCTTAAACATAATAGAGCAGGGCAGTCCTTGGCATGTTTTATTGCATCAAGCAGCGTCAATATAAGGGGTTGTTTCGTGAGCAGTGAAAAATATTAACATGCTTGCTTCGGGAATATTCTTAGACTTGTGAAAGATATTGAACCTTGCATCCTGTGGATTATCATTATTATAAGGTTACACACATGCACATCAAATTTCCTCATGACTTGCCTTTAATGTAATTATTAAATTACTATTACCCTGTTGTCGGTATCTATTTTAAACTATTTACAAAATCTTTAGTGGATATGGCATTATTTATGGATCATGAGGTACACTTGAGTTGCTTTTCTGTTAAATACTTGCAGTTTATCAAAAAGAGGCATTGACTTTTATCACTTCTGATAAACTATTTATATGGAGGTTTTGCCATACTCTTTTCGAGTTAAACGATATAATTATTGAAGTAGACAAAAAAATAGTAGGTCCCGTTTTATAGATCCAACAAACTATGTAAAAGAATAAGTAACTGTATCACTGAGGGAGCTTTCAAATAATTATTTTTATGAACAAATAATTATTTTATGAATTATTTTTTGTTTAATCTTCCAATTTATATGTTTGAATACTATTACTAAAAGCGCAACTAACAGGAGTGTAATGTGAGCAGACTATTATTGAATATGACCTAAGGCCCCTCTCCCTCTTATATAGTTCTCATCTACTTTTTCAGTTCGCCATGGCTAAGTATGGCCATTATGTGTACGTGGAGCCAGGGCGTTTCGTGTTCAAGCAAGGAATACGAGACTACATTGATGCCAGTAGGAAGCATGGTGTAATATTTGGAGGGAGGCAGCTGAAGCACAGCAGTTTTGTTGTCACTAACCCGTATATGTATACATTTCTTATGGTGCGTATCCATTTGGTTTGTTTTCAACTCAATACTGTCTCATTGAAATACCTATCCTGCATAGCAGCATAATAACCTTTACTTTTTCTTTCTAGAGAATATATTATGTGTTAGAAAATGGTGTTTGAAGAGTACCGCTGTTATCTACATAGAAGAAAAGCTATAATTATGTTTGAAGAGCACCCCTGTTACCTACATAGAAGAAAAGCTATAATTATGTCAATTTTTTAAAAAAATCTTTTGCTAAGGTGTGAAGGAAAGAAACGACTAAATAACTGAACAGCATTGCAAAGGCCAATGCTTGGTTGAAATGTTCTCAGGATCAGACATGGGAACGCAAAGAAAAAGGAAAAAAAAAGGAATTAGATGTAGTTACCACATTTTTGAGATTCAGGCCAATTCTAATCTTGTCATCAATTTCCTTTCAATCTTGCTTCCCTCCGTCACCAGACCAACGAGCGGAAGTTGCAGACGACACCGCACTTCGACTTCAGTTTAGCCGTGATTCACAACACGCGACGTGTGAAGCATGAATTTATG
This sequence comes from Elysia crispata, assembly GCA_033675545.1. Lineage (NCBI taxonomy): Eukaryota > Metazoa > Mollusca > Gastropoda > Plakobranchidae > Elysia > Elysia crispata. The sequence goes on along the minus strand of JAWDGP010000082.1, from coordinate 645,987 downwards.
CGCTTCCTGGTTTCCTGCGCGCTGGAAGAGTATTGCATCTCACCCCCAGGATCGAAGTCTTCATGCGATGTAAATCTGGGCAACAACAGAAAGTGAGTAGTGGACTTGTGGGCTACGACACCACAATCTAATGCACACATATATGGTGTCGGTGCTGTTCGCACTGAAATTACTTGAACATTACATTTTTGGCAGTAGGAATGTAAAACTATGGGTACCTATTTTAGACTTTTATTGGTCCGGAATAAGAAAAGTTAGGTAACTATAAAAAAGCTCACCCTATGTATAGATTCTTTTACTCCCATTATCGTGTAAATACATTGCTATAAGGAAGTGCACCTTTCGGCATTGTTTTTTTTTATTTTTATTTTTATTTTTGACGGGACTTTATTACATGATAATGTGCGTTCAAAACGACGTTTAAGTAGATTTGAAACGTACAGAATTAGCTGTTTTACAATATTAATAAGACAATGAAAATGTCTATGTACCCTTATGTGTTATAATGTAAACTGTTACCTCGTTATGTAAGTGAATATAAGCAGACGCCCTGCAACTTAAGCACAACACTGCTATTGACACGACCTACTTTACTCGTTGATACTATATGATAGTTAAAAGAGGAAAAGACACACTCATTTTTTAAATATTTCTACTTGCATTTGTTCTATAACGCACTTAATCTAATGGAAACCAGGAACAAATAAGTATGAAGGTAGATGAACCAAATGTCAGCCCTTGATACCTGAACTTGACGGATAGTCACGACTTTTTTTGCACTCATTTCTTTATGTTGTATTAAAGGAAAGAGGTCAAGGATATAAATTCTATCCGAATCATTTGGTAGGCCTTTGTGTAAATTTAAAAAATTATCCCATTAGCGGAAAAATTCGCAAAGCACCAAGAACCACAGAGAACTATTTATGGCTCATCCCAACTTTCGACCTATGTTTGCTCCAGATATGCGAGGTGTCACCGCTACGACGAGTCGGCCATCAACCTAATCCTGAACCGCTGGCACAACTACCAGCCGAGGGAATATCTGCTTCGAGACCTCATTACTCGACACTTTGACGGCAGGGACGTGACTTCCATGGTCAGGGTCTGTAACAGGGACGAGGTCTGACACCTGCGTACATTTGTTTCAAAAATATTTGATATGTGACATTATTATTATTAATTATTATTATTATTACTACTACTACTACTACTACTACTACTACTACTACTACTACTACTACTACTACTACTACTACTACTACTACTGCTGCTGCTAAAACGTTTAATATCGTTATTAACATTATATTCTTGATTTAAATTAAGCCAGGATCTTTTGATTAGGTACATTGGCCAACTTTGTCCACTTCATAACGAATAGAATGATATTTGATTTACATGTATTCTGTAATGACCTCGCATGTTTACGTAAAGTCATCTCAATTCGAGGAGAACACGCCGTCTTTTCTTTTTGAAATGGCAACTGGAGTGCATTTTACTACCAGCTCTTTCCTTTAACTGCAACAATATTTTGTGTGAGTGAATGTCGATTTCTAAGATATTACTGTGGGATATGTACCTTTGGGCTATTGATAAAACAATGATAATAGTATTTCATAGTTAATAGTTTTATTAATCGCTTTATTCCTCCGTTAATTCCCCTCATTACTTCTTTAAGTCCACCTTTTCTCCTCATTAAGTCTTGAGGTAAAGGTATAAAGTTGTACTCAATGATCCCCAGCAACAATGAGTCAACGTGTGCAAGAGTGGGAGCGGAAACGCTTGGGAAATCCCCGACGTCAAAACCGAATGAATCAGCTTAGTTAAGCATTAGATACGTCAGTAGGTGGATCGTACCCACCTGAAGACAATGCCAGAATTGGTCCCAAGTCCCCATCCTTCCATATGAGTCACCAATGACGCCCGCAATTAAAGTGTGCATCATATACTAATTTTAGAGTGGAGTCCAACACGTAGTAGGCCCTCCGTAAATTACATAAAAAGGGGTATCTCTCAAACTAACTTTACATTCGACCATCTAACGAACGACCGTCAGTTTGACCAACATCCAGAGGCAGTCGGTGCTGGGGGAGCCTTGCAGAGCCTTCCGGAGTCTTACTGAGCCTTCCTGAGCCTTCTTGTACCTTCTTGAGCATTTGCCTTTAATGAACGAATGAATAAAACTATAGACACTGCTTCCTGCCTTCATTCTATGAGAGATGAGAAGATAGAGAGTGAAAGAACACGTACCCATCCAAAATAAGAACCCTAAGCTCTGTCGTTGAGCATTGAAAGCCACCGGGCCATCCTCGCCCCTCCCACAATAGCTTTCATGGTGGACTTAAAGAAGTAATGAGGGGAAAGGAATAAAGCGATTAATAAAACTATTAACTATGAAATACTATTATCATTGTTTTATCAATAGCCCAAAGGTACATATCCCACATTACAACTCCACGTTAACTCGTTCATGACAAAGTGAAATATTTCCACGAGTCTTTAAATTGTTTATTCTGGCAGAAAACCCCGTTCTACAAACGAGTCCCTGTTGTCAATTTGTCAAGGCTGGGGTGTGCGTGTGTATTATAAAACGCATAAAATTATGGCCTTGATATCTCTCCTTTTTACTTACATGATCCAGATAAAATTATGTTCCTCCACCTATCCTTTTTACCTAGAATCTAGATATCTCGATTATTCTAATTCTGAACCAAAAAATTTAGATAATGTTGTAGAGCTTAATTCCCTTTGGATTAAAAAACAAAACAAAACAAGCGTTGTGTTCATTTCACATTAATAAACAAATACAGATTATTTTGTACGGTGTATACTCGAGAGATCTAGATCTAGATCTAATATCCTAAATGAGTATTTTATAAGGTTAACGTCATAGATCTAGTTTCGACAGTCCAACTTATTCCAATCGCCACCAGATTTAAAAATCAAAACAAACGTTTTGTTCATTACGTATTAAAAACAAACAGTTGTACGGCTAATTAATAGTCAACCTTACTTAATGGTTGCCTCGCAAGCTTCATAGAGTTTAAAGAGGGTTTTAAAATATCGTTTGGTAAATCCGTAAAACAACTTTGGGATTAAAAAATATGTCCACGTAAAATCGCGAGATCTAGAGCTGCTTTTCCATTCACTTTTTTTTTTTTTTTGGATTGTATTGGCGGCCCATAAAAATCCGATGACCCATTACACATTTCATGTTACGATCTTTATATCACGATTTGTTCCCTGATAGATTTTAAGAAAAATATAAGAGGAAAATTGTTTTGATGTTGGGAATGCGTAACTGTCGAAACCTCCTTTTTCCTAAACGATGGTTCTATTCTTCTTGGCTTTTTATCCTAGATGAGAGGAGCGTTGCAAAGATTTTTTTAAAGTCGATTTAAGCTTACCGAGAGAGGTAAAAGCCTTGCTAAAGGCAGGTAATATGATTATTTAAGTAAAACAATTTACAAGTTCACTTCTTGAAAATTATTTGTTTTTAATGCCGTTTTGTTTGAGTTCAGGGATTCGGTCTTAAAGCATGGTTATATATCATAACACTCCATTCCTCGAATCTTAAAAACTGAGAGAGAGAGAGAGAGAGAGAGTGAGAGAGAGAGAGAGAGAGAGAGAGAGAGAGAGAGAGAGAGAGAGAGAGAGAGAGAGAGAGAGAGAGAGGTAGACCGATAATGAAGTAAAAAAAAAAGACAATTAAAAAAAAAAACGGAGGCCAAACTGTTTATAAAAATCGTTTGAAATTTCCAATATTTTCTAGTTTTTTTTTTTCTGTAGCCGTCATGGGGTTATACATAATATATTTGATGATCATTTAAATTTCTGTCTATGTACAATGCTTAAAGTGATCAATGTAATAAAATACATTTACGTGTAATCAAAAGAAAAAAAATTTCAATTTCTATGAAATCTTCTGATGATTAGTCTCGTTACAGATTTGTATTTTGATTGCTCTAAGTTAGAATTGTGAATGGCTTTAGACAAAGAAAGGCTGGAGCTAAGTTCAAGTTTTCAGAGGTTTGCATCAAACCCAAGACAGAAAAAGTTCAATACAAGTATTGGTGGTTGTTTAAGTTGAAAGAAAATACAATGTAATGAATGTATAATAAATTTTATATATGGAAATTTGAAAATTTAAAAGCCACCAGTCTTATACCAGTGTAAAGGTGAAAAACGTAAGAACGCATTGATCCATAGCGCAAACAAAGTAATTATACCGTCTTCACCAGTGTAATGAGAATGCTTCCATTAAGTTGAAAAAAAAATTTTTTCACACCGTTGCAGAAATGTTTTTTCTTCACCAGATACAAAGTTTCATGGCTTGGAATTAGGGCATTTAGCTCTAAAAACATAGGCCTACAAACCTTTACACTCCTGTAGCTTGTGTAATAAACAACCTTAATGTTAGTTCTTCTTTTGCAGCCTATCAAGAGATATTTTACATCAGTCGGGTGTTGACTGAACTTTTAATGCGTTCTTGCTGAACAGTAGAGCGTGAAGGCGATATTTTTGCACATTAAAGACAACTCACTTTAAAAGGATGGACTTGTACACTGCATGCTATTTCTGCTCCGTCTCTTCTAAGTCCGGTATTCCTGATTTTCATGAACCTTAATAGAAACAGAGTTAGTACATGACGTCAAAGTGACGTCTAAATTACGAATCAAAGTCCTCTAGAACTGGAGTAAAACTAGTGTCTAATAGTCTATTATAGAATGTTTTGCAACTCAATGTCCCCGCTAACAGTAAAGATCTATAGATCTGGCAGCAACACAAGTTCTTGAAACTCTGTGAAGATCGCCCGTTAAAGGTTTCATCGCTGTTTTTTTTTCCCTTAAAAACAGGCAACTAATTAGCTGACGAGAAATAACGCAGTTAACGAGGGACGTTAAAGGGAATATGTTATCTGTTTGAGATTTTGTATGAAATACATGTACATGTTCTTACTTCCTAAGTAGCGCAATGGTCCCTGAAACTGGCACGTAATTCTGTAATTTGATTTTACCACCCCATAATTTGAAATGCTTAGAAATAGTGGTGTTATGTACTGTTAGCATTTTTTTTTTTAAACAAAATGCTTGAAGATGCGAAATTTATATCTTCAGAAATGTTAATGAAAAAAAGTATCTCTATCATCATGTCACAGGTGTCAGGGATCACAATTATTATCTGTGTCGACGATCTAAACAAAACTAGCGCTAATTATAAAAAAAAAATTCCCTTATGAAGGTTTTACATCGAAAGGGCTTACGTGACGGATCATGCTGATCACTAGTCAAAAGATCCATTGTTAATTTGACCTGAAGTTTATTTCTAAAATGTAAAACAGGCGGTTTCACAAAGAAATGATTGGCACCAGTATCCGTAAATTTGGATTTGGCGGTAAATTCACTAGATTGAAATACTGTAAAAGAAATTTCATTTCCTAACTTGTAGGTGATAGCAGCCAATAACACACGCAGAATATTTTGACTTACCCTATAGCAAACATATATTCCTGGAGGTCTTCATCCAGAATAACTGATCTGTGTGATAAACTTCATGGAACCCAAAATCTGTCACTTTGGAGTGAAGGTATGAGACGTCTCTTTTTTTTTTTTCTTTAAATATCAAACATAAAGCAGAAAAGAAAGAAGAAAGACCTTTCCCCTCTCAGTTTCCACGGGCTAGGGACCGTCAAGATGTAAACTCCAAAAAGCAATTTACATCTGGCCTGATTAGAAAGGTTGACAGACGAGAAAGAGGAACCAGAAAAATAGGGACAGGAAAAATAAACATGTTGTATACTCACGGAAACCGAGGTCGTCGTATGGGGTGCGGATATAATGAAAGAAAAAAATTATAAATAATTATGTGAAATTAAAATAACAAACATTCCGGAACAAATGATGTTATAAATAAAATAATTATAGTTAACCATATCAGACTAAATTAAAAGATGATAAATTATACATACATACTGACTAATGAATGGAACAGCAGATAGAAAGTATAAAACAGAAATCTGACAGTAAAAAATAACGTGAATATGAAAATATAAAGCTCATTTCAAAGTAAAAAATGTATTTTAGTGGGAAAAAAATCAAAGAGACATAGGCTAAATGTAAGAATAAAGAAAGCTCACATAAATGATAAACATAAAGATGAAATGCAAGTAGAGTGGTATTAAAAGTAAAAAATAAAAACATTTAGCATCAGATATGTAAACAACAAAGGGATAAATAAATGAATTGATAAAAAGGTATGGCCGATGTATAAAAGTATAAACATATAGATAGATCGATAGAAAATATTATTCATAATAAGAACAGAACGTTTTATGAGCAAGTAAATAGATGGACAGAGACATACATGGCTACTGTATAGATTTATAGACATATAGAGAGATGGGCAGATAGATAGATTCGTACATACATACATATAAACAATAAAAACGTGTGTACATAATAACATAGATAGAAACTAGGACAGATAGAAAGAAGAAAGCGCACACGGAGTTAGGAAAAATAGATAGACAGGTGGATCAAATTTACTCATATAATCACAAATGTAAAAAAAAAAAATATCCTTACCGTATGTTTTGTGATACATTAATCCTGAGGATTGGCTGTGCAATCAGACTCAGAACATGGTTTATCCACAATGTCTTTGTAGAATCTCAAGACCTCAGTGGATGTACATCTATTCTTAAAATCTGGCTCCAGCGCAGCTTCTAAGATAGGCCTGGTTCAAAGGTAACGAAGAATAAAAACACAGCTAGAGAGGACCATATTTCTAGAAAAATATTTCCCCCCTTACCATCACTTTGGTGCGTGTGATTATTTTTTGTTTATTGAATCGAGTCAAAAGTGTTCCAATTTTCATTATTTTTTCGCAATTAAAATATTTACCATAACACTATATTAATTTCAAGAAATGTTTAGATAGCATACATTACATTCTCCATAATGTCAGAAATAGATATTACTCTTGAATTTGAGTTCAGGATATCAGACCATTCTTCATTAAAAAACAATAATAGATGAAGTTAGCTCTTGCACTTTTGTGTATTGATATTTTACCTTTATAGTATAATAAAAAAGAAAAAACAAAAACAAAAAGCAGGAAAAAAAGTTCTGATGAAGAAATAATTCGTAATAAAAGTGGCTTTCAATTGATGGTGTGAGAAATTACACATTCAAACCAAAGCTTTTTTTTTTCGATACGATAACAATTTTTACCTTTATAGTATAATAAAAAAGAAAAAACAAAAACAAAAAGCAGGAAAAAAAGTTCTGATGAAGAAATAATTCGTAATAAAAGTGGCTTTCAATTGATGGTGTGAGAAATTACACATTCAAACCAAAGCTTTTTTTTTTCGATACGATAACAATTTTTTAATGTGATATTAAGACGAAGGAAGTTTACCTGTGATCGGAAGAAACATCTTCAGTAGTTTTAGCCGTTTCCAGGTAATCGAGATCCATCTTGGGTTTGAGCAGGGACAGCAGGCTAAGAATGACCACACCCAAGGCATACGTGTCCACCTAAAATATACAAACACGTATATAAAATTATAAAACTACAATAGTTAATGGTATATGAGACAAAAATCATAAGATGCATTGGGCAAAGAATAAATTTGTCGAGAGAGAGAGCGAGAGAGAGATAAATGTTGTATGCATCTGTTTATTTGATAAAGTCTCGCAAAATAGGCCTACTTCAACAATTAAAGTTTAATTGCCGATCAAAAACAAAATCTGTGCCGTAGAAATTTATCGCTTTTTCACCTCTTTGAATATTTGTGTATCATTACATTTAAATTAAACCATTCCAAGGATTTAGCTTCTTCTTGCACTTACTTTGTGGTGAGATGAATCACATGCTTGTTTCAATTTTCCTATCACTTACAGACCGTGTTAATAAACCAGTCGGTGTTATTGCTTTTGGATGCCAAATTGCAGAATAAGACAAAATTCAAGAGAATAAACTGAAGCAGTACTAACCTTGAAAGGATCGACTTGCAAAGTGGCATCTCTGTTCCTAATCTCCGGAGCCCAGTATTCCCTGGTCCCGCCAAATTTGTTGGCAGACAGAGTGAGGACGTCCTCAGTCAAATACCGGCTCAGCCCAAAGTCTGAGAGAACTGGTGTAAAACCAGTGTCCAGTAGGATGTTCTGTAACTTTATGTCGCCGTGTACTATCCGCTTGGTGTGTAAATAATCCACGGCCTCTGACACTCTCGCAGCAACCCAAGGCCTTGACTCCGACGGAAGAATTGACAGGGAGCGCTCCAGATCTCCCAAAGGGTAGAACTTCATGACGATAGCAAGATAACCCGGGCAGCGTGCGGCCAAGATACACTTAGCCAAACCGCGATGATCTGTTCTATAGAAAGTGTCAAGTTCATACATAAACAACATTTTGGCTGCTCTCTCGCTGCGTCTACATTTGAGTGGCATCCGTTTGAGAACCCTTTTCTCACTTGGCTTATCACTGCATGTGACCAAAACCACATCTCCAGACATACCTTTGGCAATTACTGAACCTTGGTTGTAAGGTAACTCTTTGAAAAAATCGCCTTTTAGATTGAGGAGAGGAAAAGCAGGACTATGTTTTGAAGATGCTGCCATGATTGTGAAGAGTAATAGCGTATAAAATCCACTAAACTGAAGTGTCGTGGGATAGAGCTACACTGTGTGCTGCACTCTTGAAATGCTAGAGAGCAAATGATGAAAATTTGGCAAGCTCTCTTCATTTTATATGCGGATGCCTGTAAAGGCACTGACCCACTCCATTCTCTACGGCAGCTAGTTTGATGATATCTCCTAAGTTTTCAAAGAGCTGAACGCCTTTGTCCACTGGGGAAAGATCAATCGCGGCGGCTTTTACCTGTGAAAAACCGCCGCTGGTGGGGGTGACCGACGCTATTGTTTGATTGGCCAGCGGCGGTTTTCCACAGGTAAAAGCCGCCACTGGCCAATCAAACAATAGCATCGGGCACCCCTTCAAGTCACCGCTAAGTTGGAAACAACTGTGAGCGGTGTGTTAAAAAAAATTCTTATGATTACATCTTAATAATCTTACAACAAAGTAATCACCATAAAACCCCACCTTTTAAAAAAATAGCTTGAAAGAGTTTTTCATTTAAAAACAAATCTCTTTCTATCTTTGTCTCTCTATCCATCTGACCATTTGTCTATCTATCTATCTATCTATCTATTTATCTATCTATCTGGATTGTCTAGATAAAGGGATCCATAATATTGAATCTAAATTTGAATTTGAAAGTATGATATTCAGTTTATTTTTTCTTTAATTAAAAAGTAATAATAATTATATTCTCTCTCACTCTCTCTCTTTCTCTCTCTCTCTCTCTCCCTATCTCTATCTATCTATCTATCTTTCTATCTGTCTTTTTTTCTATTTATATTCTTAAATATCTAGGTTGTCCTGATAAAGGGATCCATAGTATTTAATCTTAATTGAAGCTTTTAAAAAGCATATTCATAGGTTCTTGTTTAAAAAAAAATTAAAAGGGAATCAATATGTGTATTCTCTCTTTCTCTCTCTCTCTCTCTCTCTCTCTCTCTCTCTCTCTCTATATATATATATATATATATATATATATATATCTTTCTATCCATCTATCTCTTTTGTATTTCTCTTTCTTTGTCTTAATCTGTCTATTTATATATTTATATGTTTATCTGTTTATCTGTCTGTATATCTTTATACATTTATACAAATGTCGCTCTATTCAGTTATTATTTCTGCCTATTTTTCCACCCTCTCGCACTCCTTCTATTTCTTATGATTTCGCTTTTCCTCTTTTTCTCTCCCTCTGTATTTCTTTTTCTTTTCCCTCTTTTAAAGGCTTCCTGACTTTTTACTCTCTGTTCTCGCCTCCTCTGCTCTCTCTTGTCTGTCATCCCCACCACTCGGCCAACGATCGTCTTATTTTTTTGTATCGAGTTTGTGGTGAATGGATAGCGAGTTCAGTTGACTTTTACTTTTACTTACAAATGGTGTTCTCCACCGCTTACTAAGCCCTTCACTAAGAATGTTTTTGTTTGTTCTTGTGTACAAAATATGCTGTGTTTTATTATTTTAATTCGGCTATTGCTGCGATCAATACAAACAAGCTGGTTGGTTGGGAATCAAGATAAACCTTAGAAAGTCAATACTCATATACATGTATGAATTTGCTATAGATAGATAGATAGATAGATAGATAGATAGATAGATAGATAGATAGATAGATAGATAGATAGATAGATAGATAGATAGATAGATAGATAGATAGAAAGATAGATAGATAGATAGATAGATAGATAGATAGATAGATAGATAGATAGATAGACAAATGGTCAGATGAATAGAAATTTAAATGAAAAACTGTTTCAAGCTATTTTTTTAAAAGTTAGTGTTTTATGGTGATTACTTAGTTGTAAGATTATTCAGATGTAATCATGAGAATTTTTTTTTTATCTACACCGCTCACAGTTGTTTCCAACTTAGCGGTGACTTGAAGGGGTGCCCGATGCTATTGTTTGATTGACCAGCGGTGGCTTTTACCTGTGGAAAACCGCCGCTGGCCAATCAAACAATAGCGTCGGTCACCCCCACCAGCGGCGGTTTTTCACAGGTAAAAGCCGCCGCGATTGATCTTTCCCCAGTGGACAAAGGCGTTCAGCTCTTTGAAAACTTAGGAGATATCATCAAACTAGCTGCCGTAGAGAATGGAGTGGGTCAGTGCCTTTACAGGCATCCGCATATAAAATGAAGAGAGCTTGCCAAATTTTCATCATTTGCTCTCTAGCATTTCAAGAGTGCAGCACACAGTGTAGCTCTATCCCACGACACTTCAGTTTAGTGGATTTTATACGCTATTACTCTTCACAATCATGGCAGCATCTTCAAAACATAGTCCTGCTTTTCCTCTCCTCAATCTAAAAGGCGATTTTTCAAAGAGTTACCTTACAACCAAGGTTCAGTAATTGCCAAAGGTATGTCTGGAGATGTGGTTTTGGTCACATGCAGTGATAAGCCAAGTGAGAAAAGGGTTCTCAAACGGATGCCACTCAAATGTAGACGCAGCGAGAGAGCAGCCAAAATGTTGTTTATGTATGAACTTGACACTTTCTATAGAACAGATCATCGCGGTTTGGCTAAGTGTATCTTGGCCGCACGCTGCCCGGGTTATCTTGCTATCGTCATGAAGTTCTACCCTTTGGGAGATCTGGAGCGCTCCCTGTCAATTCTTCCGTCGGAGTCAAGGCCTTGGGTTGCTGCGAGAGTGTCAGAGGCCGTGGATTATTTACACACCAAGCGGATAGTACACGGCGACATAAAGTTACAGAACATCCTACTGGACACTGGTTTTACACCAGTTCTCTCAGACTTTGGGCTGAGCCGGTATTTGACTGAGGACGTCCTCACTCTGTCTGCCAACAAGTTTGGCGGGACCAGGGAATACTGGGCTCCGGAAATAAGGAACAGAGATGCCACTTTGCAAGTCGATCCTTTCAAGGTTAGTACTGCTTCAGTTTATTCTCTTGAATTTTGTCTTATTCTGCAATTTGGCATCCAAAAGCAATAACACCGACTGGTTTATTAACATGGCCTCTATGTGATAGGAAAATTGAAACAAGCTTATGATTCATCTTTACACAAAAGTAAGTGAAAGAAAGAAGCTAAATCCTTGGATGGTTTGGTTTAAATGTAATGATACACAAACATTCAAAGAAAACTAAGGGGAAGCAGTGATATTTTCCACGACATAGATTTTGTTTTTGATCGGCACTTAAACTTTTTTGTGGAAGAAGACCTTTATCGGATCAACAGAAGCATACAATAGTTTGTGTGTGTGTGTCCCTCCCTCTCTCTCTCTCTCTCTCTCTCTCTCTCTCTCTCTCTCTCTCTCTTTTGAGAAATTTATCCTTGGTACATTGCATCTTATGTTTTTGTATCATATACCATTTACTATTGTTGTATTATAATTTTACTAACGTGTTTGTATATATATTAGGTGGACACGTATGCCTTGGGTGTGGTCATTCTTAGCCTGCTGTCCCTGCTCAAACCCAAGATGCATCTCGATTACCTGGAAACGGCTAAAACTACTGGGGATTTTTCTTCCGATCACAGGTAAACTCCCTTCTTCTTAACATCACATTAAAATTTTTTATCGTATCGAACAAAACAAAAAAAAAACAACTTTGGTATGAATGAGTAATTTCTCACACCATCAATTGAAAGTCATTTTTATTACGAATAATTTCGTTGATCAGAACTTTCTTTCCTGCTTTTCTTTTTTATATACTATGAAGGTAAAAAATCAATAGTGCAAGACCTAACTTAATCTATTATTGTTTTTTTTTTCTGTTTTTGTGAAGAAAAGTGTGATATCCTTAACTCAAATTCAAGAGCAATATCTATTTCTGACATTATGGTGAGTAATGTATGCTATCTGAACAGTCCTTGAAATTAATACAGTCTTATGATAATTGTTTTAATTGCGAAGAAAATAATGAAAATTGGAACACTTTTAAAGCAATTCAATCAGCAAAAAATAATTACATGCACCAAAGTGATGGGAAAGGAAAAAATGTAATTTAAGAAATATGGTCCTCTCTAGCTGTGTTTTCATTCTTCATTACCTTTGAATCAGGCCTATTTTAGAAGCTGCACTGGAGCCAGATTTTAAGAAAAGATGTACATCCACTGAGGTCTTGAGATTCTACAAAGACATTGTGGATAAACCATGTTCTGAGTCTGATTGCACACCCAATCCTCAGGATTAATCTATCACAAAACTTGCGGTAAGGATATCTTTTTTTTTTTTTAACATTTGTCATTGTTTGACTAAATTTGATCCACCTGTCTATCTATTTTTCCTAACTCCGTGTGCGCTTTCTTCTTTCTATCTATCCTAGTTTTTATCTATGTTATTCTGTACACACGTGTTTATTTTTTATATGTATGTACGAATTTATTTATCTACCCATCTCTTTATATATCTATGAATCTATACAGCAGCTATGAATGTCTCTGTCCTGCTTATAAAACGATCTGTTGTTTTTTTTTTATAATCTATATAACTACCTGTCTATATGTCTACTTATCTATTTATGAATAAGATTTTCTATTGATCTATCCATATGTTTATACTTTTATACATCGGCCATATCATTTTATCAATTGATTTATTTATCACTATGTTGTTGACATATCTGATGCTAAATGTTTTTATTTTTCTTTTAATACCATTTTACTTGCATTCATCTTTATGTTTATTATTTATATGAGTTTTCTTTGTTCTTACGTTTAGCCTATGTCTCTTTGGTTTTTTCCCACTAAAATACATTTTTTACTTTGAAATGAGCTTTATATTTTCATATTCACGTTATTTTTTACTGTCAGATTTCTGTTTTATACTTTCTATCTGCTGTTCCATTCATTAGTCAGTATGTATGTATAAGTTATCATCTTTTAATTTAGTCTGATATGGTTAACTATTATTATTTTATTTATAACATCATTTGTTCCGGAATGTTTGTTATTTTAATTTCACATAATTATTTATAATTTTTTTCTTTCATTATATCCGCACCCCATACGACGACCTCGGTTTCCGTGAGTATACAACATGTTTATTTTTCCTGTCCCTATTTTTCTGGTTCCTCTTTCTCGTCTGTCAACCTTTCTAATCAGGCCAGATGTAAATTGCTTTTTGGAGTTTACATCTTGACGGTCCCTAGCCCGTGGAAACTGAGAGGGGAAAGGTCTTTCTTCTTTCTTTTCTGCTTTACGATTGATATGATAAAAAAAGAGACTTTGATCCAAACTTTCACTCCAAGGAGATTTATCACGTAAAATAGTTACGAAGGGTGGATGAAAGACCCCGAGGAATATCTGTCTGCCAAAGGGTGAGTCAAAATATTTTGCATATTATACTGGCTGCTGTCACTTGCATGTTAGGAAATGAAATTTTTTTTGTAGTATTTCAATTTAGTAAATTCATGACTGATGCCAAATTTCAGAATACTGGTGCCAACGATTTCTTTGTGATGCCTTTATTTTACATTTTAGAAATAAGACTCATGTCTAATTAGCATTGGATCCTTAACTAGTGATCAACATGTTGCGCTATGTAAGTTCTTTCAATGCATTACTATTTACTTCATAAGGGAAAGAAATTTAGAATCAACGCCAGTTTATTTAGATCGCCGCACTGGGTAATTATGACCCCAAGGCACCGGCGACATGATGAAAAAGACACTTTTTTTCAAATCAACATTTCTAAAGATAAAAATTTTACTTGTTTTTTTTTTTTTTAAATATGGTAACTGTACATAACACCACTATTCCTGAGCCTTTCAAAAATGTGTAGGGATTGGGGCGTGATGGTAGAATGAAATAATTGAATTACGTGCCATTTTCAGGGACTATCGCGCTACTTAGAAAGAAAGTACATGTACATGTATTCATTGTTCATCATGAAAGTCTACACACAGATAACCGTAGGCAAATGTATCGCCCTGAGATGAGTCAGCCAGTCCGCGTGTCGGGGTTGGAACCAAGCTTTGAGCTTTCAATATCTATCCTCTCTGGCGAAACTGAGGGCAACTCCACTTTGTACGTTCACCCAAATAGTTTCCAAACATTTTGTTAACTCTCTTTGGAGAGGAGATGACCACATATATAGGAAGAGAATGAATTCCTCGCTTTCTTACAAACCACCTCTACTCATATTTTAGTAACTTGCTATCATAAAAAGAATTCTTTATTCGTCTCCGCAATAGCACCCGTGTTTTCAACAAAACGCATACATGTAATAACCTATTTTTCTTCCAGGTTCTTGGATTTGGTCGACAAGCGTTTAATTTTCCTCTCTAGTTAATACCAAGATATTTCACACCAACTGTTTCATGTTATTTCAGTCATCAGGCTATTAGAAAGGCAGCTGATAGTTCAGCTTTGAGTAAGAACTGAAGGCGATCCAGTAAACTAAGTAAGAGGAAGAGCTAGAATAAATTGAAGTAGATAGGCTGTGATAAATAGCTTAGGTTAGTTTCTATTGATTCGTTCTTATAAGCAGCTAAGGTTATAAAAGGTATTGCAATAAATATTGATAGACCGTATTAAACTATGATAGGTGATTTACTATTCGGTTCATATTAATAATGTATTCATTCATGGTGTCATAGCGATAAATAGAATTCTAGAACAAGCAGTATAACATAAGAAAGAAAGCTTCGGTATCCACACAGAAATAAATTAAAAAAAAAAGTTTCCAAATTGAAATGATTAAAGAACTGTTACATCTTAAGGTCCCTATTAATTTTATCTTCTGGAATTGTCAATTTAAAAAAAAAAAAAATGCTACAGTATACTTATTTACAAACTTGAAAGAGGTAAAACATCTAAACTATCTGCAAATCCCTAAACCTAGGGTTAAAAAAGAAGAGTATTAAAGATATAGAGGACAGAAGCTTACGGAGGATTATCAATATTTAAAGTGAAGCAGAAAGTAAAACCAAACGGAAAAAATTAACTACCCCCTCACTCATTATCAATTGAGTTGGATCCCTAAATAATTAATACTAGTAAAGAAATTCCCTACAAACCATAATAGTAAAGTGACCCGCTGCAACCCCCCCCCCCCCCCCCCAAAAAAAAAACCCGGGGGGGGGGGGGCAACATACAGCCCCTTTTAACTAATTCAGCGTCGACCACCCTAATGACCATTTGTTTACCTCTCACGCACGAATCCATAGACAGGCCACAAATAATCCAACAATGTATTATCACATAAACGTTGACAAATAATGAATCATACCTCACCATCTAGGCTTTTACACATCTGGGAATCAGAAAATAACCCATCACCCCCCCCCCCCCCCCCAAAAAAAAAAAGAAGAAAAAAAAAAAAGAAAGCACATGTAAGCAACCAAAATATTAAAATTTAAAAGGAGTAAAGAAGTTGTAGGCCAACTATAGAAATCATTGCTAGTTTCATAAGAATAAGGCTACAGAAAGAGTAGAAATTCTTTGAATGATGATATATTTAAGAAGAAACTCCGCCCTCGCCCTCCCATTATCCAAGTACAGTCGCACCACCCAAGAGCGCCAATACCACCCCCCCCCCCCCTTTTTTTTTTCCCCGCGTCTGTAGAAGCGGTACAGAAACTGTACAATCCGCACGACCGCGCTTTAACTAACTTGACCTACCCAAACCCTACTGCTACCTACGGCTGTTCATACCCCCAAATCAGAGAGTGTAGATAACAATTTGTATAGACTACACTCTGCCCAGATCTAGAAGCGGTCCATTAGAAGTATTTTGAGGTTGCACAACCTCGCATATCCACCTACCGTCGCCCACGCTGCTTCTCGAAGGCTCGCCTTCAATCTAAGCTACCGTCCCCCATACGCCCAGCCTACTCTGACATCTTAAGATTGGTTATCCACGCCGGTATCTTGGTCTATAGGAGCCACAGTAGACACGACTCACCTCGACATTCGTCCGCTCCATTCAACACTGGCAACCAAGACACTAAGTGATATAACTGGTAGAAAAGGTTGGGGACGGCAGGTACTAAGACCAAGACGAAGAGCGTCTGGATTCCCCTCTTCTTTAATAGGATGCCAATACAGTGTACTCTAATGCATCTTAACCCTGATCCCCAAGTAAAGAATTAAGACCTTAGGCATATCCCCACAATTCAGAACGATCTTCTCCTGTCCCACCTTTCCTGTCAAAAAGGATCTCATGCTCTCCTCATTCCTCACCGTCGGCGTCAAACTCTAGCACCTCCGAAAGAAGCTCCTCACCCTCACCCAATCAGGCTTCACACAGTGCCCGCCTACCACCACACGTCACGACAGCCTAGTGACCGAACGGACTGACACCCCTCCCCGAAGGTCCATCGAACGGACTTACACCCCTCCCCGAAGGTCCATCGAACGGACTGACACCCCTCCCCGAAGGTCCATCGAACGGACTGACACCCCTCCCCTGAGGTCCATCGAACGGACGAAGACTTCTCTTTCCTCCCCTGCTAAACCTGAAATAATAGACGACCCAGTACCAACGACTAGAGCGAGGGCGCCCGAAACATAACAAAAATGGAAGAAAATTATTTATGAGAAAGGCGAAACAGTCAAAGCTATAATACAAATTTTAAGTTTGAACATCCGAACAGTAAATAATTAAAAAGAGAAATTTTAAAATCTGTTGGAAAAATTGAATTGGTCAGCAATAATATGCTTACAAGAAACGCCCCTTAAAATTTACACATTAGAAATTGCAAACTTTGAACAACAGAGACTAGAATGATGACGATGAAAATATGCCCAACAAAAAATCATACAGACCTCAGCTTAGACGCCCCCCCCCCCCCAAAAAAAAAGGGAATCACTAAAACAGAATAGATTTTAAAATAACGAATGCCTTCTGGAGATAATGGAAAGAATGGAATCCTAGTAAATCTAGAAGAATTTTTTAAGGTAGACATTCAAAAAGCAGTCGGGAATTTGAAACTCCACTCCCAAACATTGGGAAAACAAGAAAACCAACGGAGAGTGGGAAAAGGTAGAAGAAACAGAACTGAAACAAGACCATATAGTTTGAAAATCCAGACAGCCAACCGCAATAGCAGAACAACTCTAGAGACCAGGATCGCACGGCGATATATCTAGCAATAACATCGAGAGATTTCATGATGATACCAAGCCGTAAATTGGCAACTCCTCGAAGACAGCTTACATTCGGACACCTCCCATATATAGCGTGTGTATGTAAATCTACAAGCGAGATCACTGCAGACATCCTGTGGTTAAAATTCAATACCAAAAAAGCTGAATGGACCAAATACAAAAGGAGAACCGGCTAGATCTAGAGATCCATTACAAGAAAACATTGCGAAAATGTTCATCAGTGAAATGATACAAGCAGACATAGTAGCTATACTAATCGAAATAACCAAAAAAAAAAAACAAAAAAAAACCCAACAACAACAACAACAACAACAACAAGAGCAAAAGAATCCCAGAAAAATCATAAAAGCTATTGGTGGAGAAATAAATGCAAAGAAGCTGCACTGGAAAGAAAAATAGCACTTAAATGTTAAAATATAATTTGAGCGGAAAACCACAATACAAAATGAAGGAAAAATTATGGAGCAATAATTTAAAGAAAAAATTGAAAAGATCGTAAATCAAATACATTAAGATTATCAACATAAAGAGAGTAAAAAAAAAGTAAGGTTTTGAAAGTGGGAGAGTGAAATAAATACACAGAAAAAGAAAGAGAGGAAAAAAAGCGAAATTGTGAGAAATATGAGTGCGAAAGAGTAGATAAATACGTAGGCTGGTATAGAACAAACAAATCAATAAAGCGACATTGGTAAATTAATATATAAAAAGATGCACGGATAGATAAATAGATAAACATATAAACAGAAAAATAGATAGACAAATAAAGTGAAAGAAAAAAGAATGCAAAAGAGAGAGAGAGAGAGAGAGAGAGAGAGAGAGAGAGAGAGAAGGGGGAAGAGAGGGAGGGAGGGAGAGAGAGAGAGAGAGAGAGAGAGAGAGAGAGAGAGAGAGAGAGAAGGGGGAAGAGAGGGAGGGAGGGAGAGAGAGAGAGAGAGAGATTGATACCTTTAAATTTTTATTAAACAAGAAACGTCATGAATAAACCTTTTTCAAGCTTTAATTTAGATTCAATAGTATGGATCCCTCTATCTAGACAAACCAGATAAGATAGACAGATAGATAGTTAGATAGATAAATAGCCAAATGGATAGATAGATAGGTAGTTAGACAGATAGACAGATGGATAGATAGGTAAATAGACAGATTGATAAATAGATAGATACATTGATTGATGGATAGATAGATAGATAGATAGATAGATAGACGAATAGCCAAATGGCTTGAGAGACAGAGAGAAAGGAAGATAATTATTTTAAAGGAAGATGGACAAAAAGACAGATGGATAGATAGATAAATAGACCGATGGATAAATAGATAGATCATACATAGGCAGATAGATAGATAGATAGATAGATAGATAGATAGATAGAGAGAGAGAGAGACAGATAATGAGATAGATGGATAGTCAGATAGATAGATAGAAGGAGACAGACAGATGGATAGAGGGAGACACAGAGATAGGAAGAGAATTATTTTTAAATGAAAAACTCTTTGAAGGTAATTTTTTAAAAGGTGGGGTTTTATGGTGATTACTTAATTGTAAGATTATTCAGATGTAATCATAAGAATTTTTTTTATCTACACCGCTCACAGTTCTTTCCAACGTAGCGGTGATATGTGAAGCGGGTCACCGACGCTATTGTTTGATTGACCAGCGGTGGCTTTTACCTGTGAAAAACCGCCGCTGGCCAATCAAACAATAGCGTCGGTCACCCCATCAGCGGCGGTTTTTCACAGGCCTAACAGCCGCCGGAGTTGATCTTTCTCCAGTGGAAAAACTTCAAAAAGGCGATCAGCTCTTAGAAAACTTAGGAAATATAAAACTAGGCGCCGCAGAGAATGGAGAAACCTTTACTGGCATCCGCATATAAAATGAAGAGAGCTTGCCAAATTTTCATCATTTGCTCTCTAGCATTTCAAGAGTGCAGCACGCAGTGTAGCTCTATCCCGCGACATTTCAGTTTAGTGGATTTTATACGCTATTACTCTTCACAATCATGGCAGCATTTTCAAAACATAGTCCTGCTTTTCCTCTCCTCAATCTAAAAGGCGATTTTTTCAAAGAGTTACCTTACAACCAAGGTTCAGTAATTGCCAAAGGTATGTCTGGAGATGTGGTTTTGGTCACATGCAGTGATAAGCCAAGTGAGAAAAGGGTTCTCAAACGGATGCCACTCAAATGTAGACGCAGCGAGAGAGCAGCCAAAATGTTGTTTATGTATGAACTTGACACTTTCTATAAAAGAGATCATCGCGGTTTGGCTTCTTTAACAAAATCCTTGAATAGATTTAGCCCCTTTTTTTTTAATTCCTATCTGATGCATCAAGGATCGGCCACTATTATGTTCGAGAAATGAAAGATATCATAAGACTGTATTTGCGAGAGTGTTTTTGTGTAAGGGCAGGAAATAACTTATTTATTCTCTGAAATACAGAACGAGATTTTTTAGAGTACAGGAAGAGAGAGAGAGAGAGAGAGAGAGAGAGAGAGAGACAGACAGACAGACAGACAGACAGACAGACAGACAGAGCGAAAAAGAAATAATTGTAAAGTCATTAGCAGGAACAAAGATAAAGAGCAAGATCATTGATTTGCGATGTGATTGTAAAAGGGAAAAAATACATTTATTAAGGGTGAATGCACAAAAATTCTCATGTTAAAGCAAATAGAATATACCCCACCCCCAGCGGAAACAAAGAAGCGCGATAACGGTCAATAATGACACGGGTGTTTTTTCCGCTTCTTTCTTTTAATCATTTAAAGCCATTGCAGCACTAAAGAGCAAGGAGCCATGTTAAGCAATGATCATAATGATAATTACACTTTACAGTGCAATTCCTGATAACACGTAGGCCAAAGTAACGATTGGTCACATCAAACAAAATTTCATTCGACAGTTTATTTTGAAAAGACTTAAATTGAAATTTTATGATACAAACCCCCTCTCAACTAAGTTCCACCATTTCCTTTTCATCTCTCTAGGCGTGCAGGGCTTGCATTCGGCAAACACAGTAAATTTACATCGAAATAAGAAATTTGCGTCTTATTGAAGATGGGTGTCTGACTGAAAATGAAAGTAAGGACTGATAACCATCAGTTTCTGCCACATGAAACAGTGTGTATTAATTAAGGTAACATGAAATACACAGTTCCTAAATAATTTGTAGTCCATAAAATTATACGGACTTCGTGTTAGCTCTTCTCTTTTGCAACGATCGCTCAAAAGATCAACAGACGGATATGAGAATGATGACCCATAACACGTTAAGTGCCCCGCCCTCCTCGTTTTTCCTATTTTCGGCCGTTTACGTCACTTCCGATAAATTCGCCATCTTGAAGTGAGGACTAAACCTAAACTTCCCTAAAGTTCCTTTTGCTCCGAGTTATTCCTGTACATAGACACGGGGTTCTCTATAAATTTATTAAACAGAAATATTTGTTTCGATGTATATCGAGAGGCAACTCAAATGAGATGAAAAGATTTTCTATGACATAAATCAAGATCTGAGCATTTTATTTTGCTCTGGTGTCCAAGATATCATGGTCTAGAATCTAGAGATAAAATATTCGGGTCGAACATTCAGAACTAAGTCTTGGGTTGAGATCCAGATTTAGATCTAGATCTACTTCCAGCATAAACCGACTGTGCTAAAAATTTTAAAACTATTTAATCTTTACTCCGCACGGCTCTTGTAAAAATTTTACAAGGCAGTAATAAGTCTTGATTCATTCTTCCTGAGAACTCCAGCTATCTCCAGATCAAACTCTTGGTCAATAGCAAACATCAACACCTAAATCAACAAATAGAACAAAAGTAAAAAGATGCCACGGTTATTTGGTAAAAAAAATAAAAGCAGTGAAAACTTAGCAGACGGTCCTCCAGTTGCAGGGGATCAGGCACGTCCAAGTGATGCAGAAAAAAATGGAGGAGCAAATGTTAACAAACAGTCTGCTCCAGAGCAACCATCGCCTCAATCTCAACCCCCAAAATCCAAATTAGTTTTTCATTGCCAGCAAGCTCATGGAAGTCCAACAGGAATTATATCCGGTTTCACCAATGTGAAGGAATTGTATCAAAAAATCGCTGACTGCTATGATATTGAAGTATCTGAAGTAAGTAAAAAATATTTCAAATTTCAACTCATTCAGTAATTCTAATTGAAATTAGGCTATCAGGTATTTAAAAAAATCAAATTATTTTTTTTTTCCAAGTTCATTTGTCTCTATTACAATTAGTGAGTTATTTCCTGTGCACAAGAGATTTAAAGTGACGTCTGAATTACATTTGATAGTTTTTTTCGTACATGTATGATTAAGTTGCAAATGAATCATTAAGAAGATAAAATTTAACTGTAATGAAGGCTAAATGATTTTCTTGTTAAGTTGAGATAAGGTTCATAATAATAGATCCTTTTCTGAACAGCTTGAGTTCTTAAAGGGATGTTTACAATCCTAACTCCACCCTTTTTTTGATTGTAATGTCACGTGAAAGAATGCAATTTTAACCTTTTTTTATATATATTGGCATTGGAAGTTAAGATCTATTTTTCCATTCTATTGTATGTTTCTATTACTAAAATTTGGAGGTGATGTTAAAGGTTCATTTAAAGTCTGGATCTAATCTTATTATTTTGAAAAACTTTTGGATAGAAAATAGACTTTGAATTAAAGTTTAAAGCAAAATTCAAATTATACTATAATATATAAGCCTATTAGGAAGCAAACAGAATGAAGATGAGTTTTAACGTAAAGCTTTCATGATGTACTACTTTAATTTTTTGTAATAAGTGAAAATAAATTGGGATTCTTCTTTTAAAACATGTAAAGTAAACAAAATTAAATTTAAAATTGATGAGTCTTTTTCAACATAGACGTGAAAAAGGGGTGAGGGGAATGATAAATTAAAATGTAAATTTTTTTTTATTTTCATTCTCTTCCTATGAATATGATGCTACAGTAGCTAATGATGCATTTGAAGAGTCAATTATTTGGTAAGAAATATTCCTGAGAGGAAGAATTCAATTATAAATTCTTTTTACGTCTAAAAAAATCTTTTACACCAGTAAACTCATTATTCATCTTGATGTTTGGAAATAATTTGCAGTACATAGAAATGAGGGAATGAAAAACAAAAATTTATGAACCATAACTTATGTACTTGCATTTTCAAACCTTCTTGCCCCAAACCTGTCTCAAGACCATTTTTTGATTATTGTTTTACTTGTATTTTTCTTCACTCTTTTTGAATAATTGTTTTGCAAAAAGTTCATAACTTTTATTGATTAAATGCTACAAAGTCTTTGACAAATTAGAGTTTATTACTTTGATTGATAAGAATAATTTGATCTCGTGTATTGGGGCACTGTGTCAGCATTTTAATGAGCACACTATTATTGTTAATGGAGTAATAACTGCTTATTTACTGTCGTCGATCATGATCTTTGGCGTAGAACTTTGAGACAATCAACATGATATAGATTAACTTTACATACTTCAATATGTCAACATGTGGATGGTCAGGCATGTGATGTCATTATTTATGTCCCTGGCATGTTCATTGATTTACCTGTATTTGAGAAATTTATTTAGAATAATAGACTTAACTTCTAGGCAAACTACCAGCATCCTGTTTGAAATTATATACCAATCACAGGGCAGAAATTGGACATCATGAGGGAGTGTAGGCTCTTGATTTTTTTACCTGAAACTTTTTTTGTTTCTTATTTTCAGCTTTCCTCTTTATTTTTTTCATTTGTACCTTCTTAAAGTGTAAATCTAATTTTATAGGTGTAGCTTCTGTCATAAGGAATCACTTTGCAATGTATAATCAACCTCACACTAGTGGCAAGATCATTTTCATTTAACGATCATTAAGAATGGAAAAATGACCATGAATTAGATAGGTGTATTTTGAAAAATTTTCAAGTAGAAACAACAAAACTAGATCTAAAAAAAAAATAAAAGATTGTAGATTACAATAGAGCTGAATATTCATTATCCCAGCTCCCATTATTAAGAGACTTCAGATTTTGGGTGAGCCTCAATATGGAAAACTCTATCAACTGAATTTTGAGATGCTTAGCACAGAGATTGTCTCTTTAAGATTCACAACAGCTTTGAGATTGCAGGTTGGGAAAAGAGGAAAGAAAATGCAATTTTCCAACCAAGGTCATTTACCAAGACAATTAGATCTACCATTTACAGATGGTGACCTTGCAAAAAGCAATTGATAGCTGTTGATTAAGAACTTGTTTTCAAATTGTTTTCTAAATGGCAAAAGCCTCAGTTAAAAAATGAATTGATCAGACATCAGTGCATCATTTCATACTAGTTAAATAATAAGGAAGCTTAATGATTATTAATGAATTTTGTTCAAACTTGTAATTCTTCAGAGATTTAGACTTATATTTGTTCTAATCTCTTATTTTTTCATCTGCCAGATCCTTTTCTGCACCTTGAATACCCACAAAATTGACATGACAAGGCTACTTGGTGGGCAAATAGGCTTGGAGGATTTCATCTTTGCTCATATCAAGGGTCAGCCAAAAGAGGTAGATGTGACCAAATCTGAAGATGCCTTAGGACTCACAATTACAGACAATGGTGCTGGATATGCTTTTATCAAACGAATCAAGGAAGGCAGCGTCATGGATAAGGTTCCCTTTATTGCTGTTGGAGATCACATTGAAAAGATTGATGGAGAAAGTTTAGTAGGATGTCGGCATTTTGAAGTGGCCAAGAAACTGAAAGAGATCCCTAAAGGCTCAACGTTTACTTTGAGGACAGTGGAACCAATGAAATCAGGTTTTTGTAAGTAGTTTTTTTTCTTCTTGGTTTTCTTTCATTGTTTCTTTGGTTTGCTTAAGTGCTGTCAGCTATGCCATTTGTTTTTATAAAAATGCAGAAAACAATTTAATATGATGAAAACGTTTTTTGTTTAATACTTGGTAAATGAAAGATGAATTTTTATGCCTCAGTCCCTTTGTGCCAAATGCTTTTAGATGTGTCCTTTTTCTTTTATTGCAAGCCAAAATTTGCAAGACTGAAAATTTGATCTTTTTCAGGAAAAAAAAAGTTTTCCTTCGAAGAAACATGTTTTTTAATTACTCTGTTTACATTTTTCTTTTTTTAAAAGTTTGTTTAGATTGAAAATCATTGTGTTATTTCAGTTTGTCGGATTTTCCATTTAAAAAGATGAAAATTTGTACATTCGTGTAATTTAATGATATTCGTAATACAACAAAATTCATTCAGAAACTGGAGATTACAATTTGAATAGATGGATGGACATTGCTGTAGCAAAAAGTAATATTTCAAAATGAATCTAAAACTCGAGGAGTATTTATGCACAACTAAATTATACTTTTTCCTTCCATTATGTATATGAGTTATAAATGCTCTTCAAGCAAACTGGCGGCTGAAAAACACATTTAGAAATAACATTTAACATTGACTTTGACGATTGAGACGAAGTAGAAAAAAAATGTAAAGGATCAATTTCTTTTGGAGATATTAAATAAAGCAAGAACCTCTTTTACTGATTGTGGCCCCATAAGGAGTATTAGTGACCCTTGGAGCTGATCTCAAGACCACTAAATTTACATAGGTTATGAGAGCATGCACTTCTCTTTTGATCTAGACTTTGATGGATTGAATTTGGATAAATGGACCTCTTTCATAGATTGTAACTTTATGTAGCTAAAATTTTTAAAACTTAACTAGCTCTCCTTCACCATTAATTTTATTTACATTATTACCAATTTCTTAAACCTGTAGCAGAATTTGAAATTAAATTGAATTGCCTCTTAGTCTTAATTGATTCATCCCATACTTTTGTTTTACATCATTTCTAATCCTGCATCTCAGGTGATTTTGGTAACATTTAGTATTGTGATCTTTTTCCAGTGTTGGTTTGTTGGCCTTGATATTAATGGTAGAGCAATAACTGTGCTTATTGAAATTGACTGTGAGTTTAACTTTGCACAGTTAGAGGAGGCTCTTTCGTGATCTCCACCAAAAAAAAAATTTTTTTCTTCTGTTTGGTTACTTGTAAAAGTTGGAATGAAAAACACTTTTTATTTAAATAACTCAGGAAAAGTAACCAATCATCTTTAAAGGTTACAACCATGTATGCAGTTTGAATTGATTGACAGAACGATTTTGGCAGCTCCATTAATTTGTTCTTCTATCTTATTTTTGTTTTTAATGCATGATGATTTTTTAGACTATCAATACATAAAGGATTTAAAAGGGGAATTGCCTAAATAACATAATTTTAAAGATTGTGAAAAAGAATAGGGTTTGTGATTTGCTTAATACAAATTTTAAAGTTTCGCAATTTTAGGCTTGCATAGGTGTGTTTGACTTCTTACATGTCGTCAGTGTTTGAGAATTATCATGTAAATGATAAAAAATTGTATGTTATATCTTACATGGTTAGTGTTGGATACAAACAATTTTTTGTTCTTCAAATGCTTGTCCACTGATATCTTCAAAGGTAAAAAGCTGACCAAAAATGAGAAGAGGAAAAAATAAAATTGAAATTTATAGTTTTACTATTAGTGATCTTCTATGTGCATATTATAATTTGAATTCATATATATTTCTTTTCTTGTTTTTAAAACATTTCCAGTGATTTTAGCTCGAGGAAGCAAAGCACAATTTGAAAGAGATGACTTTTTTTTCATTAAAGATGAATTTAGGTATTGTTGTTAATACCATTTAACATTCAGTGCTGCAACCTGAGAGATAATTGTCATGGCACAAACAAATCAATAGTATGTCAGACTCATTGTAGAGTGTTATCTTTATTTTTTTTTTTTTAGCTTGAATGGCAGCTTTCTTGTACAACATCACTGATAATAGTGATATGGTTAATTTGATCATTAATGCATATCCATGCACATTTTTTAAAAATATATAGATGATTCAAAGTTAGTGCTCTCAGGCAACCTTTCATGTCCTGTCCAAAGTAAATGAGGTTAGCTTTTGTTCTGTAGTATTAACCTTTTTTTCATGTAAAAACAGATCCAAAACAATGTTGACAACCCAAAGCGTTTTGAAACTTTAAGTGAACACAGCCTTTTCTAGTTCTCTCTCGTTGAATATAAAAAACTATTTCATGAAAATTAAGCTAACTTGGATAATTATTCATACTTGTATTATAATAAA
This sequence comes from Elysia crispata, assembly GCA_033675545.1. Classification (NCBI taxonomy): domain Eukaryota; kingdom Metazoa; phylum Mollusca; class Gastropoda; family Plakobranchidae; genus Elysia; species Elysia crispata. The sequence continues at coordinate 619,103 of JAWDGP010000082.1, read as the reverse complement.
TTAAGTTTGTCATTGTGATTTCAATTCATTTTAAATGGCGGACTGAGTTCCCCCCACCCTTGTGTCTTTTGTTGTAGCCGGCACACAACTTTAGGAAGAGATTATCAAATTCTTCCCTCTTTTATTAAATCAGATAGGGCGTAACAGATGCAGTAACATGAAACCAAGTTTTTTTCTCTATATACTCCCGCATTTCTACTATTGCTATTATTATACTATAAGTGTGCAAAGCCAATAGAATGTCAAACAAGCATTGTTTGAAGAATATTCAAGAGAAAAAATGATTGTAAAATATCTTTTCTTTAGCTTTTCAACTCTGAAAAATCATTGAATTTAGGCAATGCAACTAGTTCATACAAATACATTTGCAAAAACAATGATACATTAGGTATATCCAAGGAGCGTGCGACTGTTTTGAGGATGACAACAAGAGGGCATGTAACAGCTTAAATTGAATTGTCGTTTCTCACATGTCAGCTCTGAAGCACAGGCCTAGCCATGAAGCTCTTGTGTAGAGATCTGCAGTCATCATGCGTGACAATTTTGAGCCACGCATTTAATGATAGATGAGTTTGATATGCTGTGCCTAATTTTTTTTCCCCACCCTATGTTCTTACTTTTTATACTGCAAAAAGGCCTGAAAAAAACCTTGACAAGGTGGCTGTATCTAACAATTAAGTAAAATAAAAAAAGACACACTACAACAAAACAGTCCCTCACAAAGATTAAAGGATGATTTTGCAAGATGCATTAAGATACATTTTATTACCTCTTGGACAATTTGAGGGTAGAGGGGTATGATACACCTATTTTTACAAAAACGTATCCAACACATATAATAGGTTTTATTTTTTAATGAAGCTCAATAACAGTATTTTAGCAACCATACTTTATTAGCATTTTTTTTGACAGTACCAAACTAAGATTCTTGAAGTGAATAAGTGTCCGGCATTATTTTGTTTCAAGATTTATTGTAGTTTGTACGATCATAGTTGTCATCAGCAGCTTGTATACTAAGTAATGAGCACTTGGCAAACTCTTTGATACTCAATAAGATGTCTTATCCAAATCAAAGAAGTAAAGTCTTGAAGACTGCATCAATCTTTCTCATTCTTTGACGATGTGATCATTATTAATCATGATTTATGAAAACTTCATTCTTTGAATTATTTTTAGCTTTCTATGAAAATTCCAAAACCTAAGTGTAATCAAAAAAAGGGGGATCAAGGTGTCAAGAAGTGATTTTTTTTATCACTCAATTGAAAAGATAAATCTCAGGTAGACCATGGGTGTGAACTATAAAATGTCTTCCATTTGGGGAAGGGGTCGATTACTCGGAGAAACAGGTTCTTATTAGCATGCTTTAGTGGATTACAAAATCATAACAAAAATTAACAATGGGTTTTAATAAGTGCTCAAAGTGAAGGCAAATTTTTTTGGAAAGAATATATTTCTTGTTAAACTTTTTTTCAATGTAGATATCTAAAGTAGTAAAAATTAATCATTTTGCCATGGCAATATTTAATAAAACAATGCTGTATGATTTAGAAATAAGAAAAATAAAATCCTAAAATAGTTAACTATTGTTGCACAGTTATGTTTTGTTTTTACGATACGCCTATATTTAAGATATGTGATAAAGATAGAAAATGTTTGAGGATTTTTCTCTCTCGAAGTCTTGAATTTTTATTGACAGTTATAGAGAGGGCTCATGGCTCTCCTTAAGCACAAGAAAGACCTGCATGGAGGACTATGACATCTGCAATATGCTTATTAACTTGTATGAAACTTAATTGCCCAAAAGACAAATAAGTAGATCTTGTGGGAGGGACATTTGGTTTAAAATTTTCTTAATATGTATTTGTAATTTCCTGATTTCAGTGGATTCTCTGTTCTCAAAATTTGAACTTCATTGTGAAATTGACACTTGTTTTGAAACTCTTCACTGAAAATGATTACAGATTTTTATTATTATTTTTATTGTTGTTGTATGAATCTTGTAAAAAATGTAAGTTTAAACTTTGCTGAACTGTGCCATGTCATGCCCTTTTATATATAGTTAATAGTGATCAGTAATGAATACCTCAATTCAAATTATCAAACTGTATACATTTATGTTCTGAAAAAAAATTATGAAAAATCTCAAAGCACTGCAGTTCAAAAATTTGTGCAAAGCAAAGCAGCTCTGGCTTATTTTCTTTCTGTATTTTTTTTTTAATAATTATCATATAAAAGGACATGTCTGCTTTTATCCATTTCTGTTTTCTTACACTTGATAAGGAAAGTGGTAAATGTTGCAACATTGATTTTTGTTCTTATCCTCCTATGGCTCCTGACTGCTTAAATATAAAGAAAAAGAATTCTCAAGAAAGTCTATGAAATATGTTTGCTTCAATTCTTTGTTACCTCTTTTGATATTTTAGTGTACTTTAACTTGCTGTTGCTTACTTGTATTGATGCTTTCAAAGTTTACCTCTTTTGAATCAAAATTTTGACTTCAGAAATCAAACGTTAATGAGACAATCTAATGCATATATATATAGATTAAAAATTGTATGTACTGTTCTAGTTGTTTGGAGAATTTTATAGTTGAAATGTTTTCATTCAAAAAGAATTTCTCATCCAGGAATCAGAGAGGTAACACAAATAATTTTTATTTGTCCTGATGCTACCATTATCAATGGCATCACAAAACTGTTAAAAGCATTCTCTTTGCTAATTTTGTCTTTCTACAAAACCATATAATTGTTATTTCCTGCTTAAAGTCTATCATAAGCAACATCACTCACTACTCTCTTTTTTTTCTGAAGAACACTAAATCCTTTATTTCAATTTCTTTTCTTTTACTATCTCTTCAGCCAATATTGGACCATCCCAAGGAAAGAAAGGAAGCTCAAGTCTGGGCTCAGGCAAACAAACTCTGAGATTAAGATCATCAGGACCAGCCACAGTTGAAATTGTACGTTTTCATTTCTTTCAAATGATATTTTCCAAATCACTTTAAAAGTGCACAGAGATGTGGCAATCTATTTTACACAGTGAGGCAACTGTCTGCAATCCAGACAAAAAAAAAATTGGTGGGTCCCTAATTGTCTAAGCGATGTGGGGCATAAACATTTTTATGTCAAAATTTTCTGTGGAAATTTCTGTACTTGCAAAGGGGATTATAATTACACTTATAATTGTTTCAAATTTTTAAATGCATTGGCTATTTCTGTGTTCAGGGTTGAAGAAATATTTTTTGATACATGTAGATTAATACTGAAATACAGCTAATTCTTTGTGTTCCCTAGCAATTTTAGATGTGGACTTCTGTGAGCTAAACAAACGATGTATCTAGATATTGGAGTAGATCTAAAAGGTACAAATGTAAATCTAGATGCCTCTAGATCTAGGTTTAGCTCTATTACTTATCTCACTCAACTGCTTATGGAAAAGTGCACAGCCATAGGTTGAGATCTTTGCCAAGGAAAGTTAGGACAAAATGAAGACATAAAACAGTCTTTCTGTAGATCTTTTACAGAATTGAGATTTATAAAGGTAAATGATCTAAATTTTTACTCTTGATCTACATCATATAATCCATAAGCGTTTATCATTACGTGGCAAGTTATCCAAGGGAGGCTCATTCACTTGTTAGGGATTCAATGGATTAGGCATGTGAGTATAGATTAAGGGAGCATGTTAACCTAGACTGGATTTTTCCAAACTTAGCATTCTAGCCCTATGTATGGTAAACGTCCAATTTTCGTTTCAAGTTATTTGTTGCCATTTAAAATCTATTATGAACTTGGATGGTAAAATTGCCATCAAAGTGCTTAATCATAAACATTTTCTGCTTTCCCCATCCACAGCCAGATGATGTTGTGAATGTTGCCACTGATAAAATCAACAACCTTTTAGAGTCTTTCATGGGAATAAACGACACAGAATTAGGTATGTGACAAAACGCAATATGGGTGTTTACTAGCATGATTGTCAAAAAAAACAAAAACAGATATAATATAATATACTTCTATATATGCAGATGAAAGTTTCAGGGTAAAAATTGGATTCTTTACTTAAATTTTTTTTTGCATTTAGAAGAAAGTGAAAATTTTAAATAACTCAAGGAACATGTTTTCTAAGGTACCTGTATGATATGTTTGAAAAAAAAAAACAAAAACACTTAGGCTTAGAGGTCAAAACCTCATCCTCTTTTTCAGGTAAGTTATTTTTCTTGTTTTTTTTATCCCCAAGCCTGTTTAATAATATAGTTATGCATGATTTTCATCTCTTAAAGATACTGCAATCTGCTCTAGGTTTTTTTTATTATGAACAGCATCCAGACTTGGGCGTCCTTAATACTTTAAGGCATTTCATCCCTAACAATAGTGGGATGTTACTTTTTATAATGTAACCTAGATAGTCACATAGATTTTAGTGTTAGGTAGGCATTTATAAAGAAACGTGGTTGTTCTTGCTGAATTTTGTTCATGAAAGTATTGGCTTGAAAGTCAGCTACTTCATTGAATGTCATCTATTTATGTATATGAAAGAAGTATTAATACATATGAAATAGTCATTTTTTTTAAAGAAATACTAAATTATTTCTTAAGGAAAATGTATATGATTTGATTAAGGTTTTCATGCTTTTTGTGAGAGGAGAGACTATATAGTTTTCATCTGCTTACAGAAAACTGAAATTTTCCTTGTCTTTGTTGCACTGTTTATGTAAGAACACGAAATGCGTGTACTGAGTTTCAGAAAAGACGAAAAGAAATGTAGCTATGCTTATAATTTAATAACTATATGAACTCTTTTTTTTTTTCAGCTCAAACTATCTGGGAGATCGGGAGCAAGGCAGACAATCCACATGACTTCGCTGTTGGAGTAGACGAGTCAGATTTGCAAATGTTTGGCTTCACTGATGATTTTATCTTTGATATGTGGGGCGCAATATCTGATGCCAAAAGTGGAAGATTGAATCAGGTGGCCACAGACTTCAACGAGCAGTTTTAACGAATGCTTCATTTTTTTTTCTTTATGTTTATTCCTTACATTCTTTGTTAACCATAACGTATGTGCTTGTAAATCTTTCTTAGTTCTTTATATTTGATGTGATACCTGCCTTGTAAACTTTTTGAATCCTTTTTTTTTCACAGTACCTGTAGAGTTCTGTTTCAAATTAATTTTTGCAAGATCGATAATACTTCAGTCATCATGTTATTTTTTTTGTTAATACAAGTTGTATTATTGATTGTAAAAAGAAAAAGAAAACTTACATTTGACAATGAAAGCTTTATAGCTTAACTAGTACAGAAGAGTTTCTTCTCATGATTTTACATCCTCTGGTGATGAAAGTATTTTCTATAGTGCTTTTGCTTTTATGCTATTTATATTTTTCCTTGCCTCCACAGTGTAGTAGTAATTTAGGTTCCCTTTCACACCTATACTCATCTTGCCTGAACAGTTTATCCCTGTACATGTTTGATTTGAAGTTGTTTCTAACGCTGTTTTGATCATAGCCTTTAGATAATATATAAATTTGTTTCACAGTAATGAATGTATAGATTTTATGACATAGCTTTGTCTATCAAAAATATTTTGGTAAAGTTCATATTGTTAATAACTGTTTGATAAAAATTTATCTACAATTGAATTTGGATCCCTCAAATTTATAAATTCATTTGTTTTTTAACCGTCACCCCCTTAGGGCTGCAATTTTTTAGTATTGGAGAGGAATGCAACTACTTCTGTTCAGTTCAGAGCCAAGGACTTAAAATCATGTTCTAACCTCTCCATTTAATGACTTTGAGTGCAGTAGGTCGATATTTTTAGTTCAGCTTTAAGCTGTCTGGCACCTGGGATTCAAATTGTAAAATTGAAAGGTATTTGTTAGTTTTGTGTCCTCTGTTTTCTTTTGACTTTTAAGACAGAAGTAAAGATCTAGGTGTTTGCCTGTGTTTGGGTAGCTAAACTTGTCTTATGACCTTTTTTTTTTAATTAAAATTTTTATAAGCCTATGTATCATTGAGATTAATGCTCCATTAGTTTGGAATGGGACAAGCATTTATATTGAGCTGTCCCTGTTAAGGTTTTGTTGCAGGGTTACAAGTTATGACCAAAAACTGCTTGGACAAGAAAAGTGTGATCATGAAGAGAGACTCAGGTCAGCGAAGTGGCATTTTACAGCTTGGTCTAATGAGTCAGAGATTAAGACAGAGAGGTGAAACCATTGCTGCTGGGGTTTGATTTTAGCTTAATATAGGTGTATCACAAATCTATAGGGCTTAGTATTTTCTGCATTTTTGGTCTTATCATTTGGCACAAGATAAGCATTTTGAAAGTCCTGAGTCTAATTTTAATTTCTGATTAATACCAAAGTGTATTGGTTTAAGAGTAGAGTAAGTAAGTCTGCTTAGAATTCAAAGAAAGGTGGAAATTTTGCAGATGTATTTAGGGAATTGAAAGGGGAAAATGGATAAGTAGCTTTGAGGTATCCTTGTTCAACCTATTTATGCTGACCATTTCTTTCGAATTTAAACCACACAGACTTTTTTTTTCGTTATAATGATATTAAGGTTATGAATTAATAAATGCAGACTTATTGGATAAACATCTGTGGTAAAATTCATCCTGCCCCAAGTAAATAAAAATTTGTAACACCCACAGTTTAGCTAAGGGTATCTCATTTGGCCATCAAAATGCAAAAGTCTGTGATGCTTATGCTTTTTTACCATATATAAAAATATATATATATAAAAATCATGTTCTTACTGCATCATTACATAATTTTATGTTTATTGTTGTGAAACACTAACAATTAAGCCTCTTAAACATTCCCTCTCTTTTAATGTATAGAAGAGTACTTTATTTTTTTATAAGATTTACATCACATTTCAGCGTGCTTTACCTTGATTTCTTTTCAGAAATGAAGTTTTCATTGTGATTTTCTTTGTGTTGATGTTACATTTATTTTAACTGATGTATTATATTTGTATGTGCATAGGCACATGAAGGAAAAAAAAAAATTATTTGATGTTTTTCGGAATTTATTTATACATTCTGTCACTTCACTTATATAGGCATAAAGTCAGGCTAAGAAAGGGAATTAATATCAATCATTTCTGTGCCAATATCATTATTTTAATAATAAGCTGCATTCTCAGACAAAAACATTTTTTTAGATTAGGTGTGGGTAAATTAAAATTTGGATGTATAATATTTATTTATAGCATTTACTAGCTTGACGCCGACTCTATTTAAGATTATTTTGAATCTAAGGAGACAAAGACATTTACTTTAGGTGCTTTGGCTATAAAATATGAACCTTGAATCTTGTAGATTATCATTTTCAATGTCTCCTATTATTTTATATATGTTAAGTTAATAAGCCCAAGCTGCGCTTGATTGCAATCTTTAAAATCCCTGTTATACACTTACATGAGCCTTGTCTCAATATGATTGTATATGGTATGAAAAGTAAAGTCAACGAGAACATTTTTTATCTCTTAGTAGAACTCATTGATTGAAAAGTTTTAAAAGCCCAATCGATCATGAGTTGTGATCTCTGAACAGAGGGCTGGTTTTTTGATTGAAAAGTGCTTGAGGTTTTGTTGTTGCTTTTCATTTTATTTATATATTTTAATTTGTCATTTTTTGTCTTCTTTATCTCTCTTTATCAACCCTCTAAGTTTTAGTTGGTTCACATAAAAGAAAAAAGAACCAAAAACAAAACACAAATATTGTAATTAATTGTTTTAGTGATAGCATACTAAAGAAGTGCAAAGGGGATCAGAATATTGTGTCAGTTTAACATAATACTTCTATAATGAATGAGTGTTAGTAATTTTCTCTAAGCATGGATTGTAGGGATGCTGGAATAGAGAATGATTCAAGATATGATTGTAGTATGTTTAATATAATCAAATGAATATTTGAGAACAAATTTGTCTACTTAAACCTCACATTCCACTACATATTTATTTATTATGAGGACATTCCAGTCTAAGAAAGACCTGCTGTATACATTTATTTGTTTAGATTAAAGTGATGTTTTTTTATTAAAAATTATAGTTCACTTTTTCATGATACCGATTCCAATTGTTTTGCAAAGTTCATTATTATGATCAATTTATGTGGAAATTCTTCAAAAATATTTTTTTGTAATAACAAAGAGATTCTTACTTAGGTTGACTCATTAAAAAAGAAAAAGCCTAGCTTTGTTGAAGGTCGAATCTATGTAAATTGGCTTAGATCTAGATCCATCCTCCAACAGAATTTAAATGTAACTTAATGCTATGGTCCATATCTTAGACCTCATCCACTTTTTATTAGCTGATAAAGTATAAGTTTACAATAAGCAATTGTATTTTTTCAACAGCAAAGTTGGACATACAACACCCATTTTCTCTATTGTCAACCCACAAAAAAATCAATTTCTGGTATCTAAGCCTGTACCCATCAGTGTCTTCTTATCTACCAATGACTGCAGGGCTTGGGAGACGGTTAAAGATCTTGTAGTACCTGCAAGTTTTCTATGTTTCAGTGTCATAAAATTAAAACCCATATCTTTTTTTATTCTATGTCACTTCTTAATTCTGAACAAAATCATATGAGGTTGGTTCTTTTTCTATAATTATCATCTTGACATATGCATACAGTAATATTTTTGTGTGTAGGGCAGAAACATTCAGATTCTCTTCCTAGATAGGCATATCTTTTGGCCACTTCTGTCATATGTTAGGAAACATTATTTTTAAAGCTTTCTCCTGGTCTTCTTTTTTTTTTTTTTTTTTTTTATTTTTTCAGAAGAGCAACTTCATTTTGTATACCATGACATTAAAGAAAAGTCAGATTTTCTTGAGGTCATAATGCAGGAAATCTTTATACAAAACTTTGTATGAAAAATTAATACTAATCATGAACGATTTATAATAATTAAAAAATTTTGCAACCCTTTATTATGCTCAGTAGGGCATAACTTTTAAATACATTGAAATATTGTATCTGTCATTGATGAAAAATGCTAACCAGGATGTTACTATGGTTGTGCTATTTTAATTGTTTAAGAAATTTGTAAAATGTATAGTAGGTATGTATCTAAAAACCTCTAAATTTTGAGCAATTTGTTTAATAGAAAAATTGTTATTACCTTGACAGCAGTAAATCTCAGTTGGAAAATTGTGAGAGGACAGGATGAGTTACGTTTTTTTTAATCAGCTTATAATTTTTACTTTATTTCAATATACAAAACGGTGAATAAAATTACATCTGAAAAGTTTTGAGCATGCATTCTTGTGCTGTAACATTGCCACTCTGAAAGAATTAGTCAAAGGCGAAATTTTCAGGCAATTATTGTCAGGTTAAATCATCAAAGTTGTGCTTGTGATTTACATTGTCGTGTCTTTTCTGCCATTTTATATTTCTTTGTATGAAAATAAATGGTCTGATAATTACTTACTTACTTACTGCCCTTTTTGCCGTGGGCAATTAGGGCAGCAAGTCTGATAATGTGCCTCTTTAAAAGATTTTTATACCATATTTCTTGTTGGAAATGAGCACCAAATTTCTGCCTTAAAAGTATGCTTGCTGATGCTGGTTTGAGGAAGCTTATATCCAACCTCATAATTTGTCTTTGTAGCTTCATTACTCTTATGGTATGACTTTAGTATTTTTGTGTAAGAAATGGATTTGAAGGCTCCTTTCAAAAGGGTAAAAGTCATCATATCATTGATAGAACTTTCAATTCCTGGTACGTTTGTTTGCTTTGAAAGTATTTGTGCAAATCTATTGGTCATAAACAATTGAACACCTTTGGGAGTATAAATATTTAATGTTATTTCTTGTAATCAAAAGCTATTTGCTTTCCTGTGCACCAAATTATGTTGTCTGTCTCAGAATGTAATTTAAAGTTCAGAAACTTACTGTCCCATATGTTGTATAAACTAAAAACCATATGCTGATAAATTCTTGATGAACATGTTTATAGTTTATATTCAGAAGAAGAGATATGACTTTTTTTTTTGTTAGCTTATTGATCCTCATGGTGAATAATTTTTTTTTTTTTCAGCAAAATCTTAAAGCTCAGAAATATTGCCAGCTTAAAAACAAAAACAAAAACAAAATACTTGTGTCAATGGGTTCAAAGTTTTTTTTTTTTCAATTTACAATGGTCCATTGTATTTTGTTACTTAATGCTGGATACAATTCTTGTTTGGTTTTTCTTCCCTCTGTAAAAGCAGAATTTAAAATTAATTGTAATATCTGTTATAGTCTTGTTTTTCCAAGTAAAATCAAATGTTTTTAATATATACATATTTTAATGAAAATGCTTATTGTTAGAAGATTATTGCTCTTGTTACTCTCTAGATGAAAATCTCCTGTGTACTGTCCTGTGTTGTGAATCACTGGCCATGTACTCTATGAGTGTAACATCTTTGTATCGATGAAATGGTAATAAAATTCATCATTAAAACCAAATTAAACTTGTAAGCTTTTATTTTCATTGTTTTTGTTAAAGGCAATTTTGTAATTAGAAATTTAAACTGCACAATCTTTTATTGGACATAGTGCATTTTTAAATATTGTCTTGCTTCTGTGCCACAAAGGTTGAGCCAAGGACAGAGGTTGTACTATAATCAGGATATCCTTTTCCCACATTATTCATGCAAGCATTGATCATGTCACTATGTCACTACAGGGCCTTTAAAGAATGAGTGAGATCTAATGTAAAAGTAGCTATGGAAAAATGTATCAGTCTCATTCATTCACAATGTTCCATTCTAGTTTGCGTATGCCTTCCAGTGTTTGACGTTTACATTCTCAAATTGTTTTATGAATTATTATTATTATTATTATTTTGTGCATTTACACGCTGACGAGGCTTGAAGACAAGTGTCGTGCCATGTTTTTTTTATTAAGTAGTAGTACAAGAATTGTCGTGGGAGTCATGCTGATAACCATTTCAAAAGTTTTTATTGGTTTTAAATTTTCTTTACCTAAGAATTCACTTTCTATTTATCCAGTAGCGTAAAAGGTGTTTCTGCCTTAGTGTTGCATACTATATCATGACCTTGCCTTTTCTTCATTAAGGGATTCTCAAAACTCTCAGAGAGGCTAATTTCTGTCTTTACTAAAATCCGATAAATACAGTTTAAATGAAAAGATCAGACTTTAGGAAGTTACATCACGATTTGTTTCCTTTTGAAAAATAAAATAAGTGAGACTATTACTTTTTGAATAAGGAGGCCTCCAGACAACTGGTTAGGAGCTTTTTCAGGTTAAAACAGCATCATTCAGACACAAAAGGATGTTTGTCTGTTTGGATGTTTGGATGTTTATCCAAGCTTAAAACGATATTTATATCTGGATGGACATACTTGTATACAGATTTCTGCAGGGCTAGATTGCAAGTCTAGCCTCCGACATGAATTGAATGGAGGCCCTCCTAGTCCTGATTCCAAATTTAATCTTCCAACACTATTACAACTTAGATTACCATTGAACATCACAATTGCCCAAATTGAAATTTGTGAGATCTACCTTCACAGGTCTCTCAACAGGGAAAAAAAAATATGACAATAATATTGATTGCCAATACTTATATGGTTATAGTTTAAAATTAAATTTAATGCAAATTTTCATTTCCTAAAGTGCATCATTTAGCGTCACTGAAAACCCCATACACTGCAATAATCTAACTTTATAGTTGCTTGTGTATGCTCTTTGCATGACTGAATTATATTTCGGTATACTGATCAGATAACATTGATGAAATTTACTAGTAGTGTGTTTTGTAACCAGCAATTTATTAACAAAGAAATTCGAAAGGAAACAACTAAGATCCTCTAAAATATAATTCTCAACTGGATGTTAAAAAACGAAAAAGAGCGTTTGTTCAAGATCATCAGTCATCAACCAATATACAGAATTAGTTATATAACATGGATGGATTTCAACTACATTATTTACTGCTGGTAGAAGCTCCAAAATGAAAACAATGAAGGTAAATTGTCTGTAAATACATTAACTAGTTTGCCTCCATATGAGGAAAGCAGCAGAGCTTGAAACTCCAGAGTCACAGCCTGGCACTAGCCAAGGTTTTTGATTATTTATGTGTGTGTGTGCATGTATGTGTTCATTAATGGATCTGTTGTGAACAGTCTGCCTGAAAAACATGTACATGTATGTACTATTTGGAAATTTTAGTAATTCATAAAACGTTTTTTTCCATAGTTTCATCAAAGTTCATTATTCAGCTGTTGCATTTAAAGGCACATAAGGTGTTTGGACTTCAAGGGTTCTAAAAAAAAATTTTTTCAGTCCGCAAACCTAAAATTATTTTTTTTCCTTTTTCTTTTCAAATGTATAGTTATTATTATTATGAAAACAAAAGCAGGCTTTAGACTTCAAGTATTTTTAAAGTCATTTTTTGTTTTTTGGGAAAATAACTGAAAAAATAATTGAACATGTTTGACACAAAAAGAAATTATCATAAATTTAGAATGCAGAGTGTAAGCTGTATAGTGCCAGTCTATCAACAGCTGAAGTTCATGGATCACCTAAGAAAAAGATTGATCTTGTTTGATAAATATACATCACACAGATATGTTGAGCTAATTGCATCTAGACACTGTATTTCTGCCTTGACTTCATGTTCAAGAAGAAGATCAATCTGAAAATAAAAAAAGGTGAAAAGAAAATTATGAATCGTGCACTCAGTAGCAAAAGAATAATTTTGAATAACTTTTTTTCAGATTTCCATTGAAAAAAAAATTTTCCTTTGATTTAAAAAATTCAGATAAAATCTAAAGGACAAAACATAATTTTTTGCACGGATTTTCTCCAACTTTATAAAAAGATATATCTCAAACACTATAGTTTCATGCACATAGGTAAAGGAATCATTCAGATATGTAATATAGCTATTTGGAACCATCTATTGTTTGTGGCAAAAATTGTATGAAAATATTGTAACTCTCTGTGGGTCGTGCCCCACTTGTTTTTATCGCTGAAAAGAGGTCATTATGTAGAGAAATACAGTAGAACCACAAAAGATTAAAAAAAAAATAAACTACATGTAATATTTAAAAAAAATAACAAGCACATACTATAAAATCTACATGTTGGAGGTTAAAATATAGTCTGAGCACAGCACAACTGATATTCTGCGCGCCAAGTTAATGAAAGTTCGAGCATCAGGACATTGCATCTGATACCTGATCTCAGTGCCAAGCCCTGCTAGGCCTATCATTCATCAAGGTGGGCAAACAAGATTTTGACCCACCGCTCTATAGAATTTGTACTAGGAGAATTGGACTTTGGCCTCATGATTCCCTTGTCTTCATAAAAGCCAAATCGGGCAACCTTGAGCTAAATTCTCTTTTATGAATTGAATTAATACATACAGGCCTTTATGGTCCCTATGTTGATTCTAACAAGAGTTTGAGTCTTTAATAAGAGTGAATATTAATAATTATATCATATTTTAGATTTTAATCGAATTTTTTGTTCAAACCAGGTGTTAACAAAAAAAAAATTATTTTAATATTGGTACGGCTGAATCACTGAAGAGTAAGACAGGCCACTCGGGGATGGGCCAAAGTGGTTTGATCTTACAGACATCTGAAAACATTGGGCCTGCAGGCCAAGTTATCATCCCTTGTTCCCTGCGCTTAACCCTTCTTACCTTTCTCTTTTGTGAACTTCTTTTAGTAACTCCCATGAGCCTTATGCTAATCTGTTAATATTTTAACATTACATTACTTGTTGAACTGTAAAGTTTGCACTGCATTGTCACCTGTCAGTAACTGTTGCAAGACACTTATATGTGTTGGGCTAGAACTACTGTGTTAATGCGCTCTATCTTAACTAGATCTAGATCTATATGCATGACTTTTTGTAGTTGTGTTTATGCTTTATTGTAACAAAAATGTTGCTCAGTGTTCACTATGAATAAAGAAGATGAATTGTTGACAAGGTCTTTCAGTTCAACCCAGGAACAAAAGTTGGAAATCAAAGTTGGTTAGGGCCGCACCAGCCTAGTGATTTTGTTTTTCATAAGCTCTTATATATAAGAAATAAAACGATCGACATCACCTCTCAAATCAAGTAAGGTACAATATTATCTTCATAGCATTAGAGTTGATTAATCTCTTCACTTTCTTTCGTTTTGACTTACGTTCTCAATGTACTAATTAATTATGAAAGCCTTGCCAATTCTTTTTCATACTTCTGTGCAGCCATTAGGTCGTTGAATTCAATATTTATTTTACTTTCATTACGATGGAACATAAAACTTCCACTTTGCCCGACATGTTTTTGAAGCCATGAGCCACCGTTGTCTCTGTGAGAACATTTAAGATGTCTAATGCTTTAACAAAAAAGGAATAATATAAAAAGCTTAACTTTTTATCAAGCTGAAGTTTATGTCCGACTAATAAATATAGATTGTGACAGATAGTGAATTATATAATAAAATTTCAAAAGTAATTTCAATACAGGATGGCAATTTTTTTTTTCAGAGGCATCTTCAAGTAATTTGCAGAGGCAGAAATGTAAAAAAAATATGGAACCTTAGAAGTTAAAATGATAAAAAAATAATATGAACCATAAAAAGATGCTATGATTTGAGGTACTGAAAAACAAAGAGACCTGTGCTTTAATGGCTATGTCATCTTTGCAATAAGGTCGAACTTTGAGGGCTTTGCATTTCTGTACATCTTTAGGTGTAAGAGGGCTCAAGGTTGATTTAGGAATGTGAAGCCTGATAAATAAAAAAAAAGATTAATAATGACAAGAAAAACAATAACTCTTAAATTGATGATAAATATGGTTTGTCAAGCCATTGCTAAATTTATCCAACCTGGAGTTTTTAAGATATCCTAAATATCCAAATATTTGTTAGCAGCAAGGTCAGTTATAAAATAGTAATTACCTGACTAAGGGGCGTTTCAGAAATGTGATGATCAGCTGCCTGTGCTCATTACATATTTTTATTTCTGCTATTCAAATTGTTACCCATGAAAATGAAGAAATCATTCTAGTCATGTCAACTGATGTAAACATTGATATATAGATATGTCATTTTTATGTGAAACATTGATTCATTGCAATTACAATTTTGGAAGCAAAGAAATTTTTTAACAGCGTTCTCAATTACCCAGACAATAGTTAAAATGAAACAAGTGAGTCAAACAATTCTCTTGTCCTATTCCCCAACTACCAAGGGGAAGATTCCAATTCATCAAGGAAAAATGTATTGCACTTGAATCGGGAGGAATGGAACATGAAACCCTTTTTATAGAGTCATTCCACCTTCCAATTCTCTTAGTTTTTGCATCTTGCATGTAATTGCTATCTAATTTCATTTACAATGTGCTTGTTTTCTATTTCCTATCGCTTTGCTAGCAATCACTTAAATAGGTCATTGAAGATATGTTTCTTTCATTTAAAGATTGTTATCAACAACAGATGAAATTTCCCATACAAAAAATTCCTGGCAACTCATAAGTACTAATATATCTCACAGATAGAGAAGTGGTAAGATCCTTTTTAACGAGAAAGTTCACATAATGATGGTAATAAAAGTTCTACTGAAAATGATACGGATAATCATGAAAATGATGATTTTTTATCAAGACATTTTATAATACATTACCTGGTTAAAATGTAGAAAATAAAGAAAAAAAAATTATGCTTTGTAAAATGAAGATACAATTTTTCCCCCCACAAAAAGGTTCCATTTTTTCTGATTTAAACAGACTGAAAGAAAGAGTAAAAATTGTGTAATGAAATGTAAAATATTGTATATTATTTTTTTTATATTGTATTGGCCATCTCAGCTTTGGTTGCTTAAGTAATTTTAAATATATACGAATCAATTTATAGATACACTCAGGTTAGCATTTGATACCAAGTATATTGATCTCCATCACAGATTGATTTTAAATGAATTTTAAAAAAGTATCTAAAAAGAACTACATTATGGAAATCATCAGAATAGTTAATATCCCCATTAAAGGGAAGATGGTCGAAGAGATGAAATCCTGTAGAAAAGTTAAACAACTCTAAAAATTTAAATGAACAAGAAAAAAGCACAAAGGATCTCATTTACTTATAAATATCTTCAGGTAAGATTCCAAGCCAGCGAATTGATGGTGTTGCCAGGTGTTGACTCTCATATGCCTGGCTCTGTAACAAGAAGTTAGTATAACTTGATAAAGGAAATTTATAAACCGGTTAAAAACTGCACAGAACACAATAAAATATGAGCTTTGATTAATTTTAATACTGCCTTGACTAGAATACAAAAATATGTTAGTCTCATCTTAGCTGTGACTTGAAAAAAAAAAATTCGCAAAGCAGTCACATCGTGTTATTGTTTTCATTATATTAAGCAGGAACAATTTCATAAAAGTGTTATAATCATTAAAATGTTCACCATTGAGCCAAATTTATAGACAGCCATGATCTCAATGCCATGAGGATCAGCATCGACTAGTACAAAAATTGGCAGATAGTAATTTATCCACAATAGTCTTAGAAGAAGACGAGTTCCGTTGTCAGGGAAGCCTTTACCCTGCAGATGGATACATAATCTTCTTAAGAAAAGTAATATGTGTTTAATAATTAGGTACTGTTAATTTGTACTTTTTTCTATTCTTAAAATAACCATAAATCTCTGAGGTTACCACAATGAATCTGAAACATGAAAGACATAAAGCTGGAAGACCATAATGATAACATATATTTTTATGATAATCACTGAGCTCTAGTATAGAATTATATATATCATGGATTAATCTGGGAATATCAACCAAGCTTTCCATTCATCTTGGTAAAATGAAAAGAGCAAATAAAATACAAGTAACCGAGCTAATGCTAAGATAGTGGAAACATTATTCTAGACAAAAATTATAATTATGAATAGTTTTATTCTTTTAGTTTTGACCTTTGACTAATAAAAATTGATTGTGAGGCAGAGAAAAATCTTACTGTGATCAGAATACATGGTCCCATTTTCTGACAAAACTGCTCTCCCATCAGTTTCTGGAAAGTAGCATCTTTCTCCACCACCAATACGAAATTGGCACTTGTGCAAATATCTTAGAGTAAGAAAGGAACAAAATCAAATGAAGATCATTTCAAGAGTTGGCATTTTTCTCAAGAACAATTAACATGACTTTTCTGTGCAAGTAACATTAACAATGCTGCTAAAAGTTTTTTAGCTTTATTACATATGTGAAATATAATCTTTAATTATGAACTTTAATCATGTTACTTGAGGCAAAATACTCAAATTTGGGTATAAAAATTTGGCAAACAGTGGGCTGTATCAATAGATAAAGAACAATAGCTTTAAACAAACAACTGAAGCCTTTGAAGAAAAAAGTAGAAAAACAAACAGGAGAGAAAAAAAAACAAAAAACACAAGTATAAATCTTTCATTTCAGCAAAATTAAATAATGAAGTAAGTACTTTGCATGTCTTTATAATGAGCAGGAATCTGAAGTCCCTGTTAAGAAAAAAAATAATACAAAAACTAAATAAAATTTGTTGTCAAGATGGGAAGTTTGGATGTAGAAAAGTTGCAATGATAGATAATTAAGATATGACGCATGCTACATTTCACACAAGATTAACAATTTCTTGTGCTAAAATACATTTTTACATAAACATAACAATGGTTTGATGTCACCATAACAATTACATCAGATATGGTTCATTGTAGTTTTCTAAATTAAAAAAGACTTTTTCAACATTTTCTATCTATTTTCATTCATCTGTCCCTATGTATCTTCTGTTTAATAAGGGTACTGGCAGTATCTGTATGTCTGTCCATTTAACTGTTTGTGTATCCTTTTCTCTGTCACTCGAACACCATACCAAGTCTACAAGAGATCTGATAATTAAGATCACCATTGCCAATTATTATAGTCATGATGGCTCTGTGAAAAGCGATGTGCCTGTGCCAATACCAAGACAGAGGCCCAAGATTATTTGTCTTGCATAGAGGAATTTTACAAACTTGTTGCTAGACTCGGATATCTTGCCTCTCTAGACATCTTACTGATGAAAGACTTACAGTTGACCATTATTATCATAGATTCTGATCACAAATTATTTTTTTTGTGCTGCTGGTAATTAAGAGAAGGAGCAGCAATCAATAGTTCCTTCATAGTTTTTTTTAATTCAAAGAAATCATCATGGTTCTTCAGAACACTTAGGAACACTTTCTGAAGTCAAGAAAAAATCTGAACTTTCTGTAAAATAATTATGGAAAAAAAAAATGTTGAGAACATATCGCTGTCAAAGTTTAAACATATTATCATAGCTAATTTCTGCTTGTATATTTTTTACATTACGAAATTATTTCATAATAATTACAACTCGACTATGTGTGCCTGATTTAATATGTTGTGGACAACAGTAACTTTCTTTATATTTTGTATCATTACAAATGAAAAGAAAACATATTTTAGATTTCTTTGCTAGCATCCATCTCTGGCACAAATTAAAATATTTTGACAACAAAGAGGAGAAAAATTGAAATCATTCCTGTTTCCTCCTTCCTCCGTCATTTTCAGTTTAGAACAGTAATACATGTCTGTAATTTAATTCATAAGGTTTAGAAAATTTACAAAGACTTTCTCTTTAAAGCTTACCACTGTTGAATAAGAGCAGTCAAAGCATGTGCCCTCATCATCTGTAAATTTTACACTGCCCCCTACTAAACCTTTTGAGGTAGCAAGCTGTAGAAAGTAATTTAAGTATGCCATTTATGATTTTGGATTCAGAAACCTTTGTTACATGTATTAAAATCATCATTATATTTTATTCTCATTTTTGAGAGAGAAAATCAGAATTAGCAAGGATTAAATGACATTAAAACTACACATTCATAAGTTTTATCACAATCTGACAACCATATCTTTTTACTGAAAAAAAAAAAAAAAGATATTTTAAACATACAATATGAAGATCCCAGCGTGGCACCTGGAGCATGCAAGCTACATCATCCACAATTTTATCAATAGATGCCTGACAGTTGTACAGGTCTGGATACTGGTAAAAGATATCCCTGTGAAGAAATAAGGCACAGAATGAGGTGTAAGGAAGATCCCAAGTTACTCATTTATGCAGAACAAGTAACTAAAAATGTCTTTCATATGTAAAATTCATGTCAATGAAAAATTTTGACATAGAATTAAAATAATCCAGAATTGTGAAAGGTTACTATAGTAGTCTCCAATAGAAAACAAGCCTAATTGAAGAAAAGAAAAACAAGTTCTCAGACAGAGTTAAGAGAAAGTTAATCTTTAAGCCTTTCTTTTCTCCTTTCTCGATATCCTCTGAGATCCCTTACTTTTTTCCCTCTCAAGGAAATTTTGCATGATGTGCATTGCAAAAGTTTTGATCTGTTCAGCTCTTACGTTTAAGGCACATGAAGAAAATGTTAAGATATTAAACTGTTTAGACAGTTGCAGGTGAGTCTTTGCCCTGGCGCTTAAGGAAAAGAGCTGAGATCTAGATTTCTAAACGTTAATCAACATTCTTTAAAATTTAATTTTACTGCCTGTATTCTAGACTTGCAAAGGATCATTTGAATGATTATTTGCTAATTTGTAAATTGCAGGTAATTTTCTTCACTATCAACACAATCTGACAAAGACCAAGTACAAAATAGAAGGGAAGAAAACAAAATTATTCTTCCTTTTGCAGTAAAAAGTGTTAATGTTTCAGAAGATCTTAAAAAGACTCTTGCTTAGCATGTTAAGACTGGAATACTCAACCTTCCAATAGATGATTAATTTGTCTTATCCCTCTGCATCATCAAACTTTCACTGCATGATGAAATTCATTTTCCCTAATGATGTTTATGACATCATAACTATATTTGACATTTTGGTGACAGACGATTGATGTGTGACCTGCTCTTTGTTTTGTGTCATTGGTAAGAAAACAATTCATTTAAGTGAAAAGGCTGGCGAGTTCACTAACATAATATTTACATTATATTCATTGTATTGAAAGAAATACGTCTGTTGCGAGACTTCCTCAGAAAATACTTTTCTGGGCATTAAAACTAATGATCTAAAATGAGCTCCATACACGACTTGAAAAAAGAGGAGTGTGTGGGAAGATATGAGATATGTCCACAGTAGCAATAACTAGCATGTCATTTTTCAAAACACAAGTATCAAAGAACTTACTCCATGTGGTAGCTATTCTGACCTTTTGGTACAAAATCTGTCTTCTTGTATTAATCTGTAGATCAGCTTGAGGATTTTCAACATAGTTGCTTGTAAATGTGGATAAAAAATATGTGATTATTAAACTACTAAAGCTTCTTTGCTCTCTTACTATTAAGTAAAATTTTTAATATGCATCCTCTAGCTTGTGTACTATGATTCATATCTCTTAAATTGAGATATTATGCATTGATAAGAAAAGTAGCTGTTGCTTTAAACAGGAATTAGATCTTGTTCTTAAGATTACATGACTAAATTGTAGTAAAAATAAACTAAAACAAAATACAGTAGAGTTTGGACTCCTTGAATACTTTGGGGCATTTTGATGTGTTTGAGAAAAAGTTGTGAATAATAAGAAGAAGAATGCAGATTATTGCTAGAGTGCTCTCCTAAAAAATTCAGCTCAGATTGCTTTAACACTGTAAAATTTTACTCACAAAGAGCATGACATTGAAAAATTATATTATTTCAAAACACGCAATCACAAATGCATTCCCGCATACATAATTTTCCATTTAACTAAGATAGCTGTGGAACAAATGCATCTTTGGTAGCAATTTAAAAGTCTGTTCTGAATTTGTCTCTCAGTTGCTGTGGTAGGCTGTGAATGCATATATAGCTTTATGGACTTTCTGTGAGTTGCATCGCACAAAGCAGAGATTCATATAAATATGCATAGATATATATATATATATAAATTTATTTTTTTTTTTTAATCAGACACCCTAATCTTTCTTAGTTTTCACTGTGATTAAATGCTTTCTCATCATATTTGAATTCTGCATTTCCTTAATATAAAATTTAAAAAAAAAATTCATTAAAATGGCTACTACCCTTTTATACCACATATCTTTGCACCCTTCTCCTCCTTCTCCTGCTAGTCCGTCTTCATTAGCTCAATTCTCTCCTCCTGCTGCTCTTCTTTTGTTCTGTCATCTCTTTTTCCACACTTTCTTCTCCATTCCTCCTCCCTCTAATTTTTGCTCGAATCTCTTCTTCCTTATTTTCCCTAATAGTCCCTTGCAATTCCCCTTCAGCTCAATTTCATGTCATAAGTTTTAGTGTAAGGATTATTTAAGGTTGCAGTTTCAAAAGTAAAAAACACCTTTTGAGACTTGGTTAGTCTTATTTACACGAAAATCTTATACCACCACGAAGATATTTTTAGATGCCTGGTTAGATGTGAACACAACCAAATCCAGATAGGCCAGCTAGGGATTGTACTTAAATCCCCTAAATGTCATTTCATTTGTTTATCTACTGCGGTTACAACAAACTGTAAATGTTAATCTTCCTGTTAGTCGTTTTGCTCACTTTTTATTTTCAATCTACACCTATGGGCCACACAGATCAAACAGGGATGGGCCCTGATCAGTTTCTTTTTGATCTATATTCTCACACCACAGGCAGGATGGACAAACTTGTTTTCAATAAGATCTTTTAAGGAAAAGGAAGACAAAGATGGTGTTCATATCAACAACAGACAACTGGCCCCAGTGCATCAGACATGGGGTGGGGTGAGATGACTGAAAAAATGTTACTCTAGCTTATGATTGAAGGTGTCTTTATTTAAAGAATTGTCACCACAGCTGGTGTCAGATGCATGAATGAAAATTATGTATGTCATGGCATACACAGCCATGGTCTATACCATTTCTTATGAACCTAATATCTTTTGTATTTGGAGGCACATCCTTTAACAAATGTGTGTTATAACTCTGTAATCATTCAGCAAAAAGTTATAGATAATAAGGAAACAAAGGCGGAATCTGTAGGAGAAAACAGACAAGTTTGAGGAATTTGAGCTTTTGAGGAATCCATGTTTATGTTATTGTTCAACTGAATATATGTAATAGACAATAAAAGACATGAGATATGGATGAGTAAATTATCAAATCAAAATTTGTAAGTAATTTTTTTTACAGATATATACAATTAAAAAAAAAAAAGAGAGAAACTAGAAAAGTCTAAAATTATAGTACCGCCTCTCCCACTAGGGAGGATTACGCATATTTTTTCTTTTTGGACTTTAAGTCCTTTATTTGCTTTCTAAGAGCTTCAATCATCGATGTATTTGCCTGTAAGGCTTCAAGAATAGAAGGGTGTGGTTGAAAACCAGATTTCTTCCTTTCATGTCATGTTCTTTCATTTTGGTCTTTATTTCAAAGTTCATTGTCCGGCAGGGAATCCATAATATATTATACGTGATTAGTAACTAAACAACGGAAAGAAGACAAGATGTATATTGCTCTTTACTTTGAAATTATTAAGGAAGGCAAAGTGGTAGGATTAGGTAGTAAGCCGTTTAGGTAAATCATACAGGTTGTATTGTATACTGCACTGAGTCAAATCAGGCTAAATAAAATCAACTAATAACTGTGAAAATGTTCCATGTTTCAGCAATAAGTAACACTGGTTAACAGTAACTCAAGTAAAAATGTACATATGTATGTGCAGAGTCAAAAAAATTGTAATGTATTAAAAGGCACAAAGTTCACGCAAATAGTAGAGTGCTAATAATCCTCATAGAAGCAAGTAACACAATTAAGTCCAGAGGCAAAAGGAAGAAATTCATGTCAGGCTAGCTCGGTGATTCCCAGCAAACTGGCTAATGGCACCTCCCGTGGTTCTCAAGTTGCACCGTAGAGCTTGACGGCTGGTGAGGTAAAATAACTAATGGCCGGAGGCTAACTAATATTTATCATTAAAACTTACCAAATTTTTTTGCTGACTTTCGTTTATCAAATCTGACCTTTGTCAAAGACATTGTAAGAGAACTTGAATTCAAGCTTATTATATTGTCAAATCTGTAGAGAAAATTGCAAAGAAATTTCCATGTATTTGATATTTGAAAACAAAGATAAATCAATCCTTTTCTTGAAAATCATAAACTTGTAAATTAATCTGATATGGTAGCGCACCAAGTATATATATGTATATATATATATATATTTATACACTGTATACACTGTATATGTATTACTTTTCATAACTTTGGGTTACAATATTCAGAATCAGGAGAAGGTTAAAAATTACTTCATTTGGTTGCTAGCATAACATATAACAAATCCCTAGATGATTCAAACAAAATACACCAAAATAAATATTGCAAAATTTACAATATTGATTTCCTGAATATCATTGGTATGAGTCCAACCTTACAATAATATGCTCTAAGCACTGGTTGAGTCTTTGTTTTATAGTGAATAAAATACAAGAATTACAATTCAAGACAAATGCAGGGGAAAAAAAGGAAACTCAGTTCCTGAGCCACTTCATGTTTCTGTCAAATCAAATCGGCATATTCATACTTGAGTTCACGCCATGCTGAGTGTCTTGGGAAACTAAACTCAGGTGCAGTCTCACTACAGATTGATCTCAAAATGTCAAGGCACACAGTTTCTATCCTCTTGAGAATTTCATCCCTGCATATAACGACAGATGTTGGTAGTTGAAGAGCCATGAGTGGTTATCAAGCTATCAGTCCTTTCTGCAATAAAGGAGAAATTCAGAATTTTGTTTAAAAAATAGCCTGATATAGCACAATCATCACAATCTCCCCCAAAATTAAATACATCACAATCTAGCAATGCAAAGAAAAGTTGGAAGGTGGGTCAGGGGTGGAGTGGGTATATCATATTTAAAGACCTGGTTGTTGTTTTTTTTTTAAAAACCATTTTATGTCTCAATAACATGACTTATTTAGATCATAAAGAGACTGTTTATAAGGGACATCAAAATTATTGGAAATTTTATATTGAATGGATATATTAATATAATTTATCGTTAATAGAGATGGAGATAGTCAATTGGAAATATTATATTCAATGGATATATTAATATAATTTATCATTAATAGAGATGGAGATTGTCCATACATAATAAGTTTTTTTCCATTCATAAGCTAAAGTTAAAATTATATTTCTAACGTCTGAAGATAGTGACAAGTTGAATTTATTTGCATTTTTTTCAGATCTTAAATTTAGTGCATTGGAATGGACTACTAATTAAATGTTGTAAATATTTTAACTTGCTGATACCAGTTGGTTGGGCTGATTTTTAAAATCTATATTGAGATTTTATGAGCCAAGTCGAGTTCTTTAAACAATACAATGGTAAAATCAGATATATTGAAATTTACTTTGTTAAAGGGTGCAAAATTGTTTAACCATATTTATTTTTCAAATTAGCTATGCTTGCGAAGCTAAATCCTTCGCAAATCATATAATGATAGGAAGTCTACTCTTACTCAGTCTAAAATAAATACCATAATTATATTAGATTGGAGACTGCTTCGTCAAGACGCCAGGCTAACTTTTGTTAGTGAGAGTTATCTATCTTGTTTTGCTCAGGCAGTATAGTATAAATTTACACACTTAACACCAAGTGGGGCTTGACAAGGAACTTCGATCTAATTCCAAGACGAGGTGACCGTATATGTTTTAACAATCAACATTTATTAACTGCTTTATTCGAAATTTTGGAGATAGTTATGCATCTGCTTTCTTAAGACCGGCTTTCCATGATTGAGATTTGGGCATTTTCTTAGCTCATGACAGCCTTGATACCTGAATCATGACAGCTTAGAACTAGATCTAGATCTAGATCTAGTTAATATTAATATCTTTGATTGATTAATTGATTTCTAAAGATTAGAAATTGAAGTTTTTCAGGACAAGACCAGTCGACCATAGATGATCATTGATCTGAGGATTTCCGAAGAGAAAGCCTTTTAACTGTAAGCTGTGTTTGTTCAAATGCATTTTGCACTTGTGCTCCCTGAGAGCCCTGAGGAGCCGCTAGGTTGGTTATAGGCTACTTAAAGGGATGCAGGTGTTTGTACAACAGCATCACTAACCCAAACAGATCTATTGAACTATTCTTGCTATAAAAACTATTATTACGAAGAAAAGAATGGAAAGCTAAATAAATTTTCACAACATTTTCAAAGCAAAGATCTGTAGATATCAATATAGGCCTAGGTAAATTCCGTGAGACAGAAAAAAATTCTGTACAGTTTTAAAAGACTGCTAAGGACTTTCTGAATTTGAACTTAGGCTATATTTTTGCATTTTTATGTAAAATTTGAGGGGTAAAACATTTACAACAATTGAACTCCTAAAGCTAGAATGATACATTTGGCGTCCTTACATATGAATTAATTTTCTTTAAAAGTGAGCTGAAGTATTACTATTACCAGTATTAGGCAGGTTTGCAGTCCTATTGATGTTGTAAGCGTCAGTTCAGACTCATTTAAGTTTGAAAATTGATGAAATTTTTATATATGTTAGCACAAATTAGCATTTATAACCATAAGGTGCCTATTTCAATACCACAGGTTGAAAAACTTGAGGCTCTATGATCTATCATGGTAAATGTAATCTTGAATCAAGATATTTCCTGGTACTACTAAAATTAGACTTTACTAATTGTTTATAGTTTCATACACGGAGAGAAATGAAATTTACAAAATTCAACCAAGTTAACATTTTTCAGTATTGTCATTCTGCCTCTTGAAAGATGAAAATAAATCACCATGAACTGGTAATGTAAATCAATCGACTATTACAGTTCTAGATTGCATGACACCTAGAAAGAATAGGGCTGGCGAAATCCATCTTACTTCACAATCATTGCGAGTGCAAAATGAATCAAGGCTCATTTCTATGTATTCTATCCATGTCTTATCTCAATTGTTTCTGAGGTGGAGTTTGTATGGTTACATCTATTTTCATTTGTATTTGTATACTTACTAAATTTTTACAAATCATTTTGCTATTTTGATTTGTTTACAGTCCTCATCTGATTGAAACAAGTCTTCTTTTCATTGCAGTCTGTTAAAATTTTAATTTTTTTACAGGTGAACCCTTTCCTCTCAACTCAACATGATTGATAAGCCTTGCAGATATTGAATAAAAAAATATATAATTAAACTAAGTCACTTTAATTTAGATGCAAATTCCATCTTTTGAAAAAGTAAGGGAATGGTGACTTGGATAAACATCTTATGTGTCCTGGTGGTAATTGGCTGCTTGATGCCTCACTTGGAAACAGTGAAAGGTCATCGTGGTGAGGAGAAGCAAGAGATAGGTACTCTTGCTGGTGATGTGCAAAACTGGGCCATGCTGATTGAGAACTACATTCTGCAGGTAAGTCTGGTTGATTATTTAGTGTTTCTGTTACGTACATATAATTTTTTGTTGATGTGGGCCAAACTTTTTGGCAATGTAGTATGCAGTGCTTTTCTAATGTCCGTACTGAACTTGATAACCTGTCCTCAAATATGACAAATAAAGTGAATAAGGAAAAGGAAAATTTCTTTCTTTTGTGAAAAACTCAGCATTTTAAAATAGTTAAGAAATTGTAGACTTTTATTTTGAAATTAATATGCTACTTGAAGGTAGGAGGAAAATATCTTCTGCGCAAAGCAAACTCAAATTCCAGAGTTTTACAGGGAGAAGAGTATTATAGAGAGTGCAGAAATTCTGACTTGTCTTAATAAATATGAAAAAAAACACACATGATACAGGAATGGTCTCTTCTTCAGGATTTCTTTCGTCCAATTTTCAAATTTGGTTAATTTCAACATAGATGGGTATCATAATATGATGATTTACACAAAAATCTTTTGGAATTGGAATTGTTGAGGGTTCAGTTAGATTTTTAATGACAGCAAAGAGAGATTAATTTCTATCGGGTTAATTTAAATAAATAGGATAAAATGCTCTCTTTATACTCTGTGACACAAACGCATTTTAGTTATGCAAAAGAGTGATAGCTGTTACTTCCTCTCAAATACTCTCCATGAATGGCACAGTAGAATCTCTTTACTTCCTGTATTATCCCTTTCAAACCTGAGCACTGACAGGGTAAGCTTTTATTGTGAGATAGATCAACCTTATCAGTTTGCACACTAGTTAGCTGAGTGGAGAAAAAGTTTTTCAGCTAGAACAAAGAAAATATGGTGACAGTGTCTTGTCACAGGTTTGGTGTTGCCAGTGTCTTTGTTAAATACAATACTTAAACAATTTATAAAGACTTTATGGAAATCAAGCTTATTCAGTGATACAAATAATTTTTATTTTCAGGTACGAGATAATGAGTGCTATCTCTTTTGCCTTCCAGTGAATAGGCTTCTTATGGTTTACAAGATAGATTTGAGCAGATTCCTAAATTTGTTTGAATAGTATTTTTCAGCATTTGCAATGTACTTCGACCAAAAATATCACACAATGAAAAGTGATTCCATGTACAAAATATTGTACATCTTCTTTCTTCAACATGGTAAATGTAGAAAGCCTCTGATGTCCTAGGAGTCATTGTATGATCGTCAGAGTTTAAGAAAGCTACGCCTACATCAAAATAGAGCTTGTTTTTTTTGCCCATAGCATACATTTTTTAATTAAACCTCTGGTTTATTTTGGTTCAACCCGCCAAGGATTAAAGATTTAACCTTTTTACTTGTCTAATTGTCTATCAACTATAGATATCATTTGGCACATGGCAAGCACATGATATATTGATTTCAGTACCTGATTTAAAATTATGCTTAAAATTATCATTATACTTTGATAACATGTTTTCCTAACATTTTTTTTCATCACTGTAGCTGGCCAGTGATGGAATCAAACGAGACTTCACCCAAAGTTACCTGGATAAAGCAAACTATACCTCTGAGAAAAGAAATGGCTCGGAACTTGTGCAAAATGTCAAGTTGGACTTGAAAAGCTACTTTGAAGAAAGAATGTCTGCTGCAAAGGTTATTGGAATGCCTTTTTGAGCGTATCATTAAATTAAAGAGTTTCTCTCTTTCTGCTGTACATTTTCTTACTCCTTTAACCTTTCTTTTGATCTATATTATTTAATAGACTCTCTCTCTCTTCTTTTTTTTTCCTCCTTCCATTACCCCCCCCCCCCCTCTCCCAAATTATGTATGTGCCACAACTATAGCAAGACTTTATTATCAGTCCTTTAGGTAATAATGAATAGCTTTACAAGTAGGCTTTTGGTGATCAGTATAAAGGTGAGTAGTTATAGAGATTATTACTCAATCACTTGTAGTGTTCATGAAACTGTCACCAAAATTTTGTTATAAACAAGGAATGTGAGTCCAAACAATTAGGGGTAAAAAGATGTATCGGTAATCAGGATAGAAGGTGTTGGGCCATTTCTCACAAAATTATCATCCTATAACAGGAATTATGTGCTGCCTGAGTATGCCTCAACAGCTATTTTTACTGAAGGACCTTATTTAGTCATGACCATGTTTAACTGGCTGTGTTGAGGTGGATAAATATGTCATGAGAACCAAAATTTTAATAGTCAGTAGTCGAGTATTATCCTGGATGGAAGCTAGTATGTAAAAAGTAAAAAGAGGTGATCGTTTCACAGTGTTGGGATCAAAATTTGGTTTGATCTTTGATGCAATAGTGAATGGATGGATAACACAGCATTAGTTATCAGTGAAGTGAAGTCAAAGGGAAAAAGATAAGTCAATGAGCAGGGGAAGATTTTTGGCACTATATATATTTGCTCCTGTTAAGGTGATTTATATCAGATTTGGTTTGATTTAGAGTCATTTTTTAAGAAGGACAGTAAAAGATTTTTGGGTCCTCGACGTTTATTATGTTATTGTAATTGGTTTTATCAAGTGGCTCAAGATTTTAAAGTATGAAATGTATTTGTTTTTTCTTTCTTTTGTTTCATTCCAGCGCATTGCGGATACTGTGAGAGAGGCTTATGATGAATATGAAGAAAGTGCAAGGACTTCAGCAAAACATCTCAGTGAATTACCTTTTGAAACATACTATGATTCTGATGTGCCTGATAAACTCCCGAAAGATTTAGAATTTAATCCGTAAGTAAAGATACCATGACATTTCTTACATCAGTCAAAACTAATCTTTTTTCAGTAAACTTCACTTTAAGAATCAATAAACCATCTCTTATATTTAAATAACTGTGTGGCTAAGGCAGTGTATTTTTATTCATTTAACAGGAAAATTCACAGCTTTCTAATAAGCGTTAAAAAGGATCTAAAACAACAGATTTGGAAATATTAGAAAACAAAAGTCGATTTCCTTTATTCCAAAAGGAATTAAGTTCTACATCTAAATTTTGTGTCAAAAATTATAATTATTAAGAAATCTAGAGTCTAGGTAAAGATGGAATTATTGTTTTTGTTCAGATATTTCCGGCAACCTGTCAGTTTTATGAACTCAACCATTAAAATAGCAGATGAGGTTCCAAGGAATGATCCACATGTTATTGATACAGTCTTACTCACTCGGAAGTTGGAGGAAACTTTTAGAGAAAATGCAGCAAAAGACTCTCGCCTAAGTTAAGTAAACATATATCCACTTACAGCCTGCTCTTTACTTTTTTTATTTGTGCACTACAACTCCTTTTATCAATTAAAAAAAAACAAATATGATTGTATTGTGTTAGTGGCAGGGAAAAATTACAATTTTTGGTAAATTCACCTCTTCATTTGCTTCTTTTTTTGATTCATTAGTATGTTTTTTTTAATTGAATATATTACAAAAATCCTAATGTTTTTACATCACCATGATATGATAATAAAAAAATTCTTTCTTTTCCTCATCTTCTTCCCAAGCATGAAAATTAATATGATACTATTATTATTATTATTATTATTATTATTATTATTATTATTATTATTATTATTATTATTATTATTATTATTATTATTATTATTATTATTGTTATTATTATTATTATTATTATAATCTACAAAGTGAATTTTGTATTCCACACATTTACACAAATCTTGATCACATGTGCAGTTTTTCTTGTCTCCTTAATTAAATTATTGTCTGTATTATTAAACAAATTGGCATTTAAAATTAAAGTTATTGAACATTGTGAGTTTTTTTTTTAATGAGAAGTTAGTTCATCATTCTGTAAAATTAAAACAAAAAGGTCCAGCCCCATCATACTAGCTAGACCTACAAGATTTTTTTCCGAAATTTGAAAACTCTGCTGTTGAACCAATCGACTAACAAAACTGCTTTATTCTTTGATGTAACAGTTTAATTTGTCTGCAATATGTTGCTCCCTATTTTTCTATGTCACAAATCATTTTCGTATGAAAAAATAAATGCTTTACTTTTATCTCAAACGATGTTAATCTTGTGTTTTGCACAAAAAAAAAAGGTTCAAAATAATCTGTAGACAACATATTAGAGATGCTGTCACTTTTTTTTTATTCTATATCTCAAGTGCTTATTTAAATTTTTAATATGCTTAACTTTCATGTATTTTTTTTTGTGGGGGATTGGGGAGGGGGGACAGATTGTGTTAAAGCAAAATGTTGCCTAGGAACAAATTTTGAATATATTCTGTTAATTTCTAAATTCACTGAGTAATTGTCTCCATTGTAATACGATTATCGCTTTAATTGTGACTAAATTTTTTTATCTTTATAGGTGGCAGTATTTTGGCTCAAGCACTGGTGTAACAAGGCTTTACCCTGGTCGTGAATGGTCTACAAATTTTGCTGGTTTTTATGATGATTATGACCCAAGGGTGAGGCCTTGGTATATTCAGGCTACTAGTGGACCTAAGGATGTGATAATCATACTTGACTGTAGGTAAAAAGCTTTTGCCATTACAGACTCCTTTTTATTTGGAAGTATGAGTACACTTTGATGCTACTAGCGTAACTTATTTGCAATGTTTTATTATTGATATTATTGACTTGGATTTTGTTCATTGCAAATTGTACAAAATCTGTTAACCTTAAAATTAAATAAACAAAACGGTGTTTGTCAGAAGATAAATAGTGGCTTTTGTATCCAGATCATGACAAGTGATAGGGCAAATATCAACTGCAAATTTTAAATCCTGCAGAAATCCGTTATTTTAGATTGTAGTCTTTTAATTAGCACTTAAAAAATACTTCAGATAGTGAGAGTAAAGAAAGAAAAGAACATTTAGATTCCTAATTGGAATTGAAGCTATTCAAGAAAAATATTCCCAAATAGAAAAGTTCAAAGAGTCCAACAAGTTAAGGTTATATTGAAAGACCACCTGAGAAACCGCAAAAGCTTACTAAAAGAAAAAGTATATAACCAGCATTCTCTATTGGCCTCCAGAGTTCTTCCAGTCAGTGCAGGGACAGTCAGCTTGATGGTTAATCTCACAACTAAAGCAATTACTTAGAAATTTATTAAAGTCTGTCTGCACAGACCAGAGATGTTGGGAATCTCAGGACTCTAAAAAATAAACATGATTATCTGGCACACCAAATATTTCATATGTTAGCCTTTTCAGTCAATAGACTGGGTCCAGGTTCAGAAAAAAATTCATTAGCTATTTATAAGTTAAGCCCAAAATTCCTGTTTTGAACATTATGTCAAGTACAAAAATTTATATGTACTTATGTTTTACATTTTTTTTTGTTTCCTTTTACAGCTTTTCTATGAAAGGAGAAAAGTTTTCCATCGCAAAAGCTGTAGCAAATACTGTTATTAATACTTTGACAAAACAAGATTATGTGAATGTCATCTGTGCTCGTAACAGCCACTGGAATGAAGTAGGAAAGTAAGTATTAAATTTTTTTTTAACCTCTTCTTTTTGTGTGTATATGTGTAAGAGAGAAATCAAGTCCTCCAAAATTTAACTTCTTCAAGTCATTTATCTTTTCAAGTGCTTATATTATTGCCAATTTTCCCTAAAGTTACCCAGAATTTTTTTTAGCTAAGCCTTGAATTGTGTCATATTTACACATGATTATTAGAAGGCTTAGCTGGATAAGAATGAAGATGCAACAATATTAGGGTTAGAATCTCAGAACCTTTATCACAAACATATGACATGTGGTGCTGAAAAAATACAGGAGCTGGTAACCAGATATTGGATTGTCATATGTGATCTTTAAAAAAAACTTTGAGGAGGAGATAATAGAACATCTGATAATTGTCACCTTGGAAAATATTTCAATCAATATTTCCATCAAAATTGCAAGCTTGATAGATGCAATCTCGAGCCTTTTTCTTTTTGGTATCAACTACTCATCTACCATTTCTATTAAGATAAATCCATTATTGGAAAACTATGATCCAAGAACAATTTATATTCTTCTATGTCAGATTAGAGTGCATATTAATTTCCTTTCTTTACATGTTGTTCTGGTAAATTAAAATTAAATTTTTGCCCTTGTCACAATTTGAATTTATTAGATTTTAATAGGATGAACATTTTCAATCCATTTTATTAAGTTGTTACCAGTAGTGACTTCCTAATAGCTTTTCATGGAACCCCAATTAACAAGTTCTTTAATGAACTGACACAATACCCATGTACCTACCTGCTTATAATTAAAGACCGAAAATAACCAAAATCAAGATAGGAAAATGGTTGGAGGTTATGAACTTGTAAGTTCTCTTATTGTTTACTACTTTACCTAAATGGGGTTTGAGTGGTCTGACTTTGAACTTTAACTCTGTGTTATTTTATTTGGTTTTTTTTTCAGATGGCACTTTTATGACACTCAGGTCCTTAGTTGCCAGAAAAAGCGGATGGTTCCTGCTACCAACGCTTATAGGAAAGATCTGAAAGAGAAAATTTCAAAATTGAAAGCTGGGGGTACCAGTGAGCTTGAGTAAGCAAAAGCCTTGATGTTGTCACAAATGGTAAAAATTCATCTTGGATTTTTTTCTTTCTTTCTTTTTTTTTTTTTTATCCTTGAATATCATGCTAAATATTTGAAGAATAGTCATCTGCACATTTTTGTTTTTAAACATACTGGATGGCATATTTCGTTTGAAAGATGCAATATAACAGTTTTATGCTTGATATATCTTGAATAATGTATTATGATTTTTTAGATATTGTTTGGCAGTGAATTTCAATGACTTAAGCAAAAGTTCTCTTGTTTGATGTATGTGTTCAGACTTCTAATGTAGAAATTAATATATAAAAAATGTAGAGCTGAGTTATACAATTTGAAGTCAGTAAGTTTTTACCAGTTTTCTTCTGTAAGAAATAAACCCATTATTTTCTTGAATGACAGAATTTTAAAGCAGGAATTTTGTTTACTTGGTGTCAAAAGTCTTAACTTGTTTATCTTTTTCCTTTGTTTTTTGAAACTTTCAAAACTAATCCCCTATTGCCAATATTAAAACTGTAAATAAAGTTTTTGTTTTCTCAAAAATCAATTTTGTACTCCAGAAAAGGGTTTGACACAGCATTTGGTCTGTTGCGGAGTGTACCACGCACTGGTTGCCTTTCAATTATTGTGTTTGCCACTGATGGCAAAGATACAGATGGGGAAGATGTCAGATGTGGCCCAGGTGAATGCCTCATTTTTTATTGGGACTTTGCTCTAATACTTTTATGCGAAGTTACTGTATAAACGTGTGTGAATTGCCACATAGGGGATCTGCTTTTGTTGGGCATTTCACAGAATTGTTTTAGGTCAAAAAAGAATCACTCACAATGCAAAAAAAAGTCAAAATAAAACCATGCTGATAAGACTCTACAGAGCAATAATTACTTGTATTTAAGTCATACCTATAGCTTTTGATTTGAAATGAAGGTGGTTTTTTTTCAAGGAACACAAACTCATTCTTCTTTTTTTTTTACTTCTTTGCAAAGTTTGTCATATAATGTTCTAACATTTAATTTTGAACATTTAATGTTGGAGACTGCTCTTTTTTGCATTACACTAACACAGTATTCAAAATGCACAGAAATTTTAGTTTGTGTGTTTATGTGTTGTTGTTTTTTTTATATTTATTTTTCATTTCTTTTCTTTTAATTAATCTGTCACAATAGTCATTCTTTGAAAGTAATACTTGCAACATCTAAAAAGTCATCTCTTATACTGCTTTGACTTTGACATTAACAAATGGCAATGAAAGATGCTTTATAGCAGACATTTTGAAGCCTCTGGAATACTTCTATAAAACTGTACTCTGAAGCATCAACCATGTAGTGCTAAGTGATGTTGATTCATTAAATTTGAAGTAATACAAAATTAAAGTAATACTTTTCAGTTGGTTTCTTCACTTATGAGACATCTGCTAGCGCTCAAAGCTGCACATCTACTGCATGTTTGAGCCCGCCCTGAAGTTTATGCCCTCTTTTGTGATATCCTTTATTTTGGAGATTAACTTATCGAAATTTTTTTGGGAACTTTGCTGCATTTACTTTTGTCTCTTTGCAAATTTATAAAATGCTCCCAAAATTTGGTCCTTCTCATTGATCAACTCTCTTAATTTTTCTTGCATAGTTTTTACAGTTGATGTATTTCTAAAATATCCCATATATATATATCTGGATCCAGGCTGTGTAATAGATCCAGATCGATCCTCATATATGATTTCAGACTGTCGAAAAGGCCTATAAATTTGAAAAAAAAAAATTAGAATGATGCTATACATAGCTTTTTGATGTAAATTTTCCATTATCTTGTGTGTTTTCTGCTATTTTGGTGAGAAACCTGCTTTTGAGAAGGTAAAGAAATTAAACTGTTTGAAATTTATCCCAATTATTGAAGTAATGAATTCTGAATCCAGAATATCCATTAAAATGTGATTTCCAATTTTGTTTTTTTTACTTTTTGTTTTTGAAAAATGAAACAATTTGGAATTACACAGGATCTCTCAAATATGCAGTAGAGTGTGAGGCAAAATTAACAACTGGATTATTAGATTATTTTTTATTATCTGATGAATGTTATCAAGTACATGTTATTTTTTCTTCAGGCTACTATACCCGCAGTGGTTATGTGCCAGGTCCTATTTGCAAGTACAACTTCACTTCTGTCTACAGTGTAGTCATGGAAAAGAACAAATATCTTCTGCCTAATGTAAGAAGATTTTTACATCACATATACATAATTATTTTTGTTTCATTGGATACATTTATATTAAAAAAAAAAAATGAAAAGCATCAAAACTTCAAAGTAGTATAACCCTGCCAATCGAAGGCTTTAAGTCAATAAGTCAGGATTGGTTTATGAAAGCTATGCAAGGAAGCTGAGATAATTTTGTTGTTTTACACATGAATAAGTTAAGTGCCAAATCTTTTTCAACCTCGGCGAATCGAGAATCGTTGTCGTGTGGAATACATGACTACCAGCCTAGTGCTTCAGGTAACAAAAAAGTTGTGTCTAGCTGAGGCATTGCAGGAGAGTTTAGTGATAATCCCCTTGTAGTACTGAAGTTATTTAAAATAAAATTTTAACAATATCATGCTTTTTAGGGCTTGAGAATGTGCTGCTTTAAATTTTGCCAACAGGTTGTTTCCGCTGTCTACATTTTCAATCAATTTTATTTTGTCTTTATGTTAAAAAAATAATGATCTGAAATGAGCATGCGGAGCCTGCTATAAAAGCATATGGGAACAAGTACCATCATAAACCATAATGCCTTTTTAAATTTGCTATTTCAATTAAAATGATAGCTTAATTTACAATAACATTATTAGTGCTCAGTCATAATACGAAAATGAAAAAATTTTTTTTGCATCACAAGACAACTCATGCAAATGTCCAATGTCAGTACTACTTTCTCATATGAATGTGTGTGTGTTTATGAATGTATTTTTCATGACAGCCCCTTGATGCAGATCAAAAACCTGTCAATATAAAAAAAAACCTTCCTCCTATATTCACTTATGTAAATCTCCTTTGAAAACAATCTTGCTTAGCCCTGCCCCTTTACCAAACAATAGATTGTTATATATGTGCCCAGATTCCTCCCATTCACTTGTCTTTGTAGATCCTGATATAACCATCTGTGATAACCGGATAGATTGATGAAGTCATTTATTGTTGTAGGTCTTTACTGCCTCAGCTTTTCTTTTTTAGACACCTTGCTTAGCAGTGAGACATCTTTTGTACTTGCGCCAAGATTCTTTGGTTATTGTCCTGGAGAAATCATTACCTTTTTAAACTAATGAAGGCAATTCAGTGTGATTGAAATTATTTGACAAAGACCAAAGTGAGGAAAATTTGATTTCAATTGAATTAGTGTTAGCCATATTTTTTATATTGATTTTGTTCTTAATGATTGTCATTTCTTGTGATTACAGGCACGTATTTTCAGCTACCTCATTGTTGAGGATGCAGAAAAATTTCCTGGTCGACTAGCCTGTGACCACAATGGCTCCATGCTGAAACTTTTAACAGGGGAAAACCTTATCACTCAAATGGCGAATTATTTTGAATTTCTGTCGGCCATTGCTATCACCAATAAAGGCATCAATGGAAAGAAAAAAAGAGATACCTCAGAACAGGATGCGAATGATGCAGAGGTTGGTTTAAACTATATCACTCAATGCCAATTAAAACTTTTTTTATGAGATTATCACTGACACTGATATTTAAGAAAGTGCAGTTGTTTGTTGAATTGAACTTATTTCTCGCTTTATGTGTAAAGCATAGAAAATGTCTTGAAGTTGTTTCATATTCATTTCCATGCCCATTCTTCAAATACACTTCTGCATGGCCTTAAAAATTTACATTTGCTCGCTTTGCTCCATCTGCTTAAGTTGTTTGATTCAACAAAATTACATATGAAGAATTTTTAAATATATTCTATGGCAGGCCAAAATTACCTATTGTCATTAAGCTTTTCGTAAACAGATATTATTTTGTCCTTTTGTATTTCAAGTATGAGAATGCTTTGTGGACAGCACCATATCTAGATTCATGGGGCCTGAATTTAATGATCACATATGCAGTGCCTGTCACCAGCAAAAGGACAGGGAAGTAAGTGCTGGGTATGAAAATCCTATTTTCAAAGTCGTCTTGATATATGATGAAATTTTTTTTTGTGTGTCAGCTACATTTGTCTTTAAAATTTCAAAGTTTTCCACACAGTTTAAGAGAGAAGAAGCTGAAGGACTATTTCAGCTGTTGTGAGGATTACTGCTTATCTGTGCTAACTTTGCTAACATATGTTAATTACATAAACCTTTTTGAAGGTTGATTGCTGTCATACATTTTGACAGAATAATTATCTAAGTCATGTTTCAAAAGTAATAATAAAAATAAAAATGTATTGTTCTGTCATACAAAGTACACAAATTAATGGAATATGGTACATTTGAGATTAAAAGCTTTGGTTTATACTTGATATTTTTGTTTTAAATCAGATACATTGGTGTGGTAGGAATTGATGCTACACTAGATGAGATAGAAAATTTTCTCAAGAAACACCAATGGGGCTCTGTCTACTCCTTCCTTATTAACTCCAATGCTGGAGTCATTTTCCATCCCAAACTGAAGCCTAGCACCAAGGTAAGTTGGTTAGAATGATCTGATGAATCAAGGGGATAAGTTAATAGGGATTACAATATATGCATTTTGTGAATATGAAAACTTGCTTTCTCTTTAAGTTCAGCCCTCTTGTTGCTCTTGATATTCTCATTTTTTTTCCTCTCAAAAAAATGTTTGTTTTTGTTTCCCTGATAAGATGGGTTATGCTTTTACTATTCTATTGTTTCTTCCAAATATCTGTAAAATCTGCTGGAGGTGTATGTGATATCAAAATTGAATTCCTTTAGTTTTTGTTTTTTTTTAATGAATTATGTCAAGTAAAATTGTCCAAATTTCTTATGGTTGTATGGATTTGCACTGTTACCTATTAATTGAAAGGTTGGAATTTTTCAGATCTCAATTTTGATTCTAATTGTGATCATTAGAAGAGTTGTCAGGGTAGTTATTTTTAATATTTTCGTTGGTTCACATAGGCTCTGGTAGAGGGGAATTTTCCTCCACCATGTTTTCAGGTTAAAACAAACTGATATTTACAAGATCGATGCTGTAACCCAATGTGACGCCAACTTGGATGACCACTTGCATGTTTTTAGTTTTGCCTCTTCCCTTGGATCTGTATAGCCCACCAGAAGTCAAGCATAGGTTGCTGGCATGTTACAGAGACACAATAGCTTCCAAATCTGTAAAATGGTCACCATTTTTAGGAGTTTGAGGGAATATAGAGCAATAAAAAGTTGACATGAAATTCTTAAGAAATTTAAAGGAAGTTAAACGTAGGGTGAAAGTCAAAGTTGTGGACTATCCAGTCATTCAGTAAGTTAATTTAATCTGAACTTCTTCCCATTTCAAAAGTCTTATTGTATATTACTCGTATATGTGTGCATGTTTCATTTTACAATCTAAGTTCAGTCCAATATCTAATGTTTCAGCTTCTGGAGGACCCCATTTACATCCCCATTTCAGGCCTAGAACAGGACAATGGATCTCCAGCAGAATTCTCAGAGATAGAGGATGCTATGATTCGTGGAGAAACAGGGGTCAA
Organism: Elysia crispata; assembly: GCA_033675545.1. Lineage (NCBI taxonomy): Eukaryota > Metazoa > Mollusca > Gastropoda > Plakobranchidae > Elysia > Elysia crispata. Next base: position 580,573 of record JAWDGP010000082.1, on the reverse strand, counting down.
GTTCATTCAAAAAGCTAGAGATGGAAAGGCTAGGGTAGGAGGGGACATCAATGATCTCATTAATTTTTTTTCTTCTTACAAGTTTCAGTTCTGCTGCCTTGTAGATTATTGAGGCAAATTACTTGTTGTATAAGATTCGCTCTTCATGAAAGCAGCACTTGGCTTTTTTGTTTATTTTCCATTTTTTATTAAAGAACCAATGAAACGAATCAGTTTTTTTCTTTACAATATCCTGCACCAAAATATAGAGATTATGTTTTTGTATATCATAATTTTCACGTTTTGTTGGAGAATTTCAGCTCTGATATGTGAGCTCTGTATAATTAGTGTTCTTCTCCTGTTGCTGTAATTGTTGCCATATAAATTAATAGATAAATGTTCTTTCACAGGATTGTAACTTCTTTCAAAGCATCTATGAAAGTTATCATTATGTCCAAAATAAACACAAAGATAAATATATTACTTTAAGAATACAGGCACAGCCCGCCCTTTTTACTCAAACATTAGTATATAGTAAATAGTTTTCAAGAATACATAACAGTTTAAAGTACATTTTTTTTATCCAATTAATGTGTAATTATGTCCAGATTGTGCTTTAATTTAGCTTTTTTGGTGTGATGCTCAAATAAGTATTAGTTTGCTTATGTTTATGTTATATTACTTATATTAGTCTTCAGTTGACAGCAAATCAATAAAATGTTTTAACAAATAAATTATGTGTCTTGACACACTTTAAAATTTCATTTACACTATTTACACTTGTTTATTTAAAAAATGCATACATTTTCTATGGTTTCGAGGAAATCTTGCTCCCCTCTTTCCCCCCCCACCCCCCTCGTTTTTTTTTTTTTAAATGAAACAAACAATTTGCAGTTGTGTATGGTATATTATATATAGCTTTTTCACACCATTACAAGCATGTACAAATCGTATTGCACTTTTAAACATTGAAAGCATTAATGATAAGGGTACTAAACTAAGGTGTAAGTATCTTTGTGCCAGTGTAACAGCAACATAGAACATTATGTAGACTGATTGTAACTTCGTAATTAGCATCCAATATAAGATTTATAAAATTGCAATCCTTCACTAAGGTAAGTTGCCACAATGTAGATTTAAGAAAAATTTGTTTTGAAGTTTGAAGTATAATTCACATTTAGTGAAGTAGCTATTTATAGACATAGAGGGAATGTATAACTTGACATCAAATTAAACAGTGAAGTTTTTTTTTTTCAACTATTGCATAAACTTTTCTTTTTCAATTTTCTTTTCTAAAGTTTTGTTCACCATTTCAATTAAATCTTTGGAATCGATCTTTTACACAGACATACTTCTATGCCTCAATTATGAACATGGAGTACTCGTTTGCCTTCAGCTTAGCAAGTGAGGATATGGTGAGGAAACATAGCAATGTCTGATCTTAAATAATAATCACCTTTTCTCAAAGCTGTGCTGAACCGATTAGAATTGGTACCGTTTATAATTTTTAGTATACATGTAATGATGTATAGAAACAAAATGTCTCAATTATACTATCCAAGTACTAATGATCGTGATCTGAAACATATTTTCTCTTTATTTTTTTTTTCATTTTATTTTCTGATGTGTTTTAAAAAAAGTCTTAAAGAAATCAGAACTTACAGTGAGTATAGTAATTTCTAAATCCTCTAAGTGTGAATAAAATTTCGTGTTTAAATTTTGAATGTCCTTTTTATTTTCACTATAATTAAAGTATTTGATATATTATTCGTTAATTTATTAAGCAATTTAAGAATCCAAAATCTGTACAGAATTCAAGCAAGTAATCAAAGTAAATTGTTACTTGCTGAACTTTTCTTTTTTTTTTTTATGGATATTTGTTGTTCACCTCCCCACGCCACCCACAACAGGAATTCCGAAGATCACAGGAGCCCTTAGATCGCTCGCATATAAATGATAGCTATTACAATCTACTCAAGATGTATGCTAGCCCCTTACTGAAAAAGAAACTGCCTGGTGTTTATGAGCGTATTGATGTGCGAGAAAACGAAGAAAGGTACCCAGGTCTCCGCATCACTTACAATCATTCAACAATATTTTTGCGTATGTATGCCTCGTTTTTAATTTTAAAATTTACATTGCTTTAGGTCGTTATTCATATAAGCATACTGTCGTGGAAATATACATATTGTATAGGCAGGGTTTTGAATCTTGCTTCCACCTGACAACTTGCAACCTTAAAATCCACTCTGTCCATTAATTCGTTTTTTCTGTGAAACATAATTTTCACTTTACATTTCTAAGAATATGTTATCTGAACCAGCTTCTGAAAAATGGGTCCAAAATAGATTTTCCAATTTTACAGCTTTGTTCTTCTAGTGACATGGAATTAAGCTATTGTGTGTATGTGTGGGTGGATGGGGTTACGTGAGGTAAAGTTAAGGACAATACAAGCCCATATTAAGGGATCAAAGAAATTATATCTTCTTAGGCCAATTCAAGGTGCCTGTAATTAAGTCCAGAGCTCAGAGAGCAAAGTCGAGAGATACTGACAAACACCTGCAGATCTAGATCCCATCAATTTCCCTTATGTGCAGAGGCAGAAGTATATTTCTATTTTTCTAAACAGTTTGAAACTATGGGTAGAGGAATAATACAGTGAAGATCTAGTCACTTAAGTAAGCTAGAGCTGAGAACCTTATATGTGATCTCTCAGTTTTTAACTCTTGCTAGCTTTATATATGACGGTCACTAAGTTGCTCTTGATTGGTTTACAACTGATGAAGGTGAGGAAATAAAATTTTGAGTGACCTCCCATTTAGAAGTTTGCCTAAGACCCTGATTTTTTAAGAATCCATTTCTTTCAAAAGGAATGGGTTCGTAGGCACATATCAATGTGTGGTTGCTGTTTTGGTAAATTTAACCCTGCACAAATGATCAAGTAGCATGTCTAAATGATTTATGAGAATAATGTTTCTGAACTGCTCCAGTTCTTTAGTTAGTTTTTTATCTCCTAAATTTCTGGGGGGGGGGGGGAATGTATATATATATAGAGATGTTTCTCAAGGTTAGGGCTGATCATTTGTGATGGGAACTCACCAACAGATGGCTGTAGCCAGATATCATTGTCAGTTCAATGCTTAACATACTCAGCTATCTAAGCCAGGACGAGGAAAGTCTTTAACATAGATGTAAAGTTATTTGAAAATTTTCAAGCTGCACACTTTCATCAGAGATTAATGAGCTTGTGCTTTTGACTTGTTCAATGGTTGAGTCTTTTGCATGACGGAAATAATTTTTTACAACAGGAAAGAATATGATTATCCTAGCACATCCACAAATATATGTTTTGAAGAAATAGAAAACGGCCAAGAAATAGATTTATATCTTCATTGAGCTTTAGCTCAAAAGAAGTGTGGACAATTTTCTCCTGGAAAACTCAACATGATTGATATGCAAAGGTAGATTTCTTCAATATATTTTCGCGGAAAAGAAAAAGCTGAGTTAGTCAATATATCCTACTTTATTGGTAAGAAATATTAAATAAAATGATGTCTTCTTTAAATGTGCTACCCAGCCCCTCAGAGTCACTGCGATCCAATCAGGTACTCCTACAATGATAGCCTAGCTGAAAAGACTTTGGAGGCTCACCTTTGGATAAATGGCAAAGAAGAAGACAAGGGCTGTGATATAATGCGACGTCAAATGTACAACAAAGGGGTCAGGTAATATTGTAAAAAACTCAACTTTTGTCATGATTCCATTTATAATACTATGAATTTTAATTGCACAAGATGCAAATTCTTATAACCCTGTCTATGTAAATTCAAGACACTTTTGTTTTTAGAAAAAAATATTTTAACACCAGCTAATCAATAAAATTCCAAAATGCTCCAACATGGTATTTCAACAATACATATATTGGTTTGTTCTTGTTTTTTTTTAATCAAATGAAGAATTGGAGATATTTAGAAAGGTTGTCAATATCATCAACCCAAACAAAAATAAGTTTGGTAAACTGACTTAGTGGCATGATCTTAAAGACCTGTCTTATTCTCAGATCCACTTGGATTTTTTTTGGACTTTATCTTGCCTGTGTTTTCTCTTTTTATCATAGTAATGACTTGAAAAGTTATCTTTTAAATTGTAGGACGAGAGAGAAGATTTTGTAAAAAAATAATTACGAATTTGAGCTTTTTATTTCTTTTAAAGGCATTTTCTTATTTCGCCTATAATTAGTGAAATTGGCTGTAGAATGTATCCATAAAAGTCAATACTTTTGTCTTTCACAAGGCCATATTGTATTTTCAGAGATGAAAAATGTGGTGTTTAAAGTCTGAATATCATAAAACATTAGTACTGATAACTTCATTTGTATCAACAGAGCTGATGTCCTTATTACTTACCCTATCGAAAAAATCTGGAGAGACCGAGCATTTGAGTCGATTGACCAGATCAAGTGGACTAATGTTGGTCTTAGATCTGGTGTGTTTCGTACATATCCTGGTCATCGCTCTACACGTAATTATGACCCAACACAGTAAGTTAACTTATCCTAATCACTTAAGTGTTTCAATATGATGCCCTACCTTAAGTCTGAAAATAACTTTGTAGTCTTGAAGAATCTAGAAGTTAGAATAGTTACAAATCATTTTGGCTGAAGCTGGAAACAAGCTTCCAGCTAAATGCTATACATTGCAGTCACTAATTTGAAATACTAACTGCTTAAAGGAGAGCAGGGTTACATTCAACTTAATTTTGTCATAGAAAACTTAAACTTATATTTTGTTCATCATCCATAGGCGGCCATGGTATAAGCGCACTAGTTCTGCCCCTCACAAGACATCTGTGTCAACACCTTATATGGATTCTGCAGGTGTTGGCAAGGTGAACACTATTTCACAAGCTGTGTTTGAGGGAATGACACCAAAGACAACAGAGGAATGTAATGCAGTCAAGGGTCCTAAAATGGGTGGATGCCCTTGTGAAGTTGATAGTGATTGTTACATAAGTAAGTCTTAACCTTAACTGAGCATATGTTTTAGGAATTCAATAATCAGTTTCTTTTTTCTTCAGTAGACAATGTTATGTAATGTTCTTCATTTTGACTGCTTGAAAAGGAAATGTGTTATTTTTATTCTCTGTAGCCTCATGGCTTCATTGCTGCACCTTTGACTCAAAGGGGTGTGATATGAGTGTGAATCTTTTCATGTGTTGATCTTTTTTAGAATTTGATTTGCAAGTTTCATCTTAGCATTGAAATTTAGAGAATGAGCTTTAAGTCTAGGAAAACCTGATCTTTTTTTTTTAATGCACCATAACTGCATCTTTACTTATATCGGTATTTTCTCTTTTTGTATTCAAAACCTTTTAGTACAACTTTGTCTGAATTCTCATCTAATATCATGTGCAGGTTAAAATGATTCTTGTTCAACAAGTTACTTTCAAACCTCTTTCCACCACAAATCTCACAGTCTCAAAGGCAAGATTGTTCTTATTGCAAAGTTAGGCGACTTGTGGATCTTGTAATCTTTGAGGGTGTGTTCTGATGTTTGTGATGGAATTTCACATTAGTATTCATTCATATAAGGTATGAGTATCCAGCTCAAGAGGTGTGATAACAATCAAAGAATTTAGTAATTTAGTATGATTGGGCACCTTTCTGGCTAATGGATTTATTCTGCATCATGTCTAGCTTTTACATCTGTATTCTTTCGTCAGGTCTTGAGGTGAATTTATTGCTCCATTGTGCTTTTCACATTTGCAACTCAATCAGTTGTGTTGTTTTTTGGTCAACTTACTAAGAGATGCATTAATTTTAGTTTGCTTTTTTACTACTAAAAGGCCTGACCAAGGTGTTTAGTACTAGATATGATAAGCATGTAAGCCCCACAAAAAGTTTTGAAACAGGCAGAGATTCTGAACCTGAGGTGAAAAAAGTTTATAGACTTCCTGTACTCCAGATGAGCAAAAATTAAATATAAATAGAGCTGTCCTGAGATCTTTATAAACATCTTATTCCATAGATGTAGAAAAGCAACTGTGCAGCAAATTGGCAGTACAGCACCTGCCTGATTCATGAATAGGATAATTATGTGAAATTTAGCTATGTGAAGCTTAAGTTTACAAGGAGTATGTCTCAATTCTTGAGGCATAGGCTTATATTTTAAGTGGCAAAAGTTTTGTTGAAAGTGCATTTATACAATAGCTTTCCATTTTATTGATTTGTCTTTATAGTGTCAGTCAAAATATTTTTTTTTTGTTACATCAAAAACAGAAAGATGTTATATGAGTGAAGCAGAGGGTCCAAACAAGGATAGGAGGCGCTGTGCCACAGAAAGAGTAGAGGCTGTAACAGGTCTAGACATCCTATATGATGATTTCCAAAATAAAACTCTACATAGCATGCAAGCTTCAGATTTTCGCAAATCCTGTGGCCAGATGTATAATTGCCCAAATGGATTACCCGGATGCACAACCAGGTGAGAATTTAGCTGGGTTCCTTGTTTTGAATTGTTACCAGTCTAATATGTGCACCAGTTTCTCTTCTTGATTTGACATTTTATTTATATTATATATTTTTAATGCTCACTATAATTTTATTATCCATTTTATTGTTCAAGCTATGAAATAATAAAGTTTTAACTGGCATCTATCTTCAAACAATTCTTTTCGATTATATCTTCCTCATGCTCTATACAACAGCAGTAAGTTCATTTTTGTGTTTAATTTGCATGTTAATTAAGTCTTTCAAATTTTAGGAAATATCAAATTCAAATCCAGACATATTTTTCGGCTTTTTTGGTTGATGATCCAGGTTGAACAACGATGTGTTGGTTGAATGAATTAGATATGATGATTTTTTTTTCATTTTGAGCTCAGCTCCTGAATGGTATTTTAGGCTTTCCTTCCTTTTTTTTAATCGTGGAAGAAAGTAATGTGTCTCTTGGATTTTCAGATGCTACCTGTTTGACTATTCAGCAAATCTTGTGATGGATCCAGACTTTCTAACAGCCAATGCTTTAGACAAGTCTCAATACGAGAGTGTAACTCTGGGTAGGAAAGAAGGGGAGGTTATGAAACATTTGGTCTATCACCACAAATTTTTCAAACGCAAAGAATCTCAAGACTTCCAAGGTTCTTGCAGCATCACTCCAGCTCAACCAAAGGTTGGGATACCTAGATGAGTCACCCTTGTCTTTATTATAAAGTACTTGTTCTGTGACAATAAAGCATTTTGTATTATAAAAATTTTTTTTTAAATTGTGAAAAAAATAATAATGAATGTTCATTACTACATACTATTAAAAAAAAAGTGAATGAAAAACATTTGATGTGAAATTGCCTACTATTTATCTTTAAAATTGAAAGTTTTGAGAAAAATTGTACATCTTTTTTAAATTTAAATGTAAATTCTTTTAATGCAACTGGTTCTAAGTTATCATATTTTTTAACTGGTTATGGGTTTCTTTCAAGATGAGTTTGACTTGGTTTGGTTATTATTTCATCTGCTGACGTCATAGTTCTAATAGATACAATAAATGGTTATTTTTTTTTTACTTTTTGGTTTTTAAGACACTCAAGATACAGTAATTTTATGAGTATATGTATTATGATTATAATAGTTGCTCCAATAAGACAGAAATGGGACACAATCCCATTCTCAATCCATGGGTAGATTGATCAAAAGTTTATGCTTGGTCCCAGGTTAAGTGTTTTTGTTAGAGGCGTTTTTATTGGGATTTAGATGCATCATTGTATTTTAAACATAACTACATGAAATAACTTTTTTTTTCCTTCATGAGTTTTTATAGAACGTGTGTCTTATGTCAATTTAGGTTGAGGATATGAGCAAAAACTGAGCAAAATCAGATCTTGCAGTCAGTTTTTTTTAATGTTATCATTTATGTTTGCAAAATTTGTATCTCATTGGATCTAGCATGGCAAATGGTGGGAGGAGCAGAGAGAGGGGAGTTAAGAGAAAGTCAATCCTGGTTGTAATTAAAACGAAATAAATGTAATTCAAACACTTGCACACACTGGTTTTGTGGGTCCTTTTGCAATTTTCTAGGGTTGCAGAAACCTTTTATTTCCCATAATTATGTTAAAAAATTATGATTGCTCTTTTCAGTATTTTGACTATAAAAACACTTCACTCTATCATTTTGATTGTAAAATTTTTATGAGTGTTTAGGTTTACAATTAAAATCTCTTATTTTTCATTATTGCATTGAATGGCAATATTTTGCCAAGGGAAGTTCAAACTATTAGTAAAGATAGAATTTTTAAAATAAATTCCTCTATAATGACAAGTAATGCCACTATCATACATCAACATTTGAAGTATTTATAATTATTTTATTTTTTCTTCATCCAGTTATATTGTCTTCAAACTTAACTGAATTTAGTGAAAAAAAAGAAGTCCTCTCACTTCCATCTTATTTATTGACAGGTCACTCTGGAGGGCCTTCCACAGAAGCCTGAGGATAATGATGATTACTACAGAAACCGCGGCAAAATTCCCAATTTTCACAATGACTTTGGCTGTATACAGGATGTTGTCAGTTATAGTGCAGATGATGATGCTCTAGGTAGGGCCTGTCTTTTGTTTGTATAGCAGTATCTAGATTTTCCTTTTTTTGAAATAACTATGAAAATGGTCAGCTGACAGTTTGAAGCAAACAGCGGAAGAAATTCTTGTAAAAACTCATGAAGAATTAAAAGACAAAGATGAAAAAATTAGAAGAAATGGAAAGACTAAGAATGAAAATTATATTTTCTTCCAAGAAATGATGCTGCTTATTTTAAATCTTTCATTTGTCCCTCTCGATTTTAATTTGCTTTCCCCATGGTGCCAATTAAAAGAAAATTAATTGCTTCAAAGCTTTTCCTTTCAACAAAATATCTAGAAAGTTGGCTCTCACCAGACCTTTTTTTTGATCAAGCATATAAAATAATCCTTACAAAAAAAACCAATAATATCAAATGAGGGAATTGGAAAAGTTAAAATGGAGGCAGACTTCAAAATGTTAAAAAGAATTTGTCTCATTTTGCCCTGAAACTCTTCATAAGCAAAGATTCCCAGTTCAACATTTTAAAGTGAGAGCAACAAAATATCTTGCCTTTTAGTTTCCAAAAATTCAAATTCTTATTTTCTTTGCTCATAGATACTACAGGGAGAATTTTATAAGGTGGAAATTTTGCAGTCTGCTTCCGTTTCTAGATTGTGAGGCAAACTAGAAGCAAGCAAATGTGTAGCACAAGGGACAAAAACACTACATTCATGTTAAAAACTTGCTGCAGCAAACCAACATTTGTAGGCATTTTTGGATGCAATCTAGAGTATGTCTTAAACTTTTTTTTTCCACATTGGAACAGTCACATAGATTGTCATGCTGAAAACTTAAAGAACAGTTGTTCACTTGTTTACTCACTTTTGCCTTTAGCTAGCTGTGGTGCAAATATCCTTTTTAAGCATTCGTGCTTCACTCTTGCATTAAAACTCTTATACAGTTTATCGAGATCGAGCTAAAAGGGTTTTGTTAATCAAGACTTACCCCTTGTAAGATTTAGGAGCACATAGCAATAGTTCCAATTCAAATTCAAACAAATCAAGTAAAATGTGAGTATGCAGCAACATCACCCAAGCCTTCAGATTACTTTAAGCCTCAATGTATTTCATGACTTACTTTGACTTCCGCGTCTCAGTCGTCCGACGGGGGCGCTTCGGCAGCTTTTCGGATTCTCGTCGACAGTTCTCTCCATTGCTGTCTTTTCTGGGCGATGCATCTTAGGTGTTCGAGGTCTTCCCTAGTTGTGAGTTGTAGTGTGTTTTCTTGTAGTCTTGATAGGTCTTTGTTGAGGACGACTGGTAGTGTTGTTAAAGGGCGGCCCCGAAACTTTTTTCCGTGTGTGGCGAAATAGCTGTTCATTGATTAAATAGCAGGTATTTCAATATTTCTTCTAAGTATGTGCCCGAAAAGGCGCCACCTGTTCTCAAGTATATAAATAGAAAGGGGGTGTTCCTCGCACTTGTTGTAAAGAGATGAATTTGTGATTTTAACGGGGTATTTGATGTTGAGAACTTTCCTTAGCTGTTTACGATGAAATGCATTTAATTTTTCTTCTTCAGATTTTGTCAGTGCCCAGGTGCCGCAGTTGTAGACAAGTATTGATTTTACGAGCGACCTGTATAATTTCAGCTTGGTCTTTCTTTTAATCTTATCTCCTTTGATCCAGACATTTAGAAGCTTTGTCAGTGCTGCATTGGATAGTCGTTTCCTCCTCTCAATGTCTTCTTCGTCGCCTATGAGAGTTCCAACTTTTTTTGTATTTTTATACTCTGTTCCAGCTCTTGACAACGTTGTAAACTCTGTCTTATCTATATTGACCAGTAGATTGTATTTATGTAAGGTGTTTTGTACTTCTTCCGTATCGACGAAATTCAGACCAACAAAATCTACGTCGTCAGATGTATTTCATAGCAATCACTTATTACTTGTCAATAATGAAAAATCTGTTTGCTGACAGCAGAATCTGTTGGAATTGAAGCTGAAAGCATTATGATTTAAATAAATGTTGTACATTAATCATAGTGAGAGAATGCTTTTCATTTCCCTCATCTCCAGGGCCAAGCAAAATGATCACAGGAAATGTGTCTGGGCCATGCATGTCTGGTTTCTACTATGTGAAGGCTCTGCCTAAAACCAACCTCTACCTGTTGGTCATAGAAGATTGGATGGCACTTAAACAGACCTTATTCTACAATTTTAATTGTAATATCACACGCAGGTGAGTGAAGAAATTTTTGTCAAAGTTGAATTGGATCATTCTCTTATAAAAGGAGAGAGCGAAGCATAGGATATAAGGGCAGTGTTATTTTTCAGTAAGGTGTATTTCTATTTTTGGCATTTTTATCAGTTACATAGCTTCCACTTTCAACAATGTATAGGTGGAGTAGGCTAAAAATATGTCAAACATATGTCCTTTGTTTCCCCCTTAGTGCCTATATAATCTCTGCTTATGGATGTGCTGCAATTTTGGCTCTCCTGTTGATTAAAACTTCTTTAGATCAAGTAAAAAAAAAACACAGCCTACAAACTACAAAATGTTTATGTTGCCAATGAAAAACCCATTTATAAATAATCAGAATTTAATTTGACCATGTGACTAATATAAACATCATGAATATGCCCGCTAGATTTCTAGCAATCCTCCTCCTTCATAAGTCATCAGCCATCAATAATGAGCAGACATGTTGAATCAGATTTACATACATCCACATCCCCTTTGTCTTTTGCCCCAAACCTGATTTACTCTGTCCTTGCCCTCCTCCCCCACCCTCTTGTCTTATTTTAGATTTAACAGTTTATTACATCCCTCTCTCAACTTCCAAATCCAATCCAATATTTAATGTAAAGACAGACTTCAATGGGTCAACAGTCACAGTGACAGATGGGCTCATTTTCAGATACATAGACAAAATTGTCATCACCAAATTTGTCTAGGTTTGTTCCACTTCATGCAAGTTACTCAACAAATAACTCAGACATACAGAAATGTAAAACAAGTTGTCTTTGAACATGGCTGTCAAGAATACATCAATCTTTCCTAATGAGTTGGAGTAAAAACGCTTAACTTTAAATCTAGATCTTTTTATTTATTATTTATATGTTATTAAGATTTTTGCATTATGTTTGAATAGTTCATAAAATTATATTGTCTGTCTCTGCATTTGAGACCAGTACCTTAAATATTTGATGTTTTTTCATAGTATAGTCATGATGTATTTTGTTTTAAAATTTTCCTTTTTTACCCTAGTGTTGTGAACAGTGGAGCCTACCTCATCATAAATGGAACTTGTGCACATAAAGATACATCTAAAAGCACTCTTCGTGATCTAGGCAAATGTCCTCACTTGAGTGATGTACCACTTAAATGTGGCTTTAATGGAGCAGCTGGAATAGATACAAGTGTGATTCTTTGCTTTCAGCTGAGTATGATGGTTCTCTCTCTCTGGCTCTTAAATTTAATTGAGCTTATAGTGTTTACTCCATAGCTGCTTATATTTTTGCCAAACAAAGGCATCATTTCTATAGAATGTTGCTTTTTTTTCCTATCATCTTCTTAGATGTATCATGTTCTTGTGTTGTAGATTTGTTGTAAATTTAATGTCTCAAGGACTTCCATGAAATTGGTGAATGTTCAACTACCTAAAAGAAATTAAACTGAACATTAATGTTGCTTGTGAATCATAATTATTATCTCTCAGCCCTTGGGGAAAAAAGCCATCTCTTAATCAGGTTTACTTAAGTTACTCCTAATTGAAGCATCGGGGATATGTGTGAGAAGCTTCTGTTACAGGTTTAAAAACAAGTTTTACTTCTCTCTTTTATGAGTGCTCGAACAATTAACAAACAGGGGATTGTTCATGGCTTATTGTAGATAGAAATTCAACAGCAAGTGTACTTTTGAAATATTGCCCATTGTTGTTTGTTATGTAGCACTTAAGTGGGGTCATTTTACTTGTGATTTTTTATCCATTCCTATTTTTTATTCTGATTTTGAATTTACTTTATTGCTTGAATTAGGGATCTTTTGTGCTTCATCAATGGATTTTCATTAATGTTGACTGATGAGTATATCAGTCCACATTTGGAAAAAAAACATTGTTTGGTAGGACAGCAGAACAGTTTAGTATTGTGCATAGGTGCGACATGATGTAAATTGGAATGTTTTTGTTGCGTGTGGTGATTAATTTTGTTCACTCAGGTAGTTCTAGGACGTTCCCCGTGTCATTGGTGTGAGGATAGCTAGATAAGATTGATGGTACTTTCAGCCATTCTGTAGCAACTCATTCATAAGTTACATATGAATGATTTATTCACGAATAAAAGGTCCTTTTGAATGGCATAGTGCAACACGACATCATAAGTATTTTTGGCTTAAAAATGAATAATTAATATACCTTGAAGTCATTTGTGAAGTTCACATTTCATAGTGTGAGACAAAGGTATTTGAAATTTCTGCTTCATTTCTAATTAAATTATTATGTCATGGAGGTACTACATTAAAATATTTAAGCCTCAATAGGAATAAAAAAAATACTTTGGGATTGGGAATCATAATATTGTGTATGAAAGTTCCAACTAATTTTCTTTATTGATTTACTGACCATCAATACAAATATGTCATTACATTAGTTTTTAAAGTTTTCGTTGTCTGATACACTTTAGTTGTATCTAAGGAAATGCATCGAGAAGGCTGGATGCTGCTTTGCTATTAAAAAAAAATATCAATACAAGAACATCATTCAGGTTATCTGATATGACTGATAACTAATGTGATTAAATACAGCTTAACTTAGATAGTTTTCAATGAGAAGTTTTTGATAACAGTAAGAGTTAAAATTGCAGTTGCTGTATTTAGCACCGATTGAAACATGCAATGGGATGTATTATTATATATTGCATGAAAAAGAAAAGCACAAATGAGATATCTTTAAAGATTAGCAAAGATTTGTATTGTAATGTGTTTTCTACCTGAGCCAAATGGTATGGAAGCTGCAATCAGAGCTTGAGAGTCCCTTTATTTAATAGAATTTTGTTTAAAAGAGTAAAATAATAATTGGTATTCTCAATTAGGTGAGATTTATGGATGAAATGGATTTATGACAGTTCAACTAGTGAGAGCTCCAATATACACTTACGCATTTATCAGCAGCTGTGACCATCTTGGATCCTATTGTTTTGTTTGAAAAGCATCTGTCATAACCGATAACCACAACATTCATTCTTCACATGATATATATTATTTATCAAAAAATGTTTAGAAAGCTTTATAGAATTGATTTTGAGCATATATAACAAATTGCTTGAAAGTATCAAACCTGAGTTATGGATTAGAAGCTTACAGCTTGGAAGGAAGATGGATTTCTGGTAAACTGATATATAAAGTGTAAATTGGCTGATAAAGTAAATCTTTCGTTAAAACAAATCAGTTGTTGGCCAACAATGATTTTCTGTGTATTTTAATTTTTATGCCCTTTTTGAACAAATCAGATTTTGTGATGTTCTGCTCTAAAATGATCTCATTGTAACTGCATGTGGAATAAAGTAATAAATTATTTGTTGCACACTTTATACCTTATTACTGTCTTAAATAATTTCATGGCAAAACAAAAAGAGAAGGAAACTCCCATACTGGCACTTAAGTTCAGTGTGTAATTTTAAACAATAGATATTGAATTGGTAATTGGGACATTATTCCTGCAAACTTGTCTGCTCTTGTTGCACATGATATTTTAGGGTAATTGAAATTTGGTTTCATTGATGGTCTTTATTAAATCCTTAACAAAGTATTGAAAAGGTGATCAGAATTTGTAGGAACAATGCTAATTTTTCTTATCCTTATAAAAAATGACTGAAGACAATGGATAGGTGTGAAAAAATAATTACAGTATCAAAAAGCATTGAACTTGAATTATTCATTTTCTGAATGGAGGTAAATGTATTTTGACCCCTTAGGTTCTTTTAAAAAATTTTGTTGAAAAAAAAAAAAATGGCTTTGTCGTTTTCTGTTTTAATATACTGTTTAATGTAAAAGCAGTTAATTTCAGTGCAATATTTATAACTTTGCATTTTATAATGAAAGAATCTCTTTATACTTTTGATGTATTTACCTAGACTTATTAACTATCAGTGACAGCAATATTTTCTTTATATGCACATGTAAAGATACTAGTCATTGTCTAAATTTCCATTTTCCAATATATTTGTGATACACAATTTCCTTAATTTCATTCCTTAATTTTAGAAATTGAACACACTTTTTACATTTCCACTATGCTTTTACTTTCAGTATTCAGTTTACTTAGCTTTCTGAAATTGTTGATGTGCAATATTTTACACATACCATATTTATTTTTGAATTGTAACTGTACATTAGTTTTTGCTTTGTGCTGTAAGTAGATAGACAACTGTTGCAGTGTGTTCATAATTTGAAATTTAAAAAATTGATGTGGATGCTGTATGAAGTGTGAGTAATATGAATTTTGTATTGCCAACTTTAAAATTTGTACTTAATGTGTATCAGTATTATTAAATACTTTTTTCCTTAGGTAATTAAAAACATAGAAATAAAACAATCTTGATTAAGTGTACATATTTCTCTACTTTGAAAACCACGTTGGCTTTTTTTTAAAAATGCCAAGAAGTAAAAAAAGATTCACCACAGGTCTTCTCTAAAATTGTTTGAATTACTTTTCTGGAATCTAAAATTCTTGCCCAAAAAGAAAAAAATACTGATAGATAATCATTGTATAGGATTATCTTTTTAGGCAAAAGAGGGCATAAGTTGGAGTGGGCTATCTTTATCAGAAATCCATAAAATATGAAATGAAAAAAAAAACTTCAGTTGGTAGAAACAGGCAGCAGTGGTTATCTGCAATTATAATGACTTAAATGGGGAGCTGGAAAATCAGGTTTCTCGTGTTTTCTTTTACATTGGCATAAGACCAAGAGTGAAGATCTTAGCAATCTCAATGCACTGAATGTGCCATATATGAAGCTGTTGTTTAGACGTGCTTACCAAATCAGTGAAGACTATTGTTTCAGGTCAGAAGATAGTAGAAAGGACCCAAAATCTCAGTTGAATTTTGTTTAAATTATCACTAAAATTAAGTGAATATTACCCTGTATGCAAAAGGAATATATTTTATATAAATTTTTTGTTACTTCAGGATTGAAAAATAAAATTTTGTGCCCTTATGGAATAAAAAAAAATGTAGTGGTATAAGCCATGCTTCTGTGTATTATTATTATTTTTTGAATGTACTAGAGTACTACATATTTATCTGAATTTTTTGGTGCATTTTTATTTTGTGGATGATTAAAAAAATTTTTAACGCTAAACATTACAACGAATGTGTAGTACATTCTTATTTTGGTAATGCCCTATTGTAAAAGATATACATATACTAAATATGGATAATCTATAAAATTATACTTTTTGTATTGCTATTGCCATACAAACCTTACAACCAGAATACAGCTACATGTTTTTTTATATTGTTTACATAGAAAATATCAGTATAAAATAAATAAATTAAATGAAATTGCAATTTTGTGTACTAAGTTTTCAATAACCAATTATTTTCAATGTGTAGTATTGGAGATAGTATAATAAAAAATTATTGGAAATAAACGTGTATTTTATTTTTTTGCTATGGAAAATAAGTTTGAAAAAAAAGTATAACATGAAGATGATCACTGTTAGTCTTGTGTGAATAACCCTACAATCCTCAGGTTTTGAAAATAATATTAATAAGTCATTGATGGGTGAGATGATGCTGAGAACACGAGGCACCATTTTGACCAATAGGGGCTTTTATCATGTAAAGAATATGATTGAGATTGTTTTGGTGACAAGCTATTGAAAACTCTTTTCTATAACGAAACCAAAATAATGACGATCTTAATTTCTAATCTGTTTCCTGTTTTATTCTTGGTCTCAATCAGATACCATCTGTAGGTTTTTATTTATTATTATTTCAATATCAGTACTGCAAAATTCAATGAATATTTTGCAAAAGATAAAACAAAATGATCATAGTCATAGGACCATGCGTTACTTAGAGCTTGGATTGACCGAAGTATCAGATATACTCTTCTTGATAGAGAAGGTTTAACTATAACTTGTTAGTTGTTGGAAGATGTCTAAAAATTTAATAGGCCAAGAAGATACATTATCATTAACGCTACTATATATTTTATTACACAGTCTCTTTCAATGTTTCATCTACTGTATATTTAACTTTTTTCTCCTTTTTCACAACTTCGAAACATCTGTGTTTTTGATCCAACATGAAGATCATTGTCAGTGTGCACCACAAAGACCCTGTACTGTTAAATGAAAAAGTTAAATTATTTAATTAGCATGGGTCATAAACATTTAATTGGTCTTTTAAAAGTTGAAATAGTGTGCCCTTTCTTGCAGCAAAAAAACATTTTAATTATTCCCTCCCTCCCCCCCAAGAGCCATTTATTTTTATACAGCAATACTAACGGTGTAGATTGATTGGAAAGGTTTGCAGACTAAAATTCCATTGTAAATTTACTTTTTATAGAACTTAGCCTATTCATAGGTATCAAAATTTGAATTTAAATTTAAAATAAGCGTACCAGAGTATTGCATTCAATAATAAGATTAATATATGTATTTGGTATATTTCACACATTCATGGATGTAATTTTAAGTAAAGACGCAATTCTCAGCGAGAGACATGTTTACGATATACTTTTTCATCTAGAAACTTTAATGATCAATATTAAAAAAAATACAATGTAGAAAAAAAGATTTCAGATTCAAGACTTAACAACTTTCCTCACTAATATTCCACAACACATAACAGTTAAATCCAATTATACTTCAAATGTTTTGATTAGCCGCATTCCAAAAACGTCATGCCCTGGCTGTCTATAGTATAAAAGCAAGTAAGGAAAATGATTAATCTCTTTTTTACAGTTATTGCATAGTAAAAGCCAGACTCAAAGCTGCTTTGTCTGGGTTACATTTACAAGTTAAGTAAGGAAATTCTACGCTGAGCTACACTTCTACATAACTTGCAATAATTTCAATATCCACATGAAATAGGGAGTATGTTAATAACTGACATAATGAGAGGCCAATAGTCTTAATTAGGAATTATCATATTCTTTATTACAAAACTTTAGTTCATTAAGAATGCAAATGTAAATTATTTGCAACATAAAAAAGTTCACAATATTACTTTAAAAAAAAGCATTGAACTGATTAATTCACTATGCTGTGGTGAGAATGAAGAAATATGAAGCATTTTTTTTTAATTTCCAAATCATCAGGACTCAGGTGGACCAATGTCAAAAAAAGATAAAGAATTGGGGGTTTTCACTGTACAAAAATGTTTTTTAGAATAATGACTTTACTGTAGGTTTAACAAGACAATCCTCAAAATCAGCTGCATTGATAGAAAGTCTTTTTCAAAATATCTAAAATGCTGAAACATGCAAACATTTCCCAATTCTATACACAGTGGAAACCTCAAAAACCGAAGTCATATTATTCGAATTCGAATTTCGCAAGATGATAAGTTATTTTTTTTTTCTTTGGCTTTGTTAGAATCAGATTTTTATTTCAAAGTCTTTCTGATTCAATTCTCTAAATTCAAAGTCGTTACCACCCCATAAGGCATCTCAAAAGTACTAAATGCAATGCTAATCACTGCCCAAAAAAGGTTGATCAGTGCGCTAACAAAGCAAGAAGGGAGCAGATGCACTAACAATTAAGTGCCAGTAGAAATACTGTACTGATTCTAATAGCAACGTGGAACAGGTGAAGGTACGGTTGCTCGTTGCAGGCACAGTACACATTCACTCAATGAGTCAAAGATTCTATTACACCCATTTTTGTAATTCGAATACTCTTAATTCAAGTATTTAATCCATTCCCATACAATTCGAATTATGAGGTTTCTAGTGTATAAATAATTACTTAAGCATTTACAATGATTCAGATTTATTTAAGAAATTCCTTAAAGCTGCTATCGCCTTTGACCTGTGAGATATCGAGTTTTTTAATTCAGGTGCCATTTCTGCATAGGTTTTGTCATAACCCTCTGGCTCAAACACTGGATCCCAGCCAAACTCTGTAGACCCCCTTGGCTCCACAATCTTCCCAGGACATCGACCATCAAAGATATGAATCTTGCTGCCTTCCTCACCTGAACTGTACCCAAAGATACACTGAGCAAAGGCAGTTTTGTCTGCAAAGCCATGCAACATCTTGTGCAATCCTTGAGAGAGAGCCATCACATGGATAGAAAAAGTGAAATATAAAAAAAAAATTACTATAATGTAAGCAAGACACATTAACCACTCAGATCTAAGTCCTATTTCATTATGTTATGATTAATACATATTTAATATATTTTGCAAGACTGAAGAAAAGTGCTGTTTGACAAATGTGAATTTATCTGGATTTGTACACCTTTAACCAAATCAATTTCAGTATGGGCATTTTACTAGACCAACAGGATTTCAGAGATCATTCTGAAGAGCAAAATACAAGGAGAAAAGGGAACAAGCAGAAAAAAAAATGGGAGGCAACATAAATGGAATGGGCAGGTATTATGTTGAATGAAGCCCTTTGTAATGCTGAAGTTCAAAGATGATGGAGAAACATGATTGTACTATCCTCTAAGTGTTCAAGAGAGACTTTAAGTGAAAAAAGAAGTGAAATGTAAAGAGATGTAAAGAAGAATGAAGTGAAATGTAATGAGATGTATGTGTAAAGGAGAATGAAGGAAAAGTTTCTCTCATTAGCTAAAACGATTTTCCTTTGAAATTTTTAAAAATAAATTCAAATTGGTAGTCATTAAAATCATAACACACCAGCAGGTCCAATGTTTTTGAGGAACCATTTGATGTAGGGCCCTGGCATTCCCCCCAGGGCATTGAAGCATAGACTGACATCTTCAACAATGACAGGGCCTTTCACTTGCTGTCTGGCTAAATCACATTTTGCTCTGACAATTTCTTCAGGAGATCCTTGGTACTCTGGCAAATCAAAATCTTGAATCTCCACCTATAATAGCAAATTAAGTCACCAAAAAGGATAAATTTGAAATACTCTATGGATTTTGCAAAAAAAAAAAAAATCAAAAGGTACATCTTTATTGATCTTTGCAATTAGTTTTGTTTAAAACAAAATAGATCACAATCCAATCAGATAAAAAAATAATTGTTACGAGATTAGGACTATCTACATTACTATCATGATAAACATGCAATAACTATGTTAACAACTAATACAATCTAAATTTATAAACATTTGACTTAAGTTAGTTATCCATAAAACCAATATATTGAAATTTGAGTAATTTAAATTCATTTTTAGTGTTACTGCAATAATTAATATAAAGCATTTCACTTTAGCAGACTATCATGCAAACCTATATTTCAAAAACTTAATTTCAGAAAATATAATTTGCTGTCAGAGTCATAGAGCTTAAGGCTTTGCGCAGCAACAGGTAAGGGTTGGCTTTGAGTACAAATGGTAAAAAAAAATTGCTCATCTTTCAACGGACTCAAACCGTTTACAATGTACATAATATTATACCGCCTTCCAATGCAAATGCCTTGCCACTTACTGTTACTTAGAGAAACATACCTCACATCAACTTATCACAAAATCTTTCAAGTGTGTGTTTCAGAACAAAGAAATACCATACTGAAACACCATGAGTGACTTGCTAAAAAAATAAACTGATTGAAGAAAATGCCTAATGCAACTAAAGCAACTGACCCAATTTGTACAACTGGTAGAGGATCATCAATGCTATTGTGCTGGAAGGTGCACGATGGAAAACCTTATCAACTGATCTAACATGCTGTTAGATGCTGTAACTAAGCATACAAGATGGAAGAAAGGGATACCATAATCTAGCAGTAGGGCCTAGCACTTAAGCATACACATTTCACCAACAACCCCATCAAATGATCCCAAAATTCGATTCTTTTTTAATGAAAAAACATCATGCTAGTATAACATTGTGGAAAGTGTTTGTAATGATAAAGAAAGAAATGTTCAACTTTTTCAGGTTATATTTATTACAGAATAACTTATAAGTTCCAGAATCTAGATCTAGACCAAGCTTTGAGTTCTGGATACAGCTCTAATCTATCATCTTGGTGGAGCGTCTGATTATTGGCAGGTGTGCAGAGAATAAGATAAAAAAATATCCTTGGGTAAAATTAAGAGGTTAGATTCGTCAATTGAAACAATGTCTGTTTAGGATGAATCCTTACTTCAATTTTACTTGCCCATGTGACAGAAGTGGTGCAATGAGTCTACAAAATGGTTGCAGATTCTCCTATTATCAGCTACTTCATGATAATAGCTTTGTCAAGCTCTTCATTAGAACAAAAAACATCTGACTTGCAAGAGCGCACTTTATCAGGTCAGAGATTTACCAAATATTTGTCACCATCTAAGTCACTGAACCTATTGCTGTCATGCACATGCTGCTAAGTCCAGGTTTCCACCTTATCTTTATGAGATTTTAAAATGCAAAGAGTATTTATTGATTTAGATTCACTGGTATACAGTAAACCTCTGATATAACAGCACAACCTGGACTTTTTTCATGGTGTTGTTATATCAGAGTGCTGTTATAGCAGAGATCATTAAAAGCATCTGATTTCTTCATCTTATACAAGGCAACAGACTGTCTTACGAGTAGAAAGGGTGAAGCTCTAATGGTAGGCCCACCCGTATCAGTAGTAAAAGATTGTCATCATGTGCTGGTACACTGACTGGCGCTCAGGTAGTGCAGAATGTATAATGACAGGGAAAGGGAGAGAGATGGAGGAAGAGGAGGGGAGTGCTGTCAGTGATCACCGCACACAGCACTTTGCTGACTGACTTGAGAGGCATTTTGTTTGACTGCTGTGCCGTTAAATCAGTTAACTTTTACTATGGTTTAATAGGAGAAAAAAAGGGGTGGGTGGAAAGTGCTGTTACACAGCCCGGGTGCTGTTATACATGGACTAGCCTGTACAATCAAACAAGTCAAAGTTGATAAAAATAAATGAAAACTTAAAAAAAAAGAAAGCCACAAAAAAAAAAATAGCCCACTGCTCAGTCATGCTTTTGATGACGAAGAATCATGTTGTAATGGGAAAAAACAAACAGTTCTTCCAAATTTACTTCAAAAAGAGGAGAAACAATACTCAATACATATCAAAAGATAACAATAGTTGTAGTGCTTTCAGTATTATCTTAAGCAAACTGCACAGCCATATACTGTGATTTAAACAGCAGAGAATAAACTTAGCATGGCTAGCACAATTTGTTCCTAAATACTATATATATGTATTATAAATATATATAGGTAATTTAAGTATTTTGCAATTACCTTAATAGGAAAATCTTCACCAGCAATATATAAAAATTCTTTCAGCTTGTTTTTATTTCCTGTGACCAAGACAATAGAGCGGGCCATGGTGCAAAATGATGAATGCTGAAATTACGGTTAAAAAGGGAGAAAAGTTTTGAATTAGATTGACAAAATCCTAAATACATTGTATACATATATATGTACATGTACATATACATGTATATGCATTTTGATTTTTTTAATTGTTAAAAATTTACACATCAGTCTAATCAAGCAATTTATTACGCTTGTAAAACAAGAGAATAATTTAAGGCTTTAAAAAATGTAATGAAGCTAATCAGCTCAGGTGAACTACTGCTTTATCATATTCAAGATTCATAACATGATGTACTTTAATATCCCATTAAAAATTGTAGCATGGTGCTTGGGAGGACTGTAAGCATATATATGTGTTCAGAGTATACAGTAAACCCTGCATATAAAGAGATACTCAGGTCTCACAGTATTTCTTTGTTGAACCCGAGGTTTCGTTGGATAAAGGTAACTTTAAAATGAAAAAAAATCTTCAAATGAAAGAACCTATCTTAAACTTTTATTCAGTTATTTCCCTTTATTGCTCAACATAATCAACGGACCTAAGTGTTGAGGAAGTTTTGTTTTGAGGTTTATTTTTTTGTTTTCATTGTTTATTATATTAAACGTATTTCTTAAAACAACTCTGACTGTTCTCTTCCCCTCCCCTCTCTCTGTGTCTCTATCTACAAAGAATCTCTCCCTTATAGAAACATAATACTAGTCTCAGTCTCACCCTCATTGTAAAAAACACCTTGTTTTCTTCATTGCTTTGATCTCCACTTCCTCTCTATCCTTCGCTGCTTTTCTCATTGTCTCGGCAAATTTGTTACTCTCTCTCCTGTACGTAATTAGACCTACATGATAGTATTTATCTTGCAAAAGCATGCCTCCTTTCTCTATCTGGAACTTCTTAAATCCTAGACCTAGCCTCATAACCTAACACCTGAAAATCACTCTTTCCCCTCCTTTTACTGCAGCTCTACCCTGCACACAGCCCCCACCCCCCCCCCCTCTCTCTCTCTCTTTGAAGTCTTTCATGCCCCTACACCTTGTTTCACTGAGCACTAGCAGTAGCACTAGGCACGGAGAGTCCAGATGGCTTTGTTTTCTTCATCTACCTGTTGCACTGGCTCTTCCCTTCTCCTCAATACGCCCGGCTGCATAAATACAAACGCATCTTCAATCGCACAGGCCTGTGGATCTAATTTTTATTGCAGCTGAGACAAAGAGCCCAGCGTGTAGTGTGTAAGGTAATTTTTAAAGTGGTTTTGTTTGTCTGTTGAGGCCCAATACAGCCTTGCTTCATCTCTCTTAACCCGGGGTTGGCAAATTTGACAATTGTTGGATCCAAGGTTAATTTATTGAGAAAAAGAGGAAAAAAAAAAAAAAGGACTTCATCAATCCTTGGTTGAGTTAAGCCTAAGGTCTCGTTGGGTCCAAGCTTGTTGAATTCGAGGTTTACTGTATTGATTATTGTATTTGTATAAAAAAAAAATGATCATATCACTATCAGTACGACCTAAATTGATTAACTAAAAATGCATTTATCTGGCATGTGTTCACAAAAAAAAATCCTAGACATTACTTATTTATTATAATGAAACTGTTTAGGTTCATTTACAATGTACAAACTTAAAGACACATTTACTTAAAATTTTAAATGGTTGAAGTATTTCCATCTTTAAATGAGATGTCTAGCATTTTTCTCTAAATCTATGCATTGAAGCATCTTTATTTTCTTTTCTCAAACTAGATACAGAGAAATTCAAAACTTATTGCCATCTTGAGAGTTAAGGCTCATATATATTTTAGTTACATGTGTAATGGTTGGTGGAAGTGCCTCACTAAGAAAAGAAAAGAGAGGATTCAAAGAAACCCTAGATCTACAACTTAAAACTAATTTCGTATAACGTGCCATGTAATGTTCATTTAGAATATAGATCTCTAGATCTAGTGGATCTCAGAAAACAAACCACATGTAGACCTACTAGATATAAATCGATAAGTATCTAGATCTAGATCTATAAGTATCTAGACCTAGATACACCAGAGTCTATAGCTACAATGCTTTACATATTTGCAACATTCCGTCTATAAACCAAGCTTGCTTAAACTCATAAGAGAGAGGCAGTGAATTACTGAATGAATTATTCTTTACCTGGCGAGCAAGTGCATTAGTAACAAATCAAAGAACCGAAAGGAAAACTATGAAAAGACATATCGAGGTTTGCAAAGTAAACTATCGTAACTCCTGTTTTGCAAATTTTACAGGAGAAACAAAAAACTTAATAAATTTGTAACTAATGGTCCAATATGATTCATTTTCACGTGAAATGTATTTGAAATATCTTTACACACTTTAGTTGTGTATTTTGTTAGTTTAAATTGTAAACATTTTGTGTTATTCAACTTAGGATATTTTATTCAATCAAAATTCACACGTAAACAATCGTATCTCAAGTTACGATAACCTTCTTTGATAATTGTTCACACGTATACTATCGTATGTTATGGTTACGACAGTTTACTTTTAAATTCTATGTCTTATAGACGAGTTACGACAATAACAAGAAACAGTGTTAAGAAACAAAATAGCAGTAACACTTTTATACTTATTTTAAGCGTAAAATATGATTTTAATAAAAGTTTGCACATTTAATTTCAGGATACATATTTTACTAAAAATGATAAAAGTATGTTCAGAATGTTATAATTTGTATAAATTTCAATTTACAGGGTCACATCACTGATACTTTCACGGATGCATGAATGAGATATGAAATACACATAATTTATTTTGAGAGTTATTAAGAACGACATCTGGGTAAAATCTAAGACTTAATATTATAGACGATGACAGAAATGGAAGACCAAATATAAGTACTATAGAGGAAAGAGAATGCATGGATATTATTACTTTTATTTTTAAAATATAGGCCTACATGATATATAAATAAAGAACAAAGATAGGTACTTCAGAGATTAGACAGTTATCTTGAACCGTGTTTATTAAAAAAAAATCAATATACTATTTAAGTATCAAAACACACAACTTAATTGGAAAAAAGATTTACATAATTAAATCATGGACCTCAAGGGTTGGATTTAATTTTAAACAAGTTAAAAAACTGGTGATGGGTTTCAGGAAAAAACTTGGCTTTTGCAGAGGGATTGAAGGTCATTATACTTATCTATGTCTATGCCAGGGCCCTTTCCGTTATTTAGAACATAGAGCTGAATGTAGTTGAAGTGCCCCTTGGCCTGAACTTTCCGTATTCTTTTTGACGTGTTGAGACGATGGTATTCACCATCAAAGTCATACTTGGATATGTACAAGATCGGAGTCTTGACTGGTCAATTTCAATGGTTTGATGTGAAACAGCTTCACCTTTGTTTTCATCTAGGTCAAAATTTTTCAAATTTGAGGCTATCTATTTCGGAAAACCGAGATTCATAAGGCTCCTTTATAATTATAGTTCTGTCTCAACTGCTTTGCCGCACTGCTAACACCTTTCCAATGAGGAGTGGTAGATCTCCAAATGCTTACTTACTCTTTCTATCGTTGTATGCACACTGTCATTCTCGTTCTTGATGTGGACCTTTATAAAAAAATTTTTGCTTAATTTCTGTAGAGTTGAATTTGTTCAAGGCACACCAAAGCATCGCCAAAAGATATCTTTTCCGGTTCTGCCCGCCACATGAATCTGAATAGAGTTTAACATGAGTCACGCCTTTCTCTCACTTGCACCAAGCAGATAATTTTCATCACATGAACCAATCTCATTTGATCCTCTTGCAGCTATCCCTTCATGTCAAACATTGCAGATAGCTTGACCTGATCCAAGATGAAAATATTGAAAGATTGTATAAATTCAGTTTTCTCTTACAATACAATACTGACGCAATGGAATGGCGGTGTTATCTCTGAATAGCGCCCTCTCATATCAGGAAGAATACGACCATCCCTATCTTTTTTCTCAAAGAGAGTAAATACAAACTGCTCGCTTATCCCCAGGATGTCCGAGAACATGGTTTTGCGTATAGCTTGCTTCAATCCTGCTATTTCCAAATGGTGTTTTACGCTCTTCTGGCGCCTTGTCTTTTTGCTCGACTCTTTCACGTTGGTGCACACTTATCCTCTCCTTTTGTGAATGTCCCCATTATGCCAAAAGTAATTGAATAAAGTCTCCCTGTGGTCCTTACCGATACGGTCTTGGCACCTCATTCTGCCCTTCTCACCACATCCATACTTCATTGTCTTTTTAAGAATCTGTCTGTTCTTTCTATTCACATAAGCTTCTCCTATATTTAAAGCTCTTTTTTCTTTTGCTATCCTTATAATTAGCTTCATTACGTTTCCTTTTTCTACTCCTACTTGGAGACTCGACATCAGGGCTATCCAGAATGCTGGAAACCGGTGTATGTTAAGATGTCGAGGCTGTGTAGAAAATGTCAGCACATGAGGCACCGGTTGTGTCATTTGCTGACACTGAGTACACGGCGAATGAAGGTGAATAAGACAATTGGTGGACGGCTGTGCATGCTCTGATTTTGTGTGTCAGGTGTAGGTGCCGCCTCTTGGTACGACTACTGTCATTCTCGATTTCTTCTTCCTGAGTTTTGATGTTTGGCCTCAACTCAGTTTCCTGAGCTACGACTCTCATTGCATCGATCGAAACTTGCATGTATTTTAGAGGAGATGTAGACGAAGTGTGGTGTTCCTCTTCCTCTAGAAGCACAGTAGGGTGTTGAGTGCCTTGAGCTGGTACATAGTCCGGATCGTTGTCCGAGTAACCAATGATATATCACTGAGGCTTTCAATGGAGTCATACCTTGCATCATCGCCTTTCACACACAATGTTCGCAAACTCGCTTTCCTTTTTATACAAACAGGTCACTTGGCTTTCTTTGCCCGCAATGTTTTAATTGTTGCGAGAGTAAGATCATCTGAGTCAGACGATTCGGCTTCCTCAAACTCTTTTTCCGCAAAATGAAAAGTTTTAGGATCAAGATTTTTTAGTTCAAAGGGTGTGATTTCATACTGAGCTGACAACAAACATAGAGATGCAGCGAGAGCATAATGCTAGAGAACGAGTGGAGATAAGTAGTTCGTAAGCACATTTGACCGTCTGCACAAAACAAGCTAGCAGAGTTTCTGCTGTGTGGGTCAAACACGAAATAAGTATCCAAGTGTTTGATGATTCACATTGAGAATGATGGCGTGCCAGGACCCAGGGTTAAGATCCCATATTGGTGTGTGTTGGAAATTGCTGTTTCAAAATTATAGTCTAGAGGAGTGTTAGTATTGCTATCAACTAATCCAGTGTATGATTCACCTGGAAGCACCTGGATCCTCAGCTCAAATATGTCGCAGACTTATGGAAATGAAGGAACAAAAGAGAACTCATTTGAGCTGTTCCTGAAGATTCTCGAATAAAGAGAATCTCCGTAGTTCAAGATTGCATCAGTGTCATTACTGGTCCATGATGTCATAGATTTGATGCCATGATACACCATAGAAGCCAGGGAATTACAGGTGCACTGCCTTCCGATGTTTTCAAAGATGAGATCAGCTTGGTGGCATGTATCGGTAACAGACATCGTGTTCTGAAAAATGAGAGAATCAAACTTTCATAAGGAGTCGATTTGATAGTACATGAATAAAACTGGTACTACGGTACTTTCATTGATGGATGTAAAATGAATGTTGTGCAAATGTATAGTGCGAGCTTAATATAGAGTAGATTTCAACAAAATGAAAGTAGCGGTTAGCATTACAGAACTCAAATTGGCTAGCCTTTCATCATGGCTTGAGAGATTATCTGAAGTCGTTTTAAAAGTGATTACCGAATGCCAGGGGTAAAAAAAAATCACTTGCTGCATTCATGTAGATAAAAGTCTTAAAGTGTTTATTCAATTATTTTCGTCGATTGTTTTAGAGTCACATAACAAGTGTACAAAATCATTCATGAACGAGTCTTGCAAAAAGTAACTATCTTTGAGATAAAAAATCTGACAAATCGAAAAAAAATATTTGTTAATCTATAATATACTGTTACGAATGAATCAAAGAATCTTAAGGGAGAATGAAGAATTTAGAAACAAAAACGAAATATTAAACATACTCAAGTAATTTAAGTCGGGGAAGTCTTGATTGCAAATCGGCAGGATACCTTAATATTTAGTGTCTTCGTTCATGGCGTCATAATGCTTGCATGAGTGTGTTCAGGCTGATGTTCGATTGCCGCTGGTACGAAGAGAATTGGAGAGAGCAAAATCTACTCCCAAACTTATACAGATTGAATGGAAAACATGGGCGTTTCGGGGGTGGAGAACGTGTGATTATCAAAGATAGAAAGGAGGATTATCTTTGGTTCATCGAGTCCACGATTGTTACAGCGGATATCACACTTAATATATATATATATATATATATATAAACACACACACACACACATATATATATATATGTATATATATATATATATATATATATATATATATATATATATATATATATTTGTGGACTTTCAAATTTCTGAGGTAAACGGCTTGTGAACCACTGAACCAAATGACTTGAAATTTGTAGGATATCTAAACTATAGTGGTAAGATGCACATCTATAAAAAGAAGTGTGAAGTCTCTGTAGTTTTGTTTGTTTGAAATTTTATTGTTTCCTCATTTGAATACCCTTTAGTGGCCCACAAACGCCATAGTCAAACTTTTTAAAGCCAAACGGAAGTCTCCTAATGCACGGCATACTGAACGGCGATTCACACACTAATCAATGTCTCAATCCCTACGATTTGTGGCCAAAACACAGCTGATGGACAGACCCTTCCGAACGATTGATGCAGTTCAAAATTATCAAAGAATCTAGATCTAGGTAGATCTAAATCAAGAATGCCACGTAAAAGACAAGGGGGTTCTTCAATAGGAAGGTTAACTCCTAGCCAAAAATATCATAGAAACAGGCACAGATCTAGGTCGTCATCAAGTGAGAATGGCAAGTTAGATTCAGAGTCAGAGAATGCAAGATCTAGTTCTAGATATAGAACAAGTAGATCTAGATCTACTCGAGTTTCTAATTCTACAACAGAACAGAATCAAGATCTATTTCTGCTTTTCAAAGTGTGCAACATGAGGCCAACAAACAGAGAGACGCCAGGCTACAGAAAATGATGCAAATCAGACCGCTCTTCACTTCAACACTAATCAATTCAAAAATGAGACTCAATCGGAGACATGATCCAATGCCAGCATTGCCAAGCCATGAAGTTTAGAGATGAATCTAAAGGTATGTGCTGCAGTAATGGAAAAGTAAATCCAGAACCA
Source organism: Elysia crispata (assembly GCA_033675545.1). Classification (NCBI taxonomy): domain Eukaryota; kingdom Metazoa; phylum Mollusca; class Gastropoda; family Plakobranchidae; genus Elysia; species Elysia crispata. The sequence goes on along the minus strand of JAWDGP010000082.1, from coordinate 551,250 downwards.
TTTCCACCTCTTCCACAGCAATTAGCGGTCCTGTCTGAAGGGGCAACTGATCAATCTGTGTGCTTCATGCAGGACATAAGGAAATACTACAGTGCATTCCAGTTGACTTCTCTTGACTGTAAAAAAGTGAGAATTAATGGATGGAATCCACAGTTCCGAATTCAAGGCCAGGTTTGTCACCCCATAGGCCCTCTAGAACCTGCCGATGAAATGCAAGCTAGATTTTTGCAAATCTACTTCATGGATGGAAACCAACAAATTCAGAGAAGGCCTTCCATCACCAATGGACTTTGTAACAGCATTTTGTTGGACATTCAAGAAGCATTGAATCAGAATCACAAATACTTGAAAGAGCTGAAATGTGCATACGAGTTTGCAAGCTCTCGCCAAATAGAACATTTCCGAATTGTTCTCAATGAAACAGCGCGACCATTAGGGACACATGAAAGGACACAGTCACACACAATGCACTCACACTAAATGAAGAACAAAGAAGTGTTATAAACAGGTCAGTGCAAATATTCTTCGTTTGGTGATAAATAATATCTTTCTCCACAGGTTATTTTTCCTCCGGTGGTGACTAAAATCTCTTTCCACAGATGATAACTATGCATCTCTCTCTCTCTCTCTCTCTCTCTCTCTCTCTCTCTCTCTCTCTCTCTCTCTCTCTCTCTCTCTCTCTCTCTCTCTCTCTCTCTCTCTCTCTCTCTCTCTTTCTCTTTCTCTCTCTCTGACACTCCGTTCATCGAACGGGTAACCAGCTAGAATATATATATATATATATATATATATATATATATATATATATATATATATATATATATCTTTTTTTAAATCCAAAACTAGGCTAAGTGTTGATGCATCAAAGTTTGATCTATTTTTAATCTAAAAATAGAAAAAGATGAGGCAGCAAACGTTTGTATCTTTTGTTAATCCAAAACTAGGCCAAATGTTCTTGCAGGAACGTTTGACCTACTTAGCGCCCAACATATGTGGTATCCATCTACGTTCAAACAGCAAAGACAGTATATGTTTATGTTGCTTACAACTACGTTTATTAGATATACTTTTTTTGTAACAACACGGCAATCCTTAGATGATTCATGGAAAATTCTCTCAATGAATTAGGTGCCCTGCTCTTTAGATTAGGCAATCATGACCTTCTGCATATCTCTATCCCTTGATGCTGTTAGTGCATCTGTCACTCATTTTACATTTAGCCACTTTTTTAGTCCATGCTACATCTTCTCTCGCTTCTTTCCCCTGCTGCCTTTTCATTTAAAATCAATCCAGTTGTCACAAGATGTTTCAGTTTCTTTTTTCTCATCACATGGCCCAAAAAAAAAAAAAAAAAAAAAAAAGACTGCCTCTCGTTTACATAGGGTATTTATGAGCAATGATGTGCCAGCTCCTCGTAGCACACTTTAGTTTGATTTCTTTGAATTCCATGAATAAGATTCATAGCGTTCTCCTTAGGAACCACATTTCTGTTTACTCCAGTTAATTTTGTAGTTGGTTTTTAAATTGTCCAAGCCTAACATCCATACATAAGCATGGGTTCAATAAAACACTCCAGTGCTCTTCTTCTTATGTAAATGAGATGTATTCATTTGTGAGTTCTGATTTCAGTCAACGAAAACTCATTTTCAACTCGCACCGTTCTTGATGCGATTTCAAAGTTGTTGTGTCCATCTCTTAAAATTAAAGTGCCCAATTACTTGCATTGATTCCTGAACTTGAATTAATTTTGGCTACTAAAGAATTGATCTGTGCACACTCATTGTTTCGATTGACGACCATTGCTTCTGTATTTTTGCCCTTTAATCTATATCCTTTCCTTCTGCTTTCTTCTTCAGTGGTGTCTTATAATTGTGGCAAGTCTTCTTTATTTTCTGCAATTAATAGAGCGTCATCAGCGTATCTCATGTTGCTTACTTTGTGCCCTCCTATTTTAATTCCTGGGTATCCTTCTATGCTTCTCAAATCATTTCACTGTAAAGAGAGAAAAGGTCTGGAGCAAGCACACATCCGTGTCAGACACCACACTTTATTTTTTGTTTTGTTTTAATGAGCTGATTTATCCATCAACTCTCATTGTTGCTGTCTGATATCATTTCATGTTTTCTTTTTAATTGGTCTTGCCCAAGGACCTCTCACAGACTAGCAGAGGGAAGAATACCTTCATTTTTCTTTCTCAGAGTTGGCTCTGATCTGCCGCCCTATTTAAGTCATGCTTTTTTACATCTAATTTGAGCAAATATTATAAATTTGCCTTAATCTTAAAGCATTCTAAGGTTTACACTTTTTATAAACATACATTTAAATATTACACTGCTTGTTGTAGCCATTATTTTTTTTTTTTTGTTTTTGCTATTTAGTAAAGCTAATTTAATATTGAGCTATAAGAATGTGATCTTCAGCTCAACACTGTATGATGTAACTGTCTAAACCTCGCCTCCATTCTCACTCTTTCTTTTCTCTCCCATTTCTGTCGATCTGTCTTATCCTGGGCTGAGACTATGAGGATTTTTCCCTTTCCCTTGACCTATATCCTATATCATTTTTTTCCCATATTAAATCTTCATTTCTGTTTTTCACTTCATATTAGACATTAGCTCTAAACTCTTATTAGAGATGGCTCACCAGAGTCAAACCTTTTTTTCTTTTTTCTCCCAACTCTTGAAACTTTTATGTGAGGGATATGTGGACCCAAGAGTGCAACTAGCCAATTTTGGAAAGGAGGACCTCGGGGTAGTAACAATAATTCAAATTCATGTTAATTCGAGGCACTTGTGGGGTTGACTGACAGTGACAAAAATAGCATTATATGAAAGAATATATTTGTGAACTTCTCTTACTATATTTTAGTTAAATAACTTTGTGCAGTGCTATCTTTATTTACTTACATGTATCTTTATGTAAGTCGCCATGTAGCGATGTATTTTCTGGCTTATTTTTACTTCAAATTTCAAAGAGGGTTAGAACCAGAGAGAGAGAGAGAGAGAGAGAGAGAGAGAGAGAGAGAGAGAGAGAGAGAGAGAGAGAGAGAGAGAGAGAGAGAGAGAGAGAGAGAGAGAGAGAGAAAAGGGGGGGGAAGCAGGCTAAGTAAATCGAAAGTCCAAAACGGCGGCCACCTGAGAGGTAGCCTATGGATCGAAGAGCTATGTTGGTCCTAGCGAAAATAATTAGGTCAACGTTCTTGCTTGAACACTGGGCTTGTTTTAGATTGGAACACTGTCTAAGTGTCTTGTTCTAGATTTAGGTAAAGCCATAGGTCAATAACAGAGAAAACAAACACGGCCCAACATAGCTCTTCAATATCATTTTTTCCCCATATTTTCCCCTTTGTGTAATGACGAGTTATAAATTTGTATATTGGAAGAAGCAAAAGAATATCATGCAAGAATGAACAAAATCTCAGCCTCGCGAAAATAATTAGGTCAATCGATCTGCAAAGACCACTCAGAGTAGTTTTGGATTATCAAATGATACAAACGTTTGTTGCCTCGTCTTTTTCTATTTTTAGATTAAAAACAGATCAAACTTTGATGCATCAACACTTAGCCCCCCCGCCCCCCCCCTCTCCCTCTCTCTCTCTCTCTCTCTCTCTCTCTCTCTCTCTCTCTCTCTCAATACATAAAGCCATATAAATTCACACTGTGAGAAAAAAAACACGTCATGGCTGTGGTGGTCAGAATTGTGGTGGTAGTAGGAGCAGCATCAGTGGGTGGAGGAGGAGAAGAAGAGGAGCAGTAATGGGAACCATTACAGTCAATCAATCAGGTGCCCTGCTCTATAGAGGAGGCGATCATGACCTTTTATTACTTAAATATATTATAATTTAAGTTATTTTTGTTTAAAATAAAATATTTCATCATATGAGCCCCTAGTTTTAAATGTTACAAAACTTAAAACCATTTCTAAAGAAACTCAAGTCCCAGGTATATACATTGTCGATTTTAGTCGAGACGCGTATAATACAAGCCTTTTCAGTTGAATATTGCTCACCCGATCGGCTGGTTAATCAGCACACTGTTACGATGACGTTTATTTATAGCTATCTAGAGCAACTCCTTCACAGTCAAAACAACCTCATTCTCAATCTAACATGGAGAGGGCGTGTTTTTCTTACTGTGCGAATGTCAAGGCCATGGTTCTTGCTGGGACCATCGGCCTAATTTTGGATTAACAAAAGATACAAACGTTTGTTGCCTCGTCTTTTTATTCTAGTCTTTATTTGGCTAAGGTTTCACCCCCCATATTAATCTTTCTTTTTTTGTGATTCCTTTTCAGAAGTAACACGTGGGACTTTGTTTGAATCCTTAAAGCTTTCTTATCATCCAGTTACTATTTCTCTTGGTAACGCTTTTAAAGAGAACAGGGAAAATATGTTGACTGGAGTAAAAACCTTATAAATGCACGTGTGGAAAAAATCTTATGTGAATTACCAATTGTGCTTTACTCTAATGCAATGTAAGCTGAAAGTCAAACAGATGAAAGTTCATTTAACAGGCAATGGCCTTATATGTATTATCTCTTTTAATGAAAATGTCATATTCGTTTATGTTATATACATAAGTTTCATTGACGTTATTTTTAAAAGACTGTATTATGTATCTTTTCTTAGGAAACAATGTGTATTATAAAATTATTTATTTTTATATTTTTATAATTTGGATTTCTCTGAAGCACATTAAGAAAAGGATTCGCTAGAACAAAGCAAGATACGTTGATTAAATATAACTTAGCCAACAAGCCCAAAACGGGAGACTGTTAAAAATTCGATTCTCCGGTGGCCATATTGATTTTATGCTATTTATAGAAATTGAAATATTAGAATTGGATTCCCCTTTGTATCTCTATTAGTATTAGTCGCATAATTTCAATATGGCCGCCGGGGAATTCTAAGTTTTCCATCTCTATAAATAGCATAATTCCAGTATGGCCGGTGGTTCAATCTATTTTGGACATCTCTTTAATTAGCATAATTACAATATGGCCGACGATTAATTCTATTTTGGCCATCTCTATAATTAGCATAATTCCACCATGGCCGCCGGTTAATTCTATTTTGGCAAGCTCTATAAATAGCATAATTCCAATATGGCCGCCGATTAATTCTATTCTGGTAATGTCTATAATTAGCATAATTCCAATATGGCCGCCGGTTCAATCTATTTTGGCTATCTTTATAATTAGTATAATTCCAATATGGCCGCCGGTTCAATCTATTTTGGACATCTCTATAATTAGCATAATTCCAATATGGCCGCCGGTTCAATCTATTTTGGCAATCTCTATAATTAGCATAATTCCATTGTGGCTGCCGGTCAATTCCAATTTGGCAAATCTCTATAATTAACATAATTCCAATATGGCCGCCGGTTAATTCTATTTTTGTAATGTCTATAATTAGCATAATTCCAATATGGCCGCTGGTTAATTCTATTATGGCAATCTTTATAAATAGCATAATTTCAATATGGCCGCCGGTTAATTCCAATTTGGCAAGCTCTATAAATAGCATAATTCCAATATGGCCGCCGGATTATTCTATTTTGGCCATTTCTTTAATTAGCATAATTTCAATATGGCCGCCGGAAAATTTCATTTTTTTCCCATCTCTATAAATAGCATTATTCCAATATGCCGCCGGTTAATTCTATTTTGGCAATCTCTATAAATAGCAATATGGCCATCGGGAAATTAAATTAGTAGTAGTAGTAGTAGTAGTAGTAGTAGTAGTAGTAGTAGTAGTAGTAGTAGTAGTAGTAGTAGTAGTAGTAGTAGTAGTAGTAGTAGTAGTAGTAGTATAGTACATACGGTTGTTGTTGTTAATGTTGTTACAGTGGCAGTAGTAGTAGGGTGGTGTGGTGGTAGTGTTGATAGTACACGTAGCAGTTTGTAATAATAGTAATAGTGGTGGTACAAATGGTAGTGATGAAGATTATTTTTGTTATTCTTACTATTTCATGTCTTTTAAGTGTTTTACTCTTCTTCTTCTTCTTCTTCTTATTATTATTATTATTATTATTAGTGTTTTGTTGTTGTTGTCTGAATGTCCATGCAAGAAACGTGAACTCATAGGCGATCGCGGTATTATATCAACTCAACCCTTGAGTGTTTCAAGTCATAGTATTTTTGTTTTTTCTTTTTTTAAATAAAATAACAGCATCTTGCACTTACGCAGCGACGTTAGCGGCCGGAAAGCACAGCTCATAATATTATCAATAGTATATATACTAGACGGGGGAAAGGATTCGAAAATAAACCCTAAAACTTCCTCACCTCACCTCTCATGCATTTAAGGTTCTACGCAAATGAAAAGAGAGAAGTAAAAAGACGGTAACTAAACCTCAGCAATGCCTGCAACCTTTGGTGCCTAAATAGCGTGCATTTCAGACCTTGCTGAGACTGAGCTATGAGATACAGTGTACTTGTTCACAGCAAACTATGTAGACCTATGATGTAGGCCTAAATCATTGCCTTCAATAATTATATAATTATTATCGGGCAGTCATGTGAAGTTTGACTACACGGTTTGCAGGCCATCATTTGGATTGGATGCAAAGAGAAAGTAAGAGAAGCAGGAGCTGGTTTTGCCGCCAATCCAAAACTGGTAAAGAAAGTAATAGCTCATCTTCAAGAGATCAATGATCACTTAATTATATAACTTTCCATTATAAAAACAGGATTCGAGCAAGCAAAAGAGGAGAGATGTATTTCAAACAGTTTCCGTCCGATAATACTAACAAAACTATGCTCTTGTATTCTTCTGTTCTTGATAAATAATTTAAAAAGTTATCTTAAGTTAGCCCATGCTTTGCACCTTACATTATTTGAACTTTCATGATCTAATAAAGCAAATAAAAAAAATAAAGAAATGACATCAATTAAAAAAAAAATAAAGAGGCTCCTAGATCAAAAAGAATGTGACGTTACAAAACACTACTGCAAACAATTATTTTTTTTTTATTGCCATCGAAAAAGCGATGCTCTTCAAATAAATTGGCCATTTAATGATTTATATCATTTCTAAGTCTAATTTCCAATTTAGAAATGATTATGATGTTGTATAATTTTAATTGATTTAAAATTTTCATAAAACTGAGAAAAAGGATAGAGACATTTATAAAGTCAACGCACGTTTTAAATTTTCTACTATTTGTTTTTATATGTTTTATATACAACAAAATGTCCAAGACAAATAAGGCTGTGGGGTGTAATTTTATTGCCAAACTTGATGGCAAAGTCATTTTAAACAATGGAAAAAATTACAATATTTGCAAGCTAACAGAAAGATAAAAATATGGCAAAGACACCAAGTGAAACACCTTTGCTGATCACTTATTAGGAACTGTTTAAAAAAAAATTAATATTATTGTCCCTTTTTTTTTCTCTATGAAGAAAAAAAAGAAAGGAATAGAACTTCCAGATTGTTCAAAAAAAAAAAAAGTTTACAACGATGCATGTATAAATGCAAAAATCATTGTATTCAGTATATATTCTTTCCATCATTCCTTAAATAAATTACGCCATCACCACACGTAAAGTACAAATATATACGAGGGCTCTTTCAGAAATAACCGAAAAATGCCCATTGCTCAGCAACCAGTGGAGCTTTTTTAATTCTGTAAACGACATGATATTCCTTATTTCCTTACGGATATTCCCAGAAATTATGAAGTGCATCATTTTGCACAATGAATGTCTAGACGATTTTAAAGATGGCGGCCCACCTTGAAACTTGGTCAAAGGAGGAAATCAGAGCTGTCATACGTTTTTTGAACGCCAAAAGTCTGAATCCTACCGAAATTCATAAAGAACTTCAGAGTGTATATGGTGAGCATGTTATAAGCCGTACACAAGTCTATCACTGGTGTAATTTGTTTGAAGCCGGCCATTCCGACTTGACAGACAGGGAAGGGAGAGGGCGTTCGATAACTGCGACGTCAGAAGACAATGTGAAGCGAGTTGATGAGCTTATTCGTCAAGACAGGAGGTTGAAACTTCATGAAATCGCAAGCAGTCTTGAAATTTCGGAAACTTCTGCCCATAGAATTGTATTTGATGAACTTGGCTACAGAAAAGTCGGCGCAAGATGGGTTCCTAAGCAATTGACAGACAATCATAAAGAACAAAGATTGGACATCTGCAGGGAACTTTTGAGAAGAAGCAAGAGCTCACGCAGGGTTCACGGGCATACTGCCAACGCCGGCGGAGACTTTCTAGGCTACGATGTGACTTTTCTTGACAGCATAGTCAGCGGTGATGAGACTTGGTTGCACCATTGCACCCCAGAAACAAAGCAAGATTCGATGACATGGAAACATCCATCCTCACCTGTCACGAAGAAATTCAAAGTCATGCGGTCAGCAAAGAAAATAATGGGAACTGTTTTCTGGGACAGTCGTGGTGTTCTTCTGTTCGAAACCTTACAACCTGGAGAAACAATCAATGCTGCAAGGTACTGCCAAACTCTTGACAAGCTTAGGGAGGCCATTCGCAGAAAGCGCCCAGGGCAGTTGACCAACGGGGTCATTTTGCAACACGACAACGCTACACCCCACACAGCACGAGTGACGCAAGGTTGGCTAGATAAATATGGATGGGAGACTTTGCCACACCCACCACACAGTCCAGACCTCGCACCATCTGATTATCACCTCTTTGGGCCACTGAAACGTGAGCTGGCAGGAAAGCGCTTTGATGACGATGAAGAGCTTGTTGACCATGTGCGGAAATGGCTACAAAACCTTGACGGAAGTTTCTTCCGAGAGGGTATCAATTCCATGGTGCGGCATTGGCAGAAGTGTGTTGACAGACTTGGCTGTTATGTAGAGAAATGAAGGACGAGTCAAGGTATGAACACGTGCAAGAATTTTGTTGATAGAATAAAAAACGCGGATTTTACAGGCATTTTTCGGTTAATTATGAAAGAGCCCTCGTATATAAAAAAGAAAGAGAGAGAGAGAGAGAGAGAGAGAGAGAGAGAGAGAGAGAGAGAGAGAGAGAGAGAGAGAGAGAGAGAGAGAGATGGGCATCCACACAGCTAAATCAAGCATTTCATTCGTCGATTATTCAAAGCCATAACTAAATAAAAAAATATTTATTGTGAAAAATATGAACTGACTAGGAGTAGCACATCCATTTTATCAACGTTACAAGAGCTTTAACGTTATGTCTACATTATTCTGTTCAAATCAACTCCTTAGTATGCACATTTTACATTAATTGTCACAACGGTATACTTTAAGTCTTTTTATAAAACTTCTTTTAAAATTTGTGGATTGTTTTATATAATTTTTTTCAGAACAATTGAGAGCATCCAATAAGTAAATATAATAAATAAATGAGCAAATAATTATAATTATTAAGATCCACGCAAAGTTTTTGTTCCTCATAAAAGAAAATCATTTGTATGACTAATGAGGTTCAATTGCTGTAGGGGTCCTTAAATCTTTGCTAAAAATTTATGAAATGCACGTTTTCTTATGCATCACAACTGTGATTATTGTAATTGTAAATGAATGAACCCCTTGTCTGGAAGCCTGCTTCCTATTTCTATTACATCGACTTCTAGAAAAAATATATAACATTATTCAATAGACTTAAATAATAAAAAAAACAAAAACTAAGACACTATGATTCAAAGGAGTCTGCTTGAATTCAGATGCAGTGGGTCTAAAGTGATTAATGTGAAACCAAACATTGACAAGACACTTATAATAGTAATATAAGACACACTTTTACTTGCTATGTTATTTTCATACAATTAAAAAAATTATTTTCCATTATGAAATCATCAAAAAGTCGAGCACATCCCTTTGGCAGTGAAAACTAGTCCTTTTCAAATTTGGATATTTTAAGAAAATTCTTTCTTTAGGATTCATTTGAGCAAATAATGCCAGTATGATACAGGCATTTATAATGTCTCTAATAAAAAAAAAGTGATCCAAAAACGGAAAGAAATAAAAACTTATAAAGAAATATAATATTCTAGTGCTTTGATGAGCATTCAAAAAAAATTTAAGCTCATAACACCCTCAGTGGTGTCTGTTTTACTGGTAGAACGCAGGGAGAAATATGTATTGGTAACTTGATATACCGTAGTTACCAATGACATGAAGCGAGCGTACACTTGCTTTCATTTTATCAGTGAAAGCCCCTCAAAGTCATCATTTTCTAGCTTAGTGTCTGTTCTGTCTTGTTAAGTCTTCATTCTTTAGAAAGGAACTGTGGGATAGGAAAGCTTTTTGTTTTGTTTGTGCTGGAGTTTTCAACTTCACATCCAGTTATGAGTGCCCCCTCCCCCCCCCCCTCCAGATTTGCACCATACATTAAGGCATGGGATGTGGGGGAGGGTAGGGTAACAACTTTCAGACTAAAAGGAACTGCAAAAGAAAAAAAAACACACTGATTTGGTTTTTTTAAGAATCTATGATCTATATAATTTGTATACATGTGTATATATATATAGGCTATCAGTTTGCTAAATCGGGTGCAAATCAAATTAAAGTTTTAATGTCCCATCTAAACCTTAATCTATTGCATAGCCTTGTAAGTCTGACAGATATATTCTTACTAAGCAATGTTCAATGAACTGCATCCAAGCAAATTTTGCAAGCCAAAACTTGAATGTCAATATGGTAACTGAAAACAGAACCAAATACAGAATGTTTAAAATTAAAAGTATTCAATATTTTTTTACTTGTTATGACAAAATACTTATTTACGCGTTGTTATGTCAGAAGTTGAGCTCTCATTATTAACACTGATTTTTCCAATATTCCAAGAGTAGAGCATGGCCTTTAAAAGTGTTATGGAAAATTCTTAACTTTAGTATGAACCACTTATATTTTCAAGCATTTATATCTTTAAAAAAAAAAGTAAAAACAAGTTAGTACAAATAAAGAATGCAAATCAACAGCTCATTCAAGAACTTTGATTAATATGATGAAAGCATAAACCCTTGTAGTATCTTTGGCAATACGATCATGATATTAGACGTATACAAAACATCAAATAAGCAGATTAAGAGTAGGAAAAAAAAAAAGAAAAAAAAAGTCAAAATAGAGCATAACAAAAAATTATTGAATTTCTAGTACATCACATCTAACCTCGAGTCGATTCAAATTCTGCATTTTCAAAAACTGACATTTCTGACATGGAAATACTTAATATATATGTCTTAAATTATAAATTATGTTGAAAAACCTGAAAGTGCCAAGCATAAAAAGCAATGAAAAATAAAATACTACCGATCCCCTCCCAATTCATGGACATTGTGAACATAAGAAATAAAAAATAATATTAAAATAATCCAGGAATGGTGAAGCATCAAAGATAAGTCAGGAACAGATAGCTAATAAACTTACAGGTAGATCTTGATAATCTTATGATACTTTTATTAACATCTTAATACAAGTTTTAGACATAAATATGCTGAAATATTTTTATCTGATTTCAAAGATGCAATAGGTCAAAGTTTTTATCATAAACGTGAATGCAGTATGACATTTGTCTGGCATTGCCTCATTCATTTGAAAGAAAAAAAATTCAAGTGTTATAAAAACAATTATCTATAAATTATTATGATTTATCAAAACTTTCAGCCATCTCTCAACTTGTCAATAAGTACAAAGAAACAGTATTGTATGTATGCACAAATTATTTTTAAAGTACACTAGCAGCACAATGTATTTATTTGAATTTCAGACACTGCTTAACTTCTACCAGAACCACAATTTTGATCAGGAAATAAAATGAAAAAAATAGAGCTTATTATCTGATTACATAATATTTTATTTATTTCATCCATAATTCAAAAAGAAAGAATGATTACTAATTTTTTTTTAATTATAAACCAAGCCATTTACTAATTTTAAGAAAATGAAGCGGCACTGGCAGCAAATAAAAAAAAATTTAACCAGAGGTGAAAATTAAGTAAGCTCAAAAGTCTAAAAATTGGATTAACTGAACTTGATGTTGTGTTTGCACTGTATTGAATTGAAAGTTCTCACAATCAAACCTCATAAATCCAGTTCTCTAACTTCATTGTCAGCCTGTCATGTTTACTTAACTGTGTCAATAAACCACATTTGTTCAGATTTTGACAGCATTAGCTTGTATTTCAAAAAGCTCAGTAAAACTTTACACATCATCAAATTAATATGCTTAAGCTGCTCATTTCAAACATTCTCAATGCATTGTAATAAAGTTTGCACAAACAAGCTCCTGTGTCTATTAAAAAAAGAACTTGAGCAGTTGGCTTACACGTTTAGGACTTTAAAAATTTACATAACTGCTTCAAATGCAAGCTAAGCTCATACGTCCAAAAACTGATTGTTCCATCATTCAGATTTTTCTGATATTAAAACAGTAGTTTGACCTGGTTGCTAATTGTTCTTACCAAAAAAATACTTGTCACATCTGAAATTTCACTAACCTTAATTGTAGATGATGGAAAAAAGATATCATTAGTTACAACCCCTTAGAGTCATTTAAAAACAAAATGTTCTTAAGAAAATAAAGATCTCAACATTTGTTAAGGTTAGGAAAAGGGGGAGTTTAGACAGATTTAAAATCATATGAAACTTAGTAACCGTACCAAAGTCGTTCTTTCGCTCACAGAACAAAGGTCCCATACATAAAGAAACGCTGAAAGCTAAAAAGTGAATACCTTGACACATGAATATAAAGAAAGGATATCTCGTTATTTTAAGCAAAATCTGGTAACTGGATTACTGAAGCTGGCTTATATGCCAATACTTCTTAAATAGTTGGTTGCACATGTAATAAAATATTTGTTCATTACCCTTATTCAACAACATTATCCCTGCATTTCAAAAATCTAAGATGACAATTTCACAAACACGCTATTAACCTATCTGTTATAATATCATCAACAAAAATCGTGAACTGCTTTAAGTAGATACTGAGAGATAGACAGTTCAATGAAGAGATTAGAAAATCTTCAAGAAATTGAAAAGTAAAATTTAAAAAAAAATACAAAATCTAAATAAACACAAACGCAATAGGACTGTTATTGTAAAAACACAAACGCAATAGGACTGTTATTGTAAAAACAACCACAAATTCTTGATAAGACACAACTGCTAAGCAATCTACAGCGGTAGAAAATGTACATAACTCTATCAAAGATAATATGTCTTTGTCAATCATTTCAAAAACAAAATAATCAAATGCATGTATGTTAGGTGTCCAGGGCAATATAGACGCAAATTGCTCAAAAAAGTTTTTGAGCTAGAAACATTTAAAAATAGAAATGAATTATTTGATTATCCTTTTTTAAAACATTTAAAATGAAATAGCACAGGCCATAGAAATGCTGGAGCTTTGAAGGGAAGAAAATCCCTTCAAAGATGCACATAAAAAAATTCTATTTGGGCCTGATTCACCTTGCTTTATACACCAATCACATATCCCACAAAATTCTGTCATAAAAAAATTTTTTACAATTACATATATAACATTATGTCATGAAAATTGATAGGTGTGCAAAAATAACTTTTTGATAACAAGTGCATGATCGATAGTGTTTGAGTAACCCTGAGTTAAAAAATATCAATGACTCACACAAACACAAAAGGGCAAGTAAAATTAAGAACAAACGAGGAGGAATAAATAAAAAAAATAAGGATCCCAATTAAGATAGTAACTGTTGTATTATTTTTTAACATGTTATTTACACAATGACCAAACGAATGAAAATTTCTATATCACAGTGAATGAAAACTTTTTCATTTCTGAAACAGAAATTAATTTATAACGATTTCAAACAATATGCTTATAGCAAATTTTTATTTACACTTTTAGGATGAAAACCTCTGGCATGGTGTTAGAAATGTAAATGCACACATGTTAAGGCAACTTATTTAAAATACATGCCATTCATAAGGCTTGTCAAAATTTTCAAAATCAATAAAAACAAACTTTATTTGCAATAATGACTAGCAATGTAGCATTAACTCAAAAGCTTATGAATTTATATTTCAAAATTACAAATTGATAAATTATTTTCAACTTATACTTCACCAAAATTAAGGTGATATCCTTGGAGTATCCGTTCAACATCTGTCATGTATTTCATTTAACCAGAACCTCTAGTTTCACAATAACTATCTAAGTAAACACTAAAGAGCCTTGTTTAACAGAACTATGTTCAAATTTGCATAAAAGAATGAATGTAAGGAAATGTGTATAGCAAGCAAAATAATTCTCAGCCCACTTAAAATTAACATGATCACCTCCATTGATGCCATTATGCACCTTTTCAGTATTCATGAGCTTGTTATAGTAAAGAAATAAAAAGCAGCAGGAACACTTAACACTATGCAGGCTATTCTTTTTTTTCTGGTCATTTTGCCTGGCTGGTGAATATTAGATGTTTGGATCTACCAAAATAAAAAGACTAATTATACCAATCACAAAACAAAATAGTGATATTCAAAACATTCAGACGATCTTCTAAATGAACAACCAAGAGTGATTTTTCCACCAAAAATGGTTTGAATTGAAAGATTAAAAAAATACACTAAAAATTTTAAAAAAGCACACGTTAGAAACAACAACAAAAAAAACAAAACAAACCCAACAGAACAGTGATTTTCAAGGGTTATGTCTAAGTAAAGTTTTTTTGTTCAAACTAGATAGACAACTTATGTAACATTATCTCAAACATAGAATATTGCGCAACTTCAGATTACAGTGCATCTGCTGACCATATCTCACAGGTTTTCTTTAGAAGTAAGAGTTATTTGAAATATTGCATTAAAGATTGCAATTATAAAAGAAATCCTGACCAATAGCTGGCAAGCAAATGATGTAAATAAAGTATACAAAAGGCCCATGAGATTATGTTTTGTCCTATCTCTGTTTTCATAAGGGTTTGAGGTTTGAAAAAAGTATGAAAGAAATAGAAAAGGACTGGAGCATATGCTTGAACATTTGAAAAGAAGTAAATCTAATTTGGAATTTATAAAAGCTTTCAAGGCATCGATTATTTCACAAAATATAATTATGAAGTAACACATCCTATGTATAAATTTACTGCAAACTGAAGAGAAATAAAATACAAAAATAAAAAATGAGAAGTCCTCCATTCGAAAGAAGCACCAGCGGATAAGGCCACCCAGTCTGAAGGGAAAAAGTCTTCTTTGTTTGTTTCATAATCAATTTTAGATCCAGGTAAAGGAAACCCATCATAATAAACAACATGTCCTTTAGCAAACCATGCCCCCCACCAACCAAATGTTCCAACAGATATGATGGAATGATTGCACAACATGAGCATTGAAAAATCGTCCCAAGAGGAACGGGACTGTGAATACACTATTGGCACCCTTTCATCAAAAACACTTGACTTAATCTTTGGATTATCATGTTTTATCTTGCTTAATTTTGCTTCACTCAAAAGATCCCGAAGAATTGGAGGTTTTATATTGTCTATGCACCACGAGATATCATCTGAAGTAACTAAAAAGACTGAGTGGGGGAATAAGTTTAACATGTATCTCATGGCATTGTCAAAATATTCCTTTGGAGCATGACAGAAGCCAAGTTTTCTTGCTTCTGGTTTCAATACATCACCACGCCGAACATGAATACTAATGACGAGACGGCCTGCAGCTATGTGTGATCCAACATACTTATTTAGTAGTTTTTTGGCATAATGGTCCAAATGAGGACGTACTTTGAGCTCTTGGCGGAGCTCCTTCTCAATGAACCTAAAATATTTCCAAGATTGAGTATACCCATCTATAGAGATGTTGCCTGATGGTAAATTCATCATTGATGAAGTGTAGGTGCAAGGAAGATCATCATAAACATCAAATAGACATTCAGCATCAATATTGCGAACATAACTAAGCTGAAAGTATGAATTGAGAGGATGTGAACTCAAGAAGTATGGAAGATATCCATTTGCCTTGGCTATACCAAGCAGGGATGAATAACCAAAAAGCCAATTTCCCAGACGGCCATGCCTTTCTTTGGTCACATACAGTGGAGAAGATTTCTCCTGGAAATTAAATAAAAACACAAAGTTGGCTTATCATACATTTTTTTTTTTATATTTCAATTGCAATTTATTGTTTAAGTTGGCTTACATTGAAAAAAAAAAAAAATTGAGAACATCTCAAAGCTTACATTAAAAAAAATTAAATAAAGTACATCGCAAAAATACTTGTACTAAAAATTTAAACAACCAGGTATGTTAACCCTTTGACTATGCTGGATGTCCTCTAAATAGAGAGAAATGTGAGATGGCTGATACCTGTTATATTACTTTTAAATGCATTTCATTATAACTTAAACAAGCTTTTTGTCTTACAAAACTTGTTCAGTAAACACAACTTAGCATTAGCAATAATGGCAGCTGGACTTACCAACACTAAAGATTCTAAAGGCTTTCAGTTTTAATTGCATATCATGCAAATCTTGAGATATGAGTTGAGGTCATCATATGATAAAATATTTTTCAACTCCCCTGAGAAATTATTTTCATTACTTTGTGAGGAGAGCAACTTCGCAGACAATATGCAGAAATTCAGAAAACTTGTAAGTTGAATAGATTGAAAACAACTACTTTATTTCAAATGGTGATAAAATGAAGTTAAAAGATATTGGTAGTGAATATATAGAATTTATAATACTGTGACTTAAAAGCAGTTGCAGAAGCAAGCAAATATACATTACATCCTTTCATCAACTGGAGATCTGTTAATGAAAGTGAAACAATGATAAGACAAAATTCTGGGAACTGAAATTTTTTTTTGTTTAATATTTAATATTTAATGATTTGGTTTAAAAAAAATTATTTTGGATGAGCCATGCATGGTTGAACCCTGTTTTAATGAATAAGTGCCAGGGATCAGATTTATTTCCCCCCCCCGCTGAATTTCAATAATAAAGCAAATGAATAATTAACATCAACTTTTAGACTTCATTCCTTGCTGCAGCCTTGAACCAGGTGATATATAACTTGAAGCCAAAACTTTTGAGAAGAATAAGATATTCGTCAAGATTGATAAGCCATAGAGATACTGAACCAAATTTAGGAAATGTAAATCTTTTAACCTAGAGCTAGATAAGGTCTTCACATAACTGTGGCTTTCATGTTCCCAACCCCATTAAGCATTACTATTAGATCTATCCTTCCTGGTTCATCACTGAAAACTGATTGGTAACTATAATTAATTTTTGACTACATTTAGTTTAAAACATGTATGATAGGGAAATAAGCTCTAGATTGCCTGTGGCCTACTTCATTCTTTTGTAACTCTTCCATTGCTTGTAAAGCACTGTGAGTCTGATCATTTCTCTTTATGCTCAGCAAGTTCTTTTCCTAAAAACTTTAAAACAAATTCACTGTAAACATGTTCTGACAGTTACATGTGAAGTGGTATACATCAGTCAAAATTTTTCATGAAATAACAAAATGACTTTGCTATGATAATAGGATTTGGTGACATGAGATAGCTCAGGAATCTAACTTTTTAAACTTAAATAAATGCTTTATAGAAAATGAAATAGATGAAACCAAAAACTAACCTCCAGTTCATAATTCCTCCTTTGATGAACACATGACCTGTAAGAGCCATCTATCAAGAACTTGCTGGCATGAATTACCAGGCGACGGTTGACCCATAATGAATAGCTGATGCCTACAAGCACAACCAAGATTTTCACCACCAGTGCCAGTCGTTTCTGGGCATTTCTGCGCATAATGCTGCGACCTGATGATGGGGTAGGAAAATTATAAGGCAATTCTTAAATTGCACAGTTTGTAAGATACACTCATATTTATTTATAACAATTTATCTTTCAGCTAGTTTCTCTTGAAGTACCTTAGAGAGTTTTAGTCATAAAGAATAATACCCATTGGATCAAGATTATCTTTTATCTAACTTGGAACAGTTGCTATTGAATGATACCCGTATTGGTTATTTAGAATCAATGGTCAATATTTGTCAAAGGGCAGTGATATACCATCTAACTAACACATTTTATAACTAGGAGCATGAAACGACAGTTCTTATAAATCTGATTCAGTTGTTGTTCTGCTGGCATTAGAATTTAGATTCAGGCCCCTATGAAAGAACAGAGCAAAGTTCATAAAGCATCAATATCAATCTAAAGAGAGAAGGAGAGGAGAAAGAGGGGAGGGGGAGAGGTAGAGGGAGGGAGGGAGAGAGAAAGAGAAAGAGAGAGAGAGAGAGAGAGAGAGAGAGAGAGAGAGAGAGAGAGAGAGAGAGAGAGAGAGAGAGAGAGAGAGAGAGAGAGGCCTGATCTTATCTAGATCTAGGTCCATATTCAGGTGAGAATTCGATCCTGCTCCCACTCCCCGCCCTTAAAAATAAAATGTCTTTTATTTTTTTTTATTCACATCTTTTGCCTTATTTGTCCGTCTTTATGATCTTGAGCTAGTCATAAAATCCTGCAAAAATTATCGCAATATGGGATGCTGTGCAGTTAGATTTTTGTGTACTTTAGATCTAGATATAGTGTAGACCCGTAAAATATTCTTCCAAAATATTAACTTGTTTCTAACCCAACTCATGGCACAAGGTATGTCTAGATCTAGATCTATACCTCATTTAACCGATGTAGATCTTTATCTAATTTGAAGTGTACAAATTTGTGATTGGGTGATTTCAAGAACTTAAGAAGAGGCATAAGTCGCGACTCTAGACTGAATAAAGCCTCTCAGTGTAAAGTGTCTCTAGATAAAGTCTAGGTCTAGTTAGTCTATAACTAGATCTAGGCCTAGTGGGAATGGCAGTCCACGGGCATTATTAGATCTCAGCTTAGCCATGGAAAGAGTACTCTGTGCGCCGCGTATTTGACTCTTTTTTGAAAGAGGAGAAATTAAATCTAAAAACGTTGAGTAGGCTTAGGGAGATAAGGTTGAATGTTGACATACATGCCTTACGAGGTAAAGACAACATTGACGCACATTCAGAGTGTCGGGCCTTGCAGAATAACCAATCTTTATTTTTTCAAGATCAACACCTGAATCTAGATATAGATCTCGATCTCTTTATTTGTTTCTTGATCGAAATACCTTTCCTCCCCCTCTCTTTTGGCGTGTTTCAGGATCTAGCAAGATGACAAGCATGCCACACATACCATCAATTTCTGGAGGAAATCATGGTTTGCAATCTGTTAATTTAGATCTAATTTAATATCTTTGTGTGGTATTTTGTGTTCAGCATTACATTTAGTCAGAACTACCGAATGAGAAACTGTAGTCAGAATTTGGAAAAGATCTAAATCTAGATCTAGATATATCCTCTTTATTTTTTTCCAGTAGGTCCCACTTCAAGCTATTTAAAAGGTCTTTGAATAAGGTTTTGAATGACTTGGGATATAATTAGACTAACAAATATGATCCTGACTTCCGATTGGGTACATTGTTTTAGTATTTTCAGATATATGATATATCATTCATGTTTGATGCCTTTTTTTTTTTTTAATTGGTAATTCGTTGTTGGAAAATGATTTACACACAGGCAGTTCTCAAAATGGACAATTTCGTGCACGTTTTTTCCCATTTCAAAATGATTTTGTCATAAAAATGATAATGTATGATTCCAAGCACATGTTTAGGAGATAACAGATATAGATAATAGTTTGGTGTACCTCTAAAACCGCAAATCTAATTTGTAGTGCAGTTTTGTATTGAATGATGAATCTGTAACCATTTTGTCAATAAAAAAGAAGGTTACATATAATGTTAGTGGTGTTTGCATATGGTTGTTTTTTCAAAGTGGTCAATTATGTTCTTAAAAGCTTTTCGTTTATTTAGTCAAATGGTACCTTTTCACTTGAAAAAAATGGAACTATCAGAGAGCGTTGTAATTCGTTTTAAATCTTATCTTAAATATATATATTTGCTCCTCGATGGTATGCTCTGTGTCATTTAGAGGCATACTTGAAGCAGGGCAGATCAGCTTTTATAAAAGCAAAGCTACCTCGCTATATGCTTGTTCAGAGAAGGATGCTAAAAATAGAATTCACTTCACTACAATAATCAGGGTAAATGCAAACATTTAAATCTGATTAGTTATTGGACCACTGAAAACAAACTAGGTCGTTTCATGTCATACTATATAGTTGAAAATAACTGAATAGCTGATAATGTTGCCATAAATAGTAAAGAATGAAGTACAGTGTATATTTTTTTCTTTTTTTTTTCATCAAATGAGAGTTTTCCCTTAATGAGTAGAAATCTATAGGGATACCGGTAGTTTTTTTGTTGTTGTTGCTATTATGGCTTTTACAAAATCTGCCCATTAACTTTCCTTGACATAGCCAAAAAAAAGGAGTTGTCAGTGATTAGCTTATATATATATATATATATGTAATTTTATTATATTCATTAATTCATAATTTTTATTTATTTATTGTCAACAGAACACAGAAACCGTAAACTTTTGGAACATATTCAGGAGCAGAAGAAACGTTTACAACATGGCCACCATAGCAGTGCGGGCAGGCAAGGCTAAAATTGTCTGAAATTTTTTCATAATTTTTATTATGTGTCAATAAAATTTTTTTCTTTTGTTTCATTATGTTGAATATTTGGGCATAAAACGAAGGTACCTGAATGAAAGAACCCCTCTAATTTAAAATTTAATTTCAAAGAAATTTGTATAGATTAGTAATTCTGAAGACTGGACAGACCTATCAAATTGACCTGCTTTTTTGACAGTATTGTTTGGTAATTAATCTACTTGGTATCATTACTAATCACTTCACTTTATAGCTTAAAAGCCAAGTAAGACTAAAAGATAAGATAATATTTGCAGAATTTTTTTCTTTCAAATTTAATGAAAGTTTGAAACAATGTGTGTACCTTTTTTTTTTTACCTGAAGTAGTGTTTTTAGCAATTCCAATTCACAAATTATCTTGATTTTTAAAAATATTATATATATTGATCATAAGATAAAGAACATCAAGGGCCACAAAGAGCTAAATTTATATAAAATTGTTCAATATTTATATTAATATCAGGTATTGATTTTTTTATATTTAAATTGTATTTGGCATCAGTATCTTTGAAAGTAATATTTTGCATAAAGTGTCAGAAATCACTAGATTTAGTTTTGAAAACTTTTAAATTGCTTTCTTTTCAGTTTTTACATTCCTTTCCTGTAAATCAACATTTTTCAGTTCTACAAGTGCCATAAGTGTGCCACCTTCTCCTATTTTGGTTGGATCTCCATCTACTGTCGGAGGAGTAAGCATCTTATCTTATGTTGAAAGGGAACTGGCATGGGGAGATAAAGCAAAAGTTATTATTTAAGGTTATGTTGTCCAGACTGTTGGCACTGCTAAGCTAATCTTTAAATCATCCTACATGTAACTTCAAGTCTGAGCACTGGAGCTAAGTTGTCTTTTGAGCCATTTTGCTTAAGTTTTGATATGATGTGGAATTTCAAGATTTTGCTTGCATGCAAACCACATTGGTCTCTTCTTAACTTAAACTATCTTTATTTAAACCAAGTACATGTATGAATTTGAACCTATTTAAGATTCCAAATGAATTAATTTTCTATAGAATTGCTCTTTTCATCCTGTGCTACTCTTCCAGACAGTTCTTTTTTGACTGTTTTAAAATGTCTTGCATCAAATGGATAGTCTTAGACCCACCTTTAGGTGCAACAGTAGGCAAGCCTACTATAAAATGCTTTCCTACTTAACAAATCTAGTTGAAATTCAATCAAAAGGTTTGCTGTTATCTCACGAGAAACACATGTTGCATGTGTGTAGCATGCAGCAGATAACTACATTATATCTTGTAATAGGGGTAGGGCAAGGCAAGGTATCGATATACAAGGATAATTAAAATAATGAATGGAAAGGAGGAAGAGAACAGGGGTTCATCTGTCTATAAATGATGCAATGATATGAATGAAATCATAATTTTATTTTTATCGTTGTGCAGAATCATGATTTTTGTTGAGAGAGAGAGAGAGGGAGAGGGAGGTAGGGAGAGAGAGAGAGGTGTGTATGTGTTCAAAAAGAGGTGGGTAGGGGAAATAGTTTTACCATGTTGTTACACTCCTTATTAAAATCTGGATCTTTAATTACTGTACATCACACCAATAGGCAATTAGTTCAGGGATAGAGCAGAAGCAAATTAAGTTGCATGTATAGCAATCACATTCCTTAGTATTGTTCAAATAGAAGTTGGATGAATTGAATGAGGCATCCAAACAAGCTTAAACTTCAATGGCACCCACAAATTTGTCATCAAAGGCAATATTCCCTATTTAGTCTTTCATTATTCTAGTCCCAGGCGTCCAAATTTATGACCGTACTAGACATTTAAGAGTTCAAATTGTAATACTGTAAGGACTGGAAGTCTTTTGACTAAAATTGATAACTCCTCAATACTGCAGGAATATGAAACTTGCTCATAATAAAAAAAGATAACTGAAAACAATGAAAGTTTGTTCATAGTAACTCAATACATACAGTGGAGTTCGCGAGAGTCATCTCATTTTAAGTAAAGTCTTGGATTAAGTCAACATCTGCGGTTGGGCCCTTTTTTTTCTTCTCTTTATTTCCTTTAACTTTATTCCTTATTATTAAATCAACCACCTCCAGCAGTGGTTTCTCTTTAAGTCAACTCCAAATGACTCATTCTGCACATGATTTGAAGTAAAAAAATGCCCCATGCCTTGTGAAAACCAAAGGTGCTTTGTCTTGCGTTCAACTCTAGCTAGCTTTTGACTGGCCTGTATCTTGAATGTCATTGAAGAACAATAGTAACACTACAATGGTGAGTTTATCCCTACCTCTTGTTACTGCATTTATCATGGGGGAAGAAGGCACCACAGATTTATGGGCTGACCATTCCTTTATTACTTCAATCTTAGTTTATTTGTTTTCTACAGCTGTATGGCTGTGTTTATCAATGCTTTAAGTGAAATTAACAAAAAACGATAAAACTGATGTCCTTCTTTTTTAAAATTAGCTACGTCGTGCTTCGCCCTTGATTTTGCTCCAAATTCCCTGAGTTTGGTGCATGCTTTCCCTGAAAGGCATGGGATGTGGTAGGCACCTCTGCTCAAGTAATTTAAGCCCTATTTTCTTACAGTGACATAAGCAAACAGTGGTTTCTTTTATTATTGATTTCACCATTAGATCTTATTTTTGACACTTTCCTCAGTCTTTAACAGCAGAATATGCAAGCATTAGTAATCCTCAGCAAAGAACAGCTTTACAGGTCAGTTTTATTGTTGTCTATGACCATGGATGTTTCTTTTCTGGTTCAGGGTCTTTTATTTTGCATTAGGAATAAACTATGTAAATTATACATATATTTCATCTCAATGTGTCTGATAACCCAACAACCTTTTTTGCATTGAAGAGTACTTGACTTCCACTTTATACTATCTCCAAGAAGTTATATTCTGACATGAAAAGAACAATCAAAATGGCAGATTACTTTAGTAAAATTTGTTAACTTTTTGCATTGCGTATTGTTTTTAATTTTCTTTCTGTAGCTAACGAATTTTTAATATTTTCTGATATCAAATTCTACATTGATAATCAACTCAAAATTCCAAATTAACAAAAAAGAGACTGACAAGTCTTACTAAATAATGGTTTATGGTTATATTTTTTTATGCACAGTACTGTGATGTAAAATCTCATGCTTATCATTTTCTCTTTGTTTTTGTAGCATGCACATATGAACTCTGTTGGTTACTTCATCACTCAAGACTCGTCTTTTGGAAATCTCATTCTGCCAGTTCTTCCTCGCATAAATGATCCAAAAGCTGATGTGAAATGACCCATCACTTTGCTTGTAAAAAATTGGAGTATTTTAATGGCTTTTCTGATGCCTCTAATGAGGCACTATTTTTCAACTCTGGTGCTGTTTCTTTTAATTTTATCCTCACTTTTTCACCTTTTTGAAAGTTTAAAGTTCTCAAATGAGGCAAAGCAGCCCAAAATCAACAAAATTCTCATTGAATATTTTTGTTTTAAATTTTTATTTTTTGTTTATTTATTATTTTTTTTAACAGAGGTAGTTTGAAAAATCTTAAAGAATATAATTGAGAAAGGAATATTTTAATAAATCATCTGGCATCAACTTAGCAGTGTTGAACAAAGGAATGGCTTTTTATAAGTTCATTTGATTGCCCCCTACTTGGACTGTCTTAGTCCATTTAATTCCAGTTTTATTAATTTTTTAAATTTTATTGAAACCATGGTTTGGTACTCATAACATGGAAACACAAATTATGTTTCTACCAATTCTTAAACAGCATTGTGGAAATTAATGGATGTCTTCTACAAACAGTGATTGTTGCTGTGAATGTTATTGTGAGATTATCTTGTTCTAGACAGTTTACTTACCTGAAGAGTATAAAACTCTTGTTCAGTCTTCGAAAAATTGATTTACAGGTTACAAGCTGATAAATGAAGAGTGTGAGGTAGAATTTCAGCCACAGCCAGAGAGCAACATGCAGTGAACATTTTGAGTGTTTTCTTGATTAAATAATGAAGTCAATTTTCCACTTGAGCTTTGCATTATGCGCAAAATTCAAGTTTAAATTCTCATTAATCAATACTGATGGTATGCTAAGAAAATTTTAAGTATGGTAAATTATCTTTGTAAAATGCATTTAGTTTGTCAGGTTACTTTTTCAGTATTATTCTGACCATTTTAATTTTGTTTTGTTAGATGAATGATACTTGTAGATCCTGTCTGTTTAGAGTGAAACATATATATTTTTGTTTCTCGTGTAATTAATTTTGACAATTCCATTTAATTTGCAGTTTGGAATTTATCACGATTACATAGTGGGATGAAATTAATGGATGAAAGATTTGTCTAGGTATAGACCTCATGAATATGATCCAGACTGTGAAGCAAATAGATAAATGATAATAAATAAATATCATTATTTTTCTAATTCTTTGTTTTCATGCATTCTTTTGCTATTGTTTTCATTTAAAGTCATACACTTAGAAGATAAAGAAATGATTTTTTTTATGTATAGTGAGCATCGAAAAGGGTAGAAAAGCATGGGGTCCTTAATTTCAGGGTGAAGGAACTACAATAATTATTATGAGAGAGTAAATTTATCTGTATGGTTATGACTTACTATATCATGATAATAAAAGCAAAAAATAAGGTGGAAAAGATGTGGAAAAGCAGATTGTTTCTCTTTAGTCCAATTTAGATGAAAAGCTAAGTACAGTCAAGGTTATTTCGAAGTCATTGGGATAAAAAAAGAACTTTGAATTATCAGAATACAAGGAGAAAGAGAGCAAGAAAAAAATGTGGGTGACAGATCAGTAATGTTATACTAGGATGCGTAGAGATTCACACCTGGTCCCTGGGCTTATCCCTTTCCCTTTCCAAGTCTTAGTGCAGACTCTTGCCAGTAACATAGGTGGGTGGAACATACATATACACATGAGAATAAGTGCACGAGTAAAGCGCTACTTTCTTTGTTTTTCATGCTGAGAAAACTGCTTTCAGAATTTAAAAAAATCCGCTAAGGTATCTTCGAATTAACCACATCCTTCTTTCCAACCGAACTATCCGATATTTTTTTAATATAACTTGTAGACAGAAATATTCAGTAAAATTAACCAACTTCAAGATATCCAAGAATTCAAATTATTTGGACTTGACTAAATTTTCCACTCACTATAACTTGTAGATAGATGGAAAATATCTACAAGTGATCAAAATTATGTACAATACTGGGAACAGACGTCAGCAATGCGAGTTAGTGGTGTCAGAAAAGGATGTGTGCTTTCCTGAGACCTTTTTTCTCTTTGCAGTGAAATACATTCAAATTATGTGAAACGTAGAAAGACACCCAGGAATTAAAGCAGGAGGACACAACCTACACAACTTGAGATACACTGATGAGCACGCATTAATTGCAGAAAAAAAGAGGACTAGCAATGACTAATTATTAGACATTGTTGAAGAAAGCAGGAAGAAAGGGTTGGATTTGAGCAGCAAAATGCCAGAAGTAATGGTCATGCATCGAAATGATTGTCCACTGATCAACATCTTTATCAACGGGTATAAACTTGAGCAAATGGATCAATTCAGATACTTCGATCTTTTTAATATTAAGTGATGGACGCTCGTTTGACAGTATTATATAATTTTTATCCAAACTGCAGCTTTTTTTATATGTTTTGCTATAGAACTGAAATAATATGTTGGCATTTTTTACCTCCAAAAATAGCAATTTCTGCAGAAGAGTCATGAAAAGGAGGTTGAGGCAGGAAAGATTTATGTATACCTGACTTATAGTTATACACAATATAAACATTTGAAACTGGAAAGCTAAAATGTAAAGGCATATTTTATATTATTTAATAATTTATCACAACTCTGTCTATCTCATTCTATTTTAAATATGATTTCTTACATGGCATAATGTCTTGTAAAGCAAAGTTGAAACAAGTACAGTCTGTGCCGGCATAAAACATGTTCCAGGCTCAAGCACGCTTAACAGCTCTTAGTCTTACTGATTTTTTGCTATTTTAACACCTTTAAATAACTCCTTTAGTTTAAGCACATCAATTTCATTTTCACACGCTTTTACAAGACAGTCAATACTTTCGTGATGACCAGTGTTTGCTACGTGTATAGAGCACGCACATTTGATGACCCATCCAAATTTGGAAAGTCTAACATGTAATGTGAGTGTAAGAGAAACACAGAAAATACAAATGATCTCAATTCTTCTTCAACAAAATAAAACAGACCCCTGACCCTTCCCGACACCCCACCTTCTCTTCCTTGCCATATTTCTACATGTTTTTAAGTTTTTATCTACCTTTTCCACATCTTTTGTTTTCTTCATTTTATGTTTCCTTTCCTACCTTAATACTTGATTTCATTTAAAAAATATCAACTAGATCTAGATGTACTTTACATTTACTATACTCAAAGGTGATCTTTCATTTCATGCTTTTGTGAATTGATTGTATTCTACTATGACCATGATAATTTTTAATGAACAAAATAAAAAGTAAAAAAACAAGCTACAGTTAGTTGTAAAAATTGACTAAGCACACATTTGCACGACCACATCTGTGAACAAAGGGAAACAACTCGGGAACTTTTCTACATGAAAATTTGGGCCTAATGTCTATTTCATGCTCAAGCACGCCTCGGCACGTACTGCACATGTACCTTTATTACAAGAAAGTAAAAATTGCTGAAATTTCAACTCATTTACATCAAATTAATCTTGGGCTTTGGTTATGAAAAAAACAAATCCCAATATACGTTCTCTAAAATATATATACAGCCTACCAGTATTTAACATTTCTTGATGAACCCTAGAAATTCAAGTTTAAATTAATTGTATTTAGGAGCTTTTATTGATTTCCATACCGTACTTAATATCTTTAGAAGTTACAGTGAGGATGCCCATAAATTTTTACGAAAATTTCCTGAGAGTCTTTTTTTTCTTCCTACTACAATCTTTGCTTCCCAATTACACAACTTTTATTCTCAAGCTGGAAAACATATGACTTAAAATAACAGACATGGAAGAAATAAATTTGTCATATATGATATAAATCCAAAGCCATAACAATGAATTGGTTTTCTTTTCTTTTTATTGTTTATTGGATTGTAAAGTGTTTTGAGCATTCAACTGGCTTTAGTGCTATAGAAGAATGGTTATTTTACCAACAGCAACATGTAACTGACATTGGCCTTACAGCCAAACAGACTTAATGATCCAAAGTCTTTGCAGTAAAAAATTATACTCTCATCATATGCAAATCACTTTAATGTAAAAATCATCAAAAAACTAAAACTTTATATTTTCATAAACAAGATACAAATGATGATAACATAATTTCACACACTTTCTAAGAATATAAATTATAAAGACCTGTGAGAAAAGTGCATTAATAGTAATACACAATCCAACTATCATGCAGGAAAAGTACATTCTCAAGTACATGTGCCCTATGTTTCACTATTTATATGTTTAAGAGTCCTTTCATTCCTAAAAATATTTCCTTGTCTAAATAATCTAAGCACTTTAAGAGCTCTGCAGTTAAAATAAAGTTCTGTAACGGAAAGTTCCATGTAAAAGCTTGATATATCTTAATACATATTTTTAATTTTTTTTTTTTTTTATGAATCACAAGCATCTACCTATTCTACACTGATAAGGTCTAATAAAAGCAAATGTATTCTTTTAAGAATTTTGATACGTAAGCATTGACAATTTGAAAATGGAGAAATGGGTGAATCTGCTGTACCTATAATGTTTTATTATATCGCAGCAATTTCATGATTTAAAAAAATATTTAATTTTTCTCCAGTGGAAAATGCAGGTACTGAGTAAGAGTAAAAACGAATTTGATTCTAAGAGAAAGATATATATATATATATGTATCAAAGTTTAGAAATACATTTTCTTAAGAGTGCATTTTTCAACAATTTCAAACTACACATTACATTTGCTTACTTTCTTACTTTATCCCAGATGATAAAGGCTCAGTAAGGCAAGAAAATGAGCAAGAGAGAATCGGTATTAAAGTCACTGGGTTTTATGAGTGTAATGTCCTTAATTTTGGCTTTTCATTCATAAAAATTGCAAGAACTGAATGCTATCAACAATTTTCCATTATGAGCTCAGATTTTTTAAAAAGTATTTAAAGGCAGTTTCCTAATCCTAGACCTGTTTGCTGAGGTAAATCAGATTATGACTTTTAAAATATCTGATTATGACATTTCAGAGGATGCATATGATGACAAAGGGTATACACAAGCACTCTGACTATTAGGCCACATGTCTGGTTCATGTCAGAATGTGATTCGTGTAATACAGTTCACCTCGGACTCAACAAACTAGTTCGGTCATTTTTAAAAGTTCGTTGAATGCAAGGTTCGTTGGGGCTATGACATGAGGCACCATAAGGGAAGTAACCAACCAAATTCATATTACCATATAATCATTTCCCTTGCTTTTATCATTAAACAAGTGTCTATAAAGCCACTCTTTATCCTTCCCGGCTATTGGACAAGTTACCACTGCTTTGGCTCTTTGATCCTGTTTCATGATCTCCCCATGCATTAGTTGCCGCTCCCTGCCCCCTTCCTCCTCTCCTCTCCCTGCATGTCAATACTTTGCTCTTCCCTACCCCTAGCATTACTATGGCATAATGTAGCCTATACACTTAAGGCATTTCTTAACAGCCTATAGGGGACCTTTTGATTGAATTTCAACTACATAGTTTCTAGGTAGAAAACATTCTATGGTGGATTTGCCAATACTTGTGCATGTAGATCATTGAACCCAAGGACTGGTCTGAGATTAGTTTGTTTGATGCAAGGTATTTTAAGAGAGTCAAAGAAGAAACAAATACGGGGATTTTACTCAGTTGAATCTGAGTTCGATGGATTCAAGCTGTACTGTATTATATTAACATTTTTGTTCTTAAAGAAGCACTTTTAGTTTTAAAGAAGACAAAAATAAACTGTATATTGCTTTGAGATTATTGGCAAGGCATTTTAATGAGGAAAATATGATCAGGGTAAAAAACAGTTGTGAACTCACAGCTAATAAATCAAATGATGAATCAAAAAAAGAGGCACGAAGGATATGGATTTTGAAAGCATAAAAAGTGGAATGCATCTTGGATTAAAAAAAAAGATGCACTATCAACAACAAACAGAACATATTAATTCATATTAAAAACTGATGTCAAGAATACTTGTAAATGTACAGTGGAGATTCAGTATATTCTATTATCTATAAATATAACCAAGCAAGTACAAAAGTACAAATTTTGAAAAATTGAACTAAAGTAATAATTTTTCAAATATTGTTCTTGTAGTAAGTACATATACTATAATGTGGACAAATATGTAATTCAAATGTAAGAGAATATCTTACAAGTAGTGTCAAAATGCACATAATGCTTGATTAAAGCAAATTATCAACCCTTACATTCATGAATTATTTTGTCTCTTCAGGATTAAGATACAGAAATATATAAAATTCTTGTTTAGTAAGTACTGAATCAGAAAAGTGCTTAAATTTTAGATTAAAGGAATTTAAATAAATAAAGGAAAAGTCTATATTATTTATCATCATTCTCTACACTAGTGCAAAAAATGCAATCTGTGCATAGCAAATAAAAAGTTTTTCATTCTTAGAGAAAAGCCAAGCCTGAACAAAAGAAATGAAATGTTCTCCCACTTTCGACACTGCAAGAAACATCTGCTAAACAATGTGGACCAAAATGATATCAATTGCCTAACGAGAGGAAATTCGAAACACTAATGTAGCGCATAATAGTAAGTAATCTAGATTTTTCCTTAATTTATACATGTATATTAAGAAACTCCTGTATTTCATTTACTGCAAAACAGGTACATAAATTTTATCTTGCAATTTTTCCAAATAAGTCAAGGTATTTATTATGATGAATCTATATTCGTTTCATTTGAATAGTAAATATTTTTATTTTGAGCAGTGATGTTTTAATTATTGTACATGAATAATGTTATGGATATAAATAAAAGCGGGTTTTGCTTGATAATTACAGTTGAATAAGCTTGGACTTCTATATTTAACTTTGGTATAAAAATAATGGCAGACTTTTTTTTTTTAATTTTATTTTCATATCAAAAGGACTTGGGTTTCTATTTGCTCATAACTTAATGTTTAACTTTTAATAGGAAACTTATTTATTGAATGAAAATCGCCAATTTTGGTTTCACTTTTTTGTTTCACTTATAGCCTTTTTTCTAAGATACACAATTCAAATTACTTAAACCAGTAGAATTTAACTCAGACACAAATAGTTCACTTGAACTTACATAAAGCTTCACTTCTTCTCTACATTAAATTTCATACTATTTTAGGATATTTCTGCAAAACATTAGCTTGATCGCATTGCTCTCCAAGTACTTAAAAAATTTGGCAAAAATCATAAAACAAGCATCCTATGCTAAATAAGGGAAGACATATAGTTTTATCTAATACATGAAAGAGAATAAAAAAGAATATAAACCTTTAAAGAAATAAATTGACAGAGATGGGGCAATTCCAAACATTTCTACACTAATAGTATATAAAAAATTACTAAATGATACACTATCTTCCACCAATAACCTAAAACACTTCTCTGGTAGGGAACTAAACTTTTTCTTCTTTTCTTTTTTCATAATTTAAACAGGGCAATTTCAAACATTTCTACACTAACAGCTCATTTTACCATGAAGGATTTATATTGGACTGCAATTAATTTTGTCACTAAGTAGAATAAAGGAGTTTTGTAAGTAAACTATCCTCCACAGCTATAAAAGTAAGCAAAACAAAACAGCAATCTGAAAAACATTGTCAATGTCTAAGCAGTCTCAAAATCAATAGATGCGCTATTCTTCTCTAAGGAGTATATAAAAAATTACTAAATGACACACTGTCTTCCAACAATAACCCAAGACACTCCTCTGGTAGGAAACTTAACTTTTTCTTCTTTTCTTTTTTCATAATTCAGATTGCGATAGGTTAATTTGAAGACTTCCATCCTAATACATACACTGCTTGCAACTAATAGCTTTCTCTTTACTAACCTTATAATAATAAAAGAATTTCATCCTTAAAATACAAATGAACGTAACATTAACTGTTATATATACACCACAGTAATAAATATAAAAATCTATGTATTAAATTTGCATCAAAACATTTCAAATTCAACAAAGTAAATTTCCAATTAAAATAAGGTGGCCTGTGGAGTTTGTGACATGACTGTAGACAAGAATTGTTTAGTTAAACAAGTTTCTTGAACAAAAATGAAGTATGTACATAAATATAAAAGCTGTGTAAAAAAAAAATAAATAGAGTCCATTTGATTTTACATCAAAACCTATCTATAGATAACTTAAACTTTGTAAAATCTAAAAATAATTTTATCACATATTTAATCAGAAAAATATATCACAACTTGAATTGTTCCTTGGATTTTTTTAAAATCATTTTCAGAATGTAACCTTTATAAATTAAAATCAAAATTAATTTTAAATGAAAGGCTTCATTTCTACACGACAATCATCTTACAAAAATTGTTTTGTTACATTTTCGCGTAGTCTAAAATTCTTTCCTATGCACTTCTGACACATAGACTATATAATATTTCTTCTATACAGTTGTAAAAAAAAAAAACCCATTCAACTCATTAATATCAGCCGTATGCATTTTATATACAGGGTTGCATAAAAAAATTATTTTGTTCGATGATGCAATTACATGTATATAAAATCTATAAATATTAAATCTTTCTTGCACAGGTTTCTTTGACAGGAAATACAATGTGGGCTTGGCTTTTTCTCACAGAAGGTCTTTTTTTTTTGGCACATAGTCAAACTTATTTGATTTCAACAAGTGGTTGCATCTTCAGCCTCTTTAGCCTGAAAAATGAGAGAGAAACAAACCAAAAGACAATTAAAAACAGTAAAACTTAGAAAAAATGACACAAGCCCATAAAGCTGATATTTGTTAAAATGAAACTTAAAAAATGTAGCATAAGTATGCAAAAACATTGTCTTGATTAGTAGGCTAAAGACAACCTACAAAATTGGCTGAAATAAAAGTTTTAAAGTAATAAAAATAATATTTTGTCATAGGCAAAATTATGGAAGTCAAAGTGAGCTACTTAAGACTGATAAGGCTAAAAAATAGCCCTCAGATGTTCTCAAAGGTTATAAAAAGATAAAAAATGATAAAAAAAATATTTAATGAGGACCAAAAACTCTGTCTCTCACACTGGATATCAATATGGTGATTGAATGCTAACCACTGATGCAAACAATTTCAATATTTTTAATCAACCAATGAGATATAATTTCATTCTTTTCACCAATAAAGAAGCCAAAATGCTCCACAGTAAATGATTCTATGACAAGGCATAGAAACCCAAATGCACAAAATCAAACATTCCATAAATGAATAAGAGATATTTTCGCAGGCCTATCTTTACTTTATATGACGGTAACAAAAGATGAAGACAAATGGAAGAGAGCATGAGTTATTTTTGTTCACACTCAGAATTTGAAAATGAAAAAAAGACATCAACGAAAATTGCAAAAAGAGTTAGCTACATAAAGCGTTGGCATAATGAAATGGTTAGCAGTGAAAGCTACTTTATAATAATATATAGTGAATGTACTCAAAGCCTTTGAAAAAAATTCAAGAATCAAGTTAAAAAATAATGACTAGAATAAATAAAAAGCAATGAGCAGTTTGAAAGTAATAAATATGTGCACTTTTAAAATCAAGCAATTACAAAATAAAAGTAAACAAATTTTAATTATCTTTTAATAACCTGGTATAAAGATTGTAAAAAATCTAAATTATACAAATTAGGAGATTGGTGTATTAATTGAAAGACAGGGGCTCATGCATAATACTGGCATATATCTTAGAATGAAATTATTACTGACCAAGCAAAATTTTTTCAAAAAATGGTTGTGAATCTGAAATAAATGGCTAAAACAGTAACAAGCTTGAAAAACAAAAAAATCTTTCAATTTCTTAAAACAGTATATCCAAAGATGGAAATAAATCTGTTCAGAAATGTCAAAAGATAAAGGAGAGATAGAAAAAGAGATAGAGAGAGAGAGAGTGAGAGAGAGAGAGAGAGAGAGAGAGAGAGAGAGAGAGAGAGAGAGAGAGAGAGAGAGAGAGAGAGAGAGAGAGAGAGAGAGAGAGAGAGAGAGAGAGAGAGAGAGAGAGAGAGACAGACAGACAGACAGACAGAAAAAGAGAGAGGAAGAAAGATATTTATATAAGTGAAGGTAGAGAAAGGGAGAGGGATAAAAAAAAGTTAGAGAGAGAGACTCTAAAGGAAAATGATAAAAAGATTGAAGCAGAGAATAAATGAATAACTAAATTCAGTATGACAGACCTAACCTTTCCTGCATCTTTGGGATAAAAACGTAATTATTATGGTATTAAAATCTAAAATTCCAATATGCAAAAAAGTTGAGGTTGAACTATGAATCGGCTACTAAGAAAAGTGTTATGTCTAATTGGACTGGAATAATCACAGTCAAATTACTAAAAGAAAAAAAAAACTTACCAAATAATTAGTAAGATGTTTGAAAAAATTCATAAAATTAAACTACGTTTTATGCAAAATAATGCTTTGAATAACTTTCACGAGGCTTTTAATTTTTGCCAAGACATGGAAAATATTGCTGTGTTAGCACAAAGCATTGCAAACTAGTGAGTTGAAAAAATAATGTCACACACTGTTTTGTTGTGACCATCTGATTGGATCATTATGTTATATCTAAACCATCCACCACAAGTTTGTAAAAGTTGCTAAGATATCTTCACTTTATAAAAAAAAGATTTCATTTTATAAAAAAAATCACATTAAAGGTGTTATTTCAATTTTTTCATTGAAATTTTCAATGGTCAACCTAGCATCTGAGGTATAAAGGCATATGAGTGAATGAGTTAACCCAAGAGTGGCAACCTTGGCAGAATAAAAATGCTTTGGAGAGGGTAAACTAGTTTCCATACCTCCACGTATATTTAGCTATGAAAATAATGAATGATGAGTACTTTAGACAACAAACACACCATAGCTAAAACTGATAAAAGAAAGGGAATTGTGCAGTGTAAATGGTGAAACAGTTTATGTCTGCATTATCAAATTCAACCTGCATCAGTGAAGTATATAAATTTATTTTGTGACCATTAAGTCTTGACTAGTCCCTCATTACAGAGCTACACCCATCCATCTTACTGAGTCGCTGGGAGGGCTTGGCACTGACATAGGTGACAAGATAACATCAAACGCCTGGGGTGGTGCCGAGCGTGTCATATCAGGTATGAACCCAGGGGAAAATTCAGAAAGATCAAAGAGAGGTTGGCCTAAAAAAAATCAGGGAAAAAATTTAGAAGATCAGGAAACTAATGAGGTCTGAATTTATGGACTGTTCAAAAAAATAACTAAAATGAATGTATTGCATTGAAAGTTGCAAACCTCATATATCTCTGTAAGAAAATTTCACAAGAGAGGGCAAAACTAATTGAACATAATGGTGATCTTACTCAAATGCTGCAAGGCCAAATATAAAAATTGAATTTCAACTTCGTTGATATTAAGTTACATGACATGACATGACAATTATGTTGTGTTTTCTGTAAATGCATTTAAGCAAATTTTGTAAGCGTTAACTCATAAGTCATATACCATAATAAAAGTACATTTTAAATTATACTTTACTTACTATCTGCCTTAGAGGATACTTCAGAGGTATCTTCCAATGTATCAATTTCCAAACCCGCACTCATAGGCCTTTTGTTCTTCTTTTTCTTTCTCTTCATTTTTGATAAGGGGGTCTGTTTAGGTAATCCAGCTTCCTCACTGTAACAAGAGAGTTGCAAGCCAATGTTTAACTTTCAAAAAGAGTTTTATTTCTTTGTCCCATTCATAATAAATAGAGATTCACAACAATTTTCATAAATATCTTTATACAGATCACACAAATTCTCCTCACTCTAGGGATCTTCTGAAAAGATATTTTTTCAAACATCCTCTTTTATGAAAATGAAAGATCAATATTGAGAATGCTATTTGATAAAGCTTCAATTTTGATTCCCCTGAGGGGAAAATGTTGGAAGAAAGTGTAATTTCTTACAAATTACATAAAAGTCTTTTTTGAATGTCCATATTTTTTTATTTACAGTGTTTGAAGGAGTTTTATGAAAAAGGACAAAAAATTAAAATATTAAAAAATAATGAATTTAAGAGCTATTCTACTTACGGCTGGAAATAATCTGGAGGTGGGCTTTGAGAGGTGCCTGCTTCATCTAAATAAGAGAGATAAAGGTTTAAAATTTGTCCAGGCTAGCACAGATTACTTTCAAAGTTTGAGGAATAAAAATTTAGTCTTTGCACACTTTCTACATCCAGGGCAAAAGCTGATATTAAACAATATATGCATGCACATACAAAAACAAAATTAAAAAAAGAGAACTAAATTTTCTCTTTCACCTCCCAGGAGCCTGTATCTCTTGTATGCTTCTCAGCAAGACACACCCAGGTTTAAATGGGTTCATTTTGTAATATTTTGAAAAACTTGGTCTCTACTTAACTAAGTTTACAAGGAGTGTGAAAAGCTGCAACAAATCAATTTTCAAGAAAATGTACAAAGATGCAAACCCTGAAAGCCCTCCCTCTTCCTAATTTCTCAGAAAGTTTAACACATCTGACCAGGAATGAAAGGCTTTTGAAGCAATTGACGCAACATCGACTTGACTGATGTCATATCACTGGTCATCTTCTGTGCCAGGTCATCCTGCTGGGCCTTAACCTCTTGAATGGTGTCTCGCAAGCCACCCATTTCATGCTCCAACTTCTGTACAGACACGAGCTCACCCTTAGAGCCTGAGCCACCTGTACCACTGCTTCTATTTCCTGCACCAGAGCTCTGCAATGAAAATTATATCAATAAATAAGTAATAAAACAGAGACAAAAAAATGACAATAACTGTAGTAAACAGAGCAATAATGGGAATGATAGGACACTGTCATATATATAATTCAATACTTTATTATCACTACATCTATTACTACTACTATTACCCTTAATATTACTACCACTACTACCACCAAGCACTTGACAAATTCCACTACCAAACCACTATTACTACTACCACAAATACGACCACCACCATGACCAATAGCACTACCACTCCTAGTACCACCACCACTACTATTGCGACGACGACGACTACGACAATAACTACTACTACTACTACTACTACTACTAACTACCACTACTAACTACTACTACCACGACTACTACGACTACTACTACTACTACTACTACTACTACTACTTTTTATACTAACACAACTATTACTAGTACAAGTAGATATTATTGGGAACATAGTAGTTATTTGGTATAAGCCATGCTAACTTTGAATGGCAAAGCAGAAGTGCTAATGCAATGGCTCATGTATCAGCTGAAAGCATGATATCTCTGATGTCATCAGTAGCAACAGGAGTAATGACATTTTAATATCTATTACAGACCATCTATGCTGCATTAGGTACACAGCTTCACCAATTCTTTCAACCTCAATGATGTCAATTGTTTTCCTCATATACACACATAAATCAGCATCAATAACAAACATAACAAGTTAAAAAATATAACTTAAAAATCAACAAAACAATGTCATAAATATATAACTTTTTTGGTCTGCTTCCTTTCTGGTGATATTTTTATTAATTTACAATGATTGTTAAGGATGCATATAATAATAAATTAAAGATTTTTTTTTATTTCATCCAAGGCTTGAAGATAAAAATAAAAACATAAAGTCTAAATAAAGTCAATTTTTGTATCAAAAGCAAATGCCCAAAGCTCCCTCCAAAGAAATATGCTCACAAATATCACTATCATTGCCTCCCAAAATGTCCTACTTGAAAAATACTAAAACGGCTTTCATATCTTACATCCACATGAATGGTACTAAAATGTACAATATTCATATTTACTTTTCACTGTGAAAGTTTTAGTTTTCCAGAAATTTCATAGCATCAGAACATCCCTGGCCCAGATTGCATATGATTCACACAATTCATCAACAATTAACAAGAGAGAATGGTAAGAATGTAATAAAGAACACTTACCATAAGTTGAGAGTATGGATCTCCAAAACGCAATTTAAACATTTCTTGAAAGTTATCAAGATCTTCCTGGAATTGATAAAAATAGCTGAGTAATCTCCCTCAATGCAGAAAGATTGCCAGGCGTATGACAATGACCTCTGCTTTCAAATGAATATTATATTTTATGAAATAAAAACTAAACAAATAATTTTAGCAATACATCTATGTAAGCTTTTATAAAGTTACAAATGCATGTGTTTTGGCTATGCAAGATTTTTAGAATTCATTTAGAATTATTTCCTTTTTTTTGTTTAATGAAGCAATCAAAGTAGCAAATATAAAGCAATGCAAAAGAGAACAATCTTGAAATGATATCATCTCTCTGAAAATCATTGATCTGAAAATGTTCCATCGAGTACACAGTTAAGGGGACGTTATTGGCACAATGTTAAATGTTAATGATGAATAAGAATACAAGTACAATGTGACTATGTTGAGTTGTATTAGGAGTAACACATACTGTGCTTAATTCAATTCATAAACTGAATGAGACTGGAAATTGTAATCAGCAATCATGAAGTACATTTGACCAGCCTATGAAACTTTTTTATCTTCTATTCACAAATAATTTTGATGACAGGATGAGAGTGTTAATTAGCTATGATGAACCGAAATTCAATTGTGCTCAAAATTTAAAAATTTCCTGGTTTCAAAGCAAGAGGTTTAAAACAACAACCAAAGCATATCTTTGTGGATCTGCCATACAAAAAATTTAATGACCCCGAACTGATTCTACTGTTGGTCAAAAAGTACATAAAAGCTGCAGGTGCAAGCTGCATTGTTAGTGCCCACCAAGTGCACAATAAAGATTAAAAAAAATTCATGCTGTGTTAGTGGCACAACATAACGGGCATGAAAAAATCTTTGTCTAAAGCTCTCAAAGACAAAAAAAAAAAAGTTAAAAGAGATAAAATTCTACTTCCAGATGAGTAAAATAAGAGCAAATTGATAGAAATATGACACTTAATTAACTTTTCAAATGACATGAGATTAAACAAGGAAATGTAAATCAAAAGAAATTAAAACAAACAAGAAAACTGCCAGAATACATAATGGCAGCATGAGTATTTTTTTGTGCATTTGGGGTTTTAAGATCAATTATTTTCCAACCTCACATAACATTCAATTAAGAATCTATTTAGGGCATTTAATGAAAATGTAAAAGAGAAGAAAAATCTTTTTCTGAAAAACATATGGTTTTCAACCACAACTTACAAAGGTATCTATGTCTTTCTTTCCTTCTAACTTGTACGCTGCTCCTTCCTTCTGGTCTACTTGTATGCCTCCCTCTCTCTCTCCCTTACCAATCTCTCTCTCTCTTTCTCTCTCTCTCTCTCTCTCTCTCTCTCTCTCTCTCATTACTTTTTTGATCATTCTGTATACGAAACATTTTCAGACATTTACAAGGAATAAGGCCTACAATATACCTTATTATGATGTGACTTTACATTAATCATGTTATGTAAAAAATCTTTGATCCTTTCCATTACCAGCACAGCTAAGCAAGATACAAAACACTGTACATGTAATAGGGTTTTGGGGGGCTGCTGAGAAGATTTCTTTAACTCATCAAACCTTAATTTGAATGGTGACTTTCTTCATATCTTCATCCCCTGTCTCAGTCATGTCATCATCATAGTCTTCCTTCAAGGGAGAACAGCAGCGTTCAATGTGCATAAGAAATTTCTCTTTACTTTGGGGATTCATGCCATCCCATGTGTTGAGAATATTTATGGCTCTCTGCATGACAGAATTGGCTTGAGCATTGTCGTACACACTGCAGATGGCAAAGAGATTACAAAAATAGTCAAGGCATAATGTACGGAAATGATAAGTAAATGCAGCAATATCAATTCATCTCATTCCATATATGTGTACTTATATATGTATGTGTGTGCGCGTGTTAAACCAAATTTTAACCACTGCCACTTGACCTTGTTAACCCATATTTGCCAGCCACATTAAGTTAATACTAAATCATCAAACAGTCATTTTGGGAAGCTAGCCATGATGCTGTTAGTTGTCTGGACAATAATACAAATGATATGATACACATGCACTGGATTGTCTGCAAATGCTGTCAATTGGAAATAGCTTATAGCAGTGTTGGTATTTAACATCTTCTGCAACTATCTACAGTTTTGTCTATTTCTCATGCTCATTCACAAGTGACAACAATGTAGTTCCAAAACGAGCTAACATGTTTATATATTGTATTAAAAGAATCTCAGCCATTTAGGCACAAAGTATTTCTTCGAGTATTAAAAGAAACAAAAAAGGAACAGGGAACTCTCTGGGAGTTACTAGTGAGATTAATTAAGGTAAGGTTAAACTGGCTTAAAATACCAAAATTTTTATATCACCACGTATGCCAGGTTTTAGGTGATATAAAACTTCATCTATTTCTGGACATTTTGGTGAAAAAAATATGTTAATACGACAATAGAAAATATTTTTTTTTAATTTTTAAAATCATCAAGCTAGTAATTTTTTTAACTGGAAGTGGTTTGTTTGGCAAGTGAGTAAACAAGGAGTATGAACATGAGTGACAAGGAGTATGAACATGAGCAAACTCAGGCTAGGTCGTCTTCTCTTAGAAAACTTAGTCTAGAACTAAATTTAGAAGAGCAGGTTC
This sequence comes from Elysia crispata, assembly GCA_033675545.1. NCBI lineage: Eukaryota > Metazoa > Mollusca > Gastropoda > Plakobranchidae > Elysia > Elysia crispata. The sequence goes on along the minus strand of JAWDGP010000082.1, from coordinate 510,865 downwards.
CACAGAGCGCTAAATCTAGATTTATTTGCGGTGATGCACAGTTAGGAGTAGATCTAACTGGATTTCGAGTATTCAAACTAGAATGCATAATCAAGTTTTTGCAGAGCTTCCCTTGTCCAAGCTGCTTTAGTTCTAAAGAATTAGAAGATAACTTCCTTGTCACAGAAAAGCTGAATGACATAAGCAGTTCGCTGACATTGGTCTGTCGATCATGAAAGGCAACAATCAATTTGTCAAATGATGAAAACATAAACCTGTGTTTTCAAGCTGATATGTATGGGATTGGTTGTCATGAAAAAAAAGGACAGAGATTTTTGGCAGCAATGGATATGCCACAGCATGTATCATCTACTAGGGCATCCATTTTTAAAGACAGAATTTGAAAAGCCACAGAAAAAGTTGCAAAAGAAAGTATGGAGAGAGCGGCTGCAGAGTTGAAGGAAGCAGAGGGCAATAATGTTCCAGTGTCATGGGACGGATCTTGGCATCGCCGCAGATTTGTAAGCAAGAACAGTGTGGCAACATGTCTGTCAGCAAGAAAGTTCCTGCTAAGGTGATTGACACAGAAACTCTTAGCAATTATTGTGATTCCTGTGCGAACATGAATGCGAAAAAATTGTCAGCAGACGACAAAAATAAATGGAGTGAAAAACATAAAGAGTTGTGTCCAAAAAATCATGATGGATCTGCTGGGAGCATGGAGCCGATAGGAATGGGTAGAATTTTTAAAAGATCGGAAGAAAAACATGGACTGAAATATACAACATATTTAGGGGATGGAGATTCTAAGAGCTACAAATTTGTTTCTGAGGCAGACCCACCAATTTATAATATTCCTATTGAAAAAACTTGAATGTTGTGGACATGTGCAAAAAAGAATGGGGAAAAGATTGCTAGATAAAGTTAATGAATGTAAAGGAAAGATATATACTGTGGATAAGAAGAAAATAAAGGGAGTTGGAGGAGCAGGAAAACTTACAAAAGCAGCCGTCAAGAGAATTCAGGACATTATGGAGGTGTGATTAGAAAAAATGTGAACGATCTTGAGAAATTGAAAAAAGCTATTTGGGCCATTTGGATTAATAGAAAGGGAGAACACACTGAATGTGGAAGCTGGTGTGATGGTTCTAATAAAAATATATTAACAGAGTTTGTGATGGAGGAAATAAAAAGTATTTTTGAAGACCTATCTAGTGAAAATTTATTAAAAAAGTGTTTACATGGCCGTACTCAGAATGCAAACGCGTCTTTCTACAATCTGATATGGGACAGATGCCCTAAAACTACCTTTATTGGTAAAGACAGGCTGGAGATAGCAGTGTATGATGCAACAATTGTGTATAATGATGGAGAGATGAAGAGGTGTGATATTTTCAAAGAATTAGGGCTGAAAGTTGGGCATCACCAAAAATAAGGTTTTCGAAAACTGGATAGCAACAGAGTAAGAGCAGCAGAAAAGCAGACAAGGAAAGTAAACAAACAGAAAAGAGCAGAAAAAACAATTATGTCTGTTCAAGAAGAGAATGGAGATGAAAGCTACCAAGCTAGGGCCTTCTAAAGTAAGTCATTATTAAATTATAGTCATTTTTTCACTTTAATTTCAATTTTCTGTTTTTCATTTTTCGCAAATTTTGCTGCAGTTTTGTCATGATATCTCAGAAAGTTAAGGAGATATTCTCATGAAAATTTCTGTACAGTTTATGTACCCAATGACAAAGATAACTGACTACAATCAAGTTTCAAGATTAAAAATGGAGGAAGTTATGTTAAAAAAAGTTAACCCTACCCCTAAAATTTGAAAGAGATAGCCTTTGGGGCCCTAAATAATGTTGTGGTCTATGTATCCCTTAGATTTTAGTCTATTTTAAAGTGTTTAGGTTAAGTATCGTTGTGGCAAAGTTTAAAGAGTATTGAACTAAAACTTTTTTAGATATCTTGACATTTGTGTTGTGTATTTTTTAAAGCAGAGACCCTAAATATCCCCATTTTTTTCATTTTTTGAAGGCATTCGGGTGGAAATAATAGATATTATCATTTATTTTGCTTTTTTTTAGCCTGACATTTCAATAGAATCATAGCTTTGTAGTGCTAGATTGTAAATTCTATTTGCCAGTTCAACCTTTTAAGGGAAATACTAAATTGCGACAGGTTAAAATATGTGGTGTGCACTGAAATCGAGGGAAGTATATGTACTACATTCAAGACAAACCACTTCATGTATTTTTACATTTACACAATCTTACCAAGTCCAAATTATTTTGATTCATCTAGTTTTATTACCTACCGTTGAAAGGTATCAGAAAGCAATGCAATGAAGAGATTCAGGCAGAGGACAGCTGACAACATGAACCATGCAGAAAGCAGGAGATCTGCCATGACTGAGTCAATCTTGTGCATATTCTGGCATTGGGGGAGGATAAAAGTTGTTTAACATCAAAGACATAAAATATTTCAGCTTTTAGAAGTGATAAACAGTGTCATATTAACTCTAAGGCCTATCAAGATTCACATATATTTTTCATTCATGTCATTTTACATGGGATTCAGTTAATTGTATGCCGAGATCTAAAAGTTGGACAATCCAATCTAGTAACATTTAGAGCCTTATATTTGTTAGGGATCTTGGAGATTTAAATTTTGGCTATACAATCATACTCAATACATGTTGGCTTCTGTTTTCATAAATGCTCCGTCTTTGTAAAGGTCAACATTCCTGCAGAATGGTGATATTAAAGCAATGTAAATTAACACCTTGATCTCTCTTCTTGTATCAGATTGAATTCCTTTTCTACCTGTCAGAGTATGTATTCTTACAATACATGGCTAAGAGGAGTTTGGTGACAGACCACAACAGTCTTTATACATGAAAGACTCTTATCTATCATCTGCCTTCCTGCACACACCCTCCCTTCACAAATTCATGATTCTTTTACTTGAAAGTACATAATGTGCAGCAATATTCATGGTTTTTATTACCAAAGCTATCTGAATTTTAGTTGAATTGGCATCACTGAATCATGAACCTTTACACTATATCCGGCTATGCCATCCTTAAAGTTTACTTGCAGCCTTGACTGCATTGAGTGCTTTTAAACGGTTGCACTGGGACTAGTTCTAGGCTATGTATTGCAGTCAAATCTTAGCCAAACCAACATTGTGGATAAAAGAGAAGAGCTATATGAAATGAAAGGAAATTTAATTATGAACAACGATAAAAAAAGCTATAGAGTACAATTCAGTTTGGAATTCAAAATTAGAGCAAAGAACATAATGAATACCTTGGGGTTAAAAAGCAATGCCTTTCATTTATTCAAGTCAAGACAATAGAAGATGTTGTTATACTTAATTATAGATGAGAGTTGTAACTGTTCTAGTCATTACTCTTTCCAATAAATCATTTTCTTAAAGGCCCACAGTTTGGTTTCTATTGTCAAGAATCATGTTTTTTTTTGCTTACTGCATTTTTTTTAAATCAATGTAGAAATGTATAAAATCACCTCAGCTTTAACAAAGTCTCTTGGTTGTCAAGGCAAAAAAAAAAAGAAATTATACCCTAGAGAGAACAAATGTAAACTGAGCCTGGAAATGACTAAAGAATTAGAAACATGAGTTTTTTTTACCAGATTACCATTCCTTTAATCAGACAAATTCCCATTGAAAAAAACCAGGCCCATTTACTGACCCTTTTACTTAGTAAGTGAAATCTAATGTTTTTAAGGGAAATCTGTTTTGTTGCTAAGCTTAAATTAGTTTTCTAACATACATATACAATAATAATTTTTGCCATTTAGACCAGATATATTTGAATTTAGATCTTACAAGATCACAAATCTGAGTTGTTTAGTTCTCAGCCTCCTCTATAAGCTTACACTAGGCATTTTATCAATTCAATGGGACATGATTGCATTGCACCCCACAAAGGAAAATCAATTAAAACTACCAATCAGGGCACAACTGAGCCCTAGCTCAGCCAGTGCTGATTCTAAATATCACTGCCCTTGGCACAAATTGAAAAACCAGGCTGAGAATGGAGAGCATCATATGTATGCATATATACTATAGAAAACTAAATTATAAGTTTTGCATATGTCCAGTGCATTAAATGAAGGTAGAAATACTTACCTCTAAATCAAATGAAAGTATCAGCTTTTTGAAATACCCACCTAAAATTTCCTCTTTTTACTAATCTTAATATACTTCCTACAGTATACAACTTATGGACATCTTAATGATTTTTTTCAGGGGCTGTTAAAGAATGTAACCAGGACAATTTGAAACAATCTACAGATTCACCCTGTTTTCTAATATATTTTTTAAATGTTTTCCTTTTGTGCCATAACTACTCAATCAAAGCTACAATCAATGAGAACCATAGATGATTCTATTTTTTTCTTAAAAATGCTCCTTCACCCTCTGCTTTTCCAACAGCAAAAGACAGAGAGGTACACACAGCGTGCCCGGCTCGCTATTTTAGTTGCCCAGCCAGAGCTACCTAGGTCATCTTGACCAGGTTCACGGAAGGGTCAGCCTACAGGCCACTTTTGGTCACTGATCTTCCCTAGCAGTTTGCTTGAATCAATCGGATATTAAAGTTTATATTTTGAGCTTGGAAAGAAAACTAAGAAAATCTGTGCGGAGTTTGAAAACCTAAGTAAAAATTTGGGATTATTTGTATTATGACAAACAAAAACGAAGTTTTTACCTCAAATAGCCTTGTCAGGAGAAACATCAGAACTAAGGGCTGGTGATCTATTAAAATTCACCGACTCATTAATTAAAAATGGAGATAACTAATTAACTTAAGGTGGTTTTTGTTTTAAACTTGCTTCAAATTAAAGAACAAAAGTAAACTTAATCACTCACCATTATTTTATCCTGTGGTCAGCAAGTACTACCAGACCAGACAAGTTTATAATCCATGATGCGTTATTTTATACTTTGTTTTTGTAATATATTCTTGAGGTTCAGGAATAATCCTTGTGATCGCTTCACAACAATACAAACATTTATAACATCACAGAACTTGATTTATTACATATAAACACCGCACATATTCAACAGCAAGGCTTGTTGTAAGGCAATAAATGTAATTCATAACTTAGAACATCACAGCTTAATATCACAGTGTTACAAGGAAATAAATATAATTAATAACTTAAAGCATCACAGCATAATACCACAGTTTTACAAAGTTTAAGAGGGGATAAAACAATCTTATATTACATGGAGAGCAGGGGCAACTTGAAGAAGATGAGCCGACAGGACATGCTTTAATCGATTTAAATCGTTTTTTATTCCCCTGGCTCTTGTTTCCAAATCAGCTATTATTTGGTGGCTGTTTTCAGTCCCCTGCTCTCCTAACAAGCCGAGTCCAAAATTGTGTTGTTGAATGTGTGGTATGCAGTGTTTTTCTAGGATATGTTGCTTGGGTATAACTTTGCCCGGAAAAATTCTTCTGTATGTGGTCATGTATGTGTCTATTGCTTTTTCTATGTCTGGGAGTGAGTTGTGTGAGATAGGCTGTGTGTGGGATATGGCTTTGTGTACTATACTAAGTGCGCTATTGAGGTTATTATAGACTAGTTGTAAAGTAAAGGCTTCATCGACGATCATCGGGTTGCTTGTACATTGTTGTGTTCTTGTAACAATCGTTTGTGTGAGATCGGTGTAGACTTGTGTTTGAAGATATTTGTGACAATGGTTCCCTACAAATGACCTACTGTGGTATGCTTGGGGTGTAATTCTGTGCTTGTTTAATACTGTGTCTAATGCTGAAGCTATTGGTCCTACCCTGGGCTGAAGCTCTTTGTGTATGAGGAAAGAAATGAGACTCTCTGTCTTGTGTATTTGTCTATCTGCTGCTGTGAGTCGTTCAGTTCACTAAATCCTAGACATCCCTCCTCATAGACCAACCTCTCTTGTAATTCATAAGCCCGACCCCACTGTGCCCCATATTTCTTCAATAACATACCTAATGGTAACAAAAACGTATCTGGTTGACTAGCTACTTTTTCATCTAAATCATGTGCTGCGTTCTCTAAAAATTTGTGGTGTTTTAATACTACGCCTAGCAGAATATGTAGATAAGGTGGGCATACATTCTCTAGATCTAGTCTAATCAAAGGTGCATGAAGAGAGTTAAAAAACTTGTTGGCTTGTTTTCTCTCCCCATCTGCTTCGTCCATAAATTTGTTGTTGTCGGCGAGCATGCTTTCCACAGATCGATGTTGACACTGCGGGGTTGTTCATGTCTCGTCGTGGCATCAGGCACCACAGGCAGGGATAAGTGCCCTGAGGACCCAAGAGGCCATACATTTTGCACAAAAAATCATAGTCACCATTCAGGAAGACTTTGATAGCTTTGCCATTCCATGAATGTGACTGAAGTGCAACCAACTCATCCCCTAACCCACCTTCTAAAAACCTAACAATATTCTCATGTGTGTCACGGACTGCTGCTAAAGCTATAACTATTGTATTCTGGCGTGCATTTGGCCTATCTGTGTTTGCTATTTGAAGAGTAAATTTTAAAGAATTTTTACCATGATCACCCCCGATTTTCACCCAAATTTTATACCTAGGAATCGTATCTTTGTGCCAAGTGAGCATATTTTACTTCTCATAAGAATCTAAAAATCTATCTACAAATGTTGTCAAGCCTGCTATCCTACCATATGGTGCTCTATACTCACTGTTTTCTTCTCTTATAAATAATCTATCTTCTACCTGCACAAAGTCTGAGACTAATTCTTTTGATAATGCCCTAACTGATCTTTCATTTTCTAAGTGTACCCCGACTTCTTTAAGCAATTTCCCTTGTTTGCTTCCCTGCCTCCAACGCATTCCTAATGCTTCTTTGATGGCTAACGTATAGTGTCTTGAAATTCTTAACTTTTGCTTTACCCCAACCCTCTGAACTATATGTTGTCTACGTGTTGTAGGTAATGCTTTTAATTCTGTCGCTAACTATGTGTCTGCTGATGTTTCTGAAGGTCCTGCTACATATGATCTAACTTTATTCAGAATTTTTGCTCTTTTTCTTTTTGTAGGTGTCCTAACTAATGTTGTGTATTTTCTTGGTGCCACGACTTTCTGCAATACTAATGGTTGACCTCCAGTTTTACATTTGATTGTGTTTTTCTGTGGATCGTGATGTAACTTTCTTCTTACTAAATGTGTGCTAAGTTTTTCTTCTTCTTTAGACAATGGTGTGTGTTCAGGAAGACTAAGTGAATGGCTAAATGTTAAATCTTGTTTGACTATGGGTAATGTAGCTGTGTCTACTGTAGTTTTCTGTGGTGTCGGGGATTTAAAATGTGAATGACAAGGTTGTGATTTGTCAGGTGTGCATACGTTAGTGTTTGTGTCTCTTCTTAGTGTTGCGCTGGTGCTTGTCTGGCTGAGTGATTTACCTAAGTTAGAAATGTGTGTGTCTGCTGCTATGCTATTTGTCAGTTGATGAAGCTGAGCAATTATTGTTTCACTAGTGTCTGTCATGCGTTGGATGTCTGACTGATCTAATGATGTGTCGAGAATCGTATCTATGTGATTAGGGACTGTATTGTTTACATCACATGTAGATCTAGATATAATTGTTGATGTGAGTTTATTTTGTTCCGCGCCTGAGGTCTGTTGTTGTAGGTTCGTGCTGTCTGTCTGTTTCTTGTATGCGTTCAAGCACAAGCTCTGTCTTCGTCGCAGGCAGCCATACGCTACTTTATGTCTGTGGCGACATAAGCTACATTCATCATAGCTTAAAGAAGCGTCATATGGGCCCCATTTATTCATATTTATGATGCAGGTGTCTCTAGCTTTTTGCAGCATACTAGCGCTCTGTCGTTTTTTTATGTTTTTGATTGTGAAATAACATTTGTTGCAAATGTATTTCGAGAAGGTGCTCTCTGAGTCTTTGGGAGTGTCAAATCCATATATTAACAGAATATCAGAACTATAGCTCGAACATGAATGGCTTCTTTGCATGATTGTTTTCTGCTTAGATGTAACTAACACTTCCGCACATATACGGCAAAGCTCGTTAATGTTCTGAATATGTCTTTCCTCGCTATGTTCCATAGCTTCGGGTTTGATCAATATTTTTCCTGTAAAAATTTTAGACAAATGTTGAGACGTTTAGAGGTATTAAAATTCTTGACAACATAAGTATTCTAATGCACGCTCAAGAATGAACATTTAAATTTTTGAAATATGAAAAAAAAAATTCTTTTCGACCTTAATTTTTTAAAGAATTTGATTTTTAAATTACAAATAAAAATTTGCTGTTTTTTTTCCTAAACCCTATTTAGACTATTTTCATTCTTTTCTCACACTCACAATAATCCAGCTAAAATCACAAAATTTTCACAATAATCCAGAGAAGGAACAGAGGAAATAATATGTGATGCAAAAATAATCCGGTCAGTTGTAGTTTTTGGGTGACAATGAGACGTTTGGGGGGTAGAAAACAAGTTTTAATTCTACCACAGCAAAAGCTGTGAGAACGGTGATTTGGGCCTAACGTGATCCCGGTCAAATCGCGGTCACCTGTCTAGATCTGCAAGATTTACGACTGTCCGGCGCTGTGCAGCATGCGAACTAAATTACAACAAAATAAGAGAGAAGTCGGCGCTGTGTACAAACAAAAATGAGTAGGTGTCACATTTTGCAAAAACAAAACATCATTTAAGATAGAGAAATCAGATCTTACAAAAATGTCCGAGTTTTGATAACTATTAGCTCAAAAGTTTAAATGTATTACCTTTTGAAACTTTCTTTTGAAAATTCTCATTTCAAAGTGGTTGTTTCTTCCAAGTTCTTTTTTAATTTATCTTACCTTAAGTGTTATTGAATTTTCCTTAAGCTTCATGTGTTGCTAACAGTTAGTTAAAATGCACTGTTAAGTTGCCCAACAGCCACATTGATACTCTGCACAATCTTTCCTGATTTAAAAATATGAGGAGAAAAAGATCTGCAAACTTACTTCATAGTCATATTCATCCACAAGGGTTAGTCTGAGCATGCTAAAGAAAAGTTGTCCAGGTTTGTGATAACCATCCACCACAACATCTTCTTCTGAGTTGGTTTCAGCTTTCTTAGTCCCACCAAATATCATCCAGAAGGCTGCCACTGCATGCATGGAAATAAGAAAAGAGGAAAAGGAATTTAATCATAAGTTATATAATAAGCTATAAATAGCTGGAACAATACATAAGGAGGTAGAGTGAAATAAAAATGAGATAATCCAAAAGGAATGGCGATTGAGGGGGAGGCAAGGGAGAGAAAGAGAGAGAGAGAGAGAGAGAGAGAGAGAGAGAGAGAGAGAGAGAGAGAGAGAGAGAGAGAGAGAGAAAGAGAGAGAGAGAGAGAGGGGTCTAAAAAGAGATAGGCACACAACTTTTTAACTACGGGACTAAAAAAAGAAACAACACAAGTATAGATTTAACATAAAAACATTCTGCCTTTATTGTGGCTTCATCAGATTGTGTTGTTTCTTTTTTTAGTCCCATAGTTATAAAGTTGTGTGCCCGTCTCTTTTTAGACATTGTTTCACACTATTTACAGACACCCACGCGTACTTTTTGGATCCTTTATAATTACCAAGTTGTCCTCCAAGTGTGGTGTTTTTGCTTTTCTATTTAGAGAGAGAGAGAGAGAGAGAGACAGACAGACAGACAGACAGACAGACGGACAGACAGACAGGGATAGAGCTATGGGAGGCTAGGGATTCAGAGAGAAAGAGAGAGAGAATGAGAGAAAGGTAGACAGACCCAGAGACAAAAGTAGAGAGGAACAGAGAGAGAGAGAGAGAGAGTAACAGATAGTACAGGGATAATATGACTAGTTTATTACTCATGATGTGACATGCATTAAATTGACAACTCTGCTATTAGGTGTGTTTACCGCCCATTGTTGTCGACTTCATCTCCTCATTTCCTAAAATATCTGAAATGCGCCCTCCATCTCCAAAAAATGTTATTAAAAAGTCAATTTTCTAAAATGGTTTGGTTGAGCTGAGGTATGTTTCACTCTTAAGATACATTGTTGACTTAATCTCACAGATTTGAAGAATCAATTTTCAATGCTACAAGAAAAGCTTATTCATTTGAGCATTTTTATCAGCTTACGGAATGGAATGTAAAACTCCATATACAGGAAAAGAAATCTCACACAGTCTTTCAGCATGTGTCCCAACATGACAATAAATGGTCCTGAAAAATGTAAAAAATACACTCCGGTGATTATACAATGAAGAAAAAAGTTGAAATATCACCCACAATATCTCCGAGAGCTCTGTTGTTTTTCATAATTGTGGACTATAAAACACTCTACCACAATATCTCCAAGAGCTCTATTGATTTTCTGTATACTTGTAGACTATTAAAAAACTCCACACAAAATCTCCAAGCGCTCTAATGATTTTGTTCATACTGATAGACTACGAAATCACTCTACCACAAAATCTCCGAGAGCTCTATTGATTTTTTTTTTCATAGCTGTAGACTCTTAACACATTCTGACAGTTAGAATTCAAAGTTTTCTTTTTAGCAATAGCAAAAAAAGAGAGAAGAGAATACAAAGTTGATCACATATTCCTTCCTCATGGGAGTGCTAGAATATTAGTTTTCTTAAAATATTTCATTCCAAAAGGACTTATTCTTCTATTAAAATTTCAGGTGATATATTCCAAACAGTGAAAATAAAGTGCAATCAGACTTGTTTACTTACCAAGCAGAGCAAAAGCTCTGGCATTTTTCATTAGTCTCAGCCAGAGCAATATGATAGTAACAGCCATGAGTCGAATGTGTGCTCGTGCTACATTTTCTGTGTGATTCACCACGTCAACAATGTGAGTGACCATACAGATTATTAACATGACATAGCAGAGCCAGTCAAATATGTTCCTAGTAATAGAGAATAGATATTGAAATCAGTACTTCAAAAAGAGAGAATAGAATGCACATAATCAAAGTTATCAAAATATCTGCCAGTAAAACTTTATTTTTAACAAGTTAATATAATGCCAGAAGCAATATGTATTTAAAAAGTTTATTTCGAGATATTAGAAAATCAGTTAATATACATATTTCCAATGGAAATCACCTGGATAATATATCATTTACTAGAGTTCACTATAAAATAAACAGTGACTCACTTTTTATTTAATCATTTTTTTCCTGAGATCAAATGATAGTTTTAATTCATTAAATTTATAGACAAATCTCCAACATCAATTAGTCATTCTTTATTTTATGACCTGACTAAAAATTACTGACCACATGTCACTAAAGTATTTGGGCTTCAGGTTTTGTAATTCTCCAATCTCCTGCTTCAGATATTTTTCCTCCTCTGGCCATCGTGGGTGGCAAAACTCCAAGTCTCTATTTATATCTTCTGTACGGCGCTGCTCATATTCCTGAAAATTAAAGGTCAGAAGAGCCTTTATTGATCAATTCAATCATATTGTGATTGTGACATATTTATTTTTTTTAAATTAAAAGCCTTGGTTTAAAAAAACAAATTTAAAAGAGGCCAAATACATTCAATTCTATGCAGATCCTCTTACCTCATGAAGCCTTAGTGACCTTTTAAACTCCATGATTTCTTCAACAATTTGGTAAACAGTGAGCAGCATGGCCAGGATCTAAAAACGAATTAAAAGAAGAAAATAGCATATTAATAAAATAAATGTTTTGTCTAGCCAGTTAAAAAAAAGTTATAAGAATCTGCTTTTACATAAAGTGAAAAAAAAAATAGACTAAGAATTCTTCTTGAAAAAAATTCCCTCCCTTTTTTTTTTCTTAAAGGGTGAGCAATATGTTGAAACCATGAAATATGAAAGTAAAACACATAAAAAAACTACAGCAACACATAGAGCCATAAAGAAATTAAGAATATGAACTTTATTACATTGGTAATCATAAGAAAAGGCAACAACGGCAACAAAATTTTTAAAAACCAAAAGAACTGATTAAAAACAACCAACCTGACATGCTGCTTTAGACTAAAAACTTAAAAAGTCTATTGTGTGTTTCAAAACAAAGTGCCAACTTATCGTTGTGAAATTGTCTTGAAAAAAATCCACAACAAATAGGAAACAAAATATGTACTAACACCAAGAAATGAGAGATTTTGTGGCAGAAAAATTGTGGGTAAATGCAATTTTCCTGAAGAAAGCTTGAAATTTCCGCTTTTTATACTGCTATAATTTCTAACTTTCATAGTGTTTCAGAAGTAAAAGCACTTTAAATAATGAGGATTTCAAGCCTTCTTGAGGAATATGGCATTTCCCCGAGTACTTTGCCGCAAAACATCTCATTTTGTGGCATCCCTTCACAAATCTTTTAAATATCTTTAAGCCGGGGTAAAATGGCAACCCCATATGCTGGTACCCTGAGTCTCTCTCGAGATAATTTGGTCACCGTGTACTTTACATAAAACGGAGAATACTTGTTTGGGAGTTACACTACACATTACTGCAGTAGTTTTTCCCTTGAACAAAAACCTGTTGAATCTGAAAATTTTGCGAATTTTTTTTTTTTAAACAACTTTGTTCATTCCGATGATAGAGAGAAGAAATCTATTAGTTTTGAGTCCTACATCTAGTTCTAGCCATGGCTGCTGAACGAAGATTTCGACCTCATTTATCAGCTGCACAGGCTCTTTAAGAAGTGTAGAATGATGCAGATATTGATGATCTAGATGACGGGGTGTGGACAAGGTGGTGGAAAAGGTAGAGGAAGGGACAGAGGGAGAAGGAAAGAAAATGTAAGCAGATCGTCTGACACTGAAGTCAAGTGCACTGAGAGACATTTTCCTGCACTTATTCCACCAACTGAGAAAGCAAAGCTCACCCTAATATGTGTTCTTTGCAACAAAAAAGGCATCAACAGGAAAGAGATCAGAAATCACTGCCCGTACTGCCACTCAAAGCCTGCACTCTGCAAACTGGGCTCATACAGGGACTACCACACACACAGATGTCTATTGGATGTAACTAGTTCGTGTTCTATCATCTAGATATTTGTGTACAATTTATTGCACATCTTTTCGCATTTTATTCTTGTTCTATGCGGCATGTTTACCAATACCATGTAAAGCTTTTTTTTACTTTTTATTGTGTTTACAAAAAAAGGGTTTGTTTTTATTATTTGTTTTTTGCAAACAAATTTTTTGTCAGATCAATTATAAAATTTTTTTTCATCAAGTACAGTATCATTTTTAGAATGCACATGCAAAATTTCATCAAGATCTGAGGCTATCTAAGAGAGATATGTCCTAAATGCAGATACATGCCTTAAATAGCAATTTACTCCTAAGCACAGGGCGTCCCAAACCCTCTGGCAGTCAAGTTGAATAAAATAGACCATTAAGCGAATAAAATAGACCATTACACAATTTTTAACCATTAAAGGTGAATAAACTGTTGCATTTTAGATTAACTATTTAACCAAAATACCACTACCTTTCAATTTGTTCTTTCCATCCCCCCCTACAAACACTTTAAAAAAAAAATTATATTTGTCATGGTTATATTAGCAACTCACGTAAAGAACAAGCCTCCATATGTCATCCGGCATTTCATAATTGTGCTTTTTGTCGTAATCCACAGCAATGCCAATGATGGTCCACATGACAATGTAGGCTGCATTAAAGCCTAGATTAAACAATGCCCAAAACCTATGGAGTAATTGGATGATAAATTCAATATAGGAGCAAAAACATTTTTTTAAAGAAAGGCCTTTAACAAAATTAGTACGAAACTTGAGTTTAAAAAATATGGGATGGAAGTTAAGGCTCTATGATAAATCATGTATGAAACAATGAAAAAACTTCAACTGTAAAAAATGCAGGTCAAACAGAAGTTTCATGTAATTAAAAAAAGTCTGTAGGTGGTTTCATACAGAATAGATTTTGACACAATTATGAAGTACCATTGTAATACTTTATCTTTAAACTGACATGCAAGTTGACCAGTTTTATCAAAATGTTTGGAAATTTACAGCAAACCAATCTTCCATCTGTTAAGAAGTAAGGCTCTTTCCTTCCCAGAGATACTAAAACATAGATGACCAATCTATTTTTTAATAAATTTAAATTTGAACAGGACATCGTGTAACTAAAATAATAAAACGCTTCATCAAATTTAAAAAAAAAAAAAAGGAAAAGAAAAAACAATCTGATTACTTTTTAAATATAACCAAAATAAGAATGCCCATTCCTCAATTTTGATTTAATCAATGCGGAGGAAGAACTTTAATGGGTTGCATTAGCTATGTTCAAGCCTTATGCCTTACATGGTAAATGTATCACTAAAATCATTATAAAATAGGGTTTGATTTCTTTATTTCTTTAAAAATTACATTTTATAATTGTGAATTGCTTAATTCAAATTAAATTATTTTTAGAATTATGAAATGAGAAAATATCTTTTGAAGTTTTATGATTTTCCATATGCTTATCATGGACAATTTATCAGACTTCAGAAGGACAAAGATGATGTTAAGGAGATTTTCTTATAAAAATTAAACACAATAAAGAACAACAAAAAAATAAAGGTTTCATCCCTCCCCTTTTCAATCTCTCCCCCTCAAAAACATTCAAGGCAAATTAACGAATACAAAATCAATTCTAATCAGTTGAGCTGAAAGGCTGAAAAAGCTATCGATATAATTTTTTTATAAAAAAAAAAACAACCAAAATTAAAATCATAATACAACAATAACCAATGAAGTTAATAATCATGATACTTACAGATAGAATATTGGCAATAACAGAAAGATTATTAAAAATAATAAAAGAAAAAGTTGTTCAGAATCAAAACTACTTTTTCTACTTTTTCTATTTTTTACTAAAATGTACTTGACGTTCAATAATTACAATGCATCTGATCAACAAGGACATTAAGTTTATCTAAAAAAAAAACACTATACAAACATCTAACAGCAATGTAGTATAACTTTTTATCCTAATCCAATATTTTTGTGCAAAAAACTTATGAGGAAACAGAATGCACATTATAAAAAAAACCCCTAAAAAACTGATAAGTGTTTTGCAAAATGAAACAAACTACTATTGCATAACTAAAGAATGATTGAGACTCATATGTGTATTTTTCATTCCAGTTTAAAAGCTTTTAATAAAACTGGTAAATTCAAAAACTGAAACAACACAATTTTTTTATGCATTGCATGCATATCACAAATATTCATTCTTTCTATGCCATGCAAATTCTGAAATTCTTTACCCAAGACTGGAGATTTTTTCAAAATACTTTGTTTTTCTCTTTCAGTCAGAGATCCTTTTCAAAAAAAATTTTTTTGGAAATGAAAGCATGTCCTCACACCCTAGTGTATACTTACAGCATGAAAGAAAAAAAAAAAAGTAAAGATGGCATTTTCCTATTCTATTTAAATTCTATATGTGCTGAATTTTAAATCTTATGCAGTTTTTAAGCATCAACTCTGTTTTATTATTTTTCATAACCATTATCAATTTTTTTCATTATTCTGGCTTTATCTTGAAGAAACCGTAGTAACAAACAACCTTAGACAAATAAAATGGAACATGGAAAATACAAAACAACTGAATGCAACCTTTAATATAAATTTGCAGTTTTTACACATGTCATCAAGAACTGAAAATGCCAGGTTAGCTTTTTGTACCTTGCAAACTTGATCCACATGACGTCCAAAAAACGAATAAAAACAGGGTGCATGAGTAGGTCAAACTGGCGATAAGTCACAACTGTGTGGAGCTGAAGAAGGGATGGTAACCAGGATTTATGCATCAACCAAAAGGGTCAAACCGTGGAGGTGATAAAACACCTAATAAAATACTTAAGATTGTGTGGGCACAACAGATTAGTTCATTGTTCATTAATAAATCGTTCTGAAATCATCCTTTAAAATAAGACTCATCACAAAATTATTAAATCAGAATGTTAAAAGATACAATATTGTTGACCTCAATTATGATTTCTAGCTTTTTGACCAAATAATTATGTCAAACTCTTATAAAAAAAAAACTCATTGAAGCCTGTCTTAAATAATTATGGATAAACGAATTTAAAAAAAAAGGGCTGCTCAGATATGTTTAAATATTCACAACAGATAAAATTTTGTTAGTGTTTCATAACATTTTTATAGAGCAATAAACGTGCAGGGCAGTTGCTCAGATTCTCTTGACCTGATATGCACATGTCCCCTGTTCTGCTTATATATTATCTATTAAATTTAACTAGCATTAGTTGTATGCATTCCAAGACTTTTTTCATTATTCAAAAATCTTTATGTGTTTCCTCTTTTCGTGATTTAGTAATAATTTTTATTTTGAGCAACATTTCAAAGTTTTTTTAAACCCTAAAACGAGTCTGTGATCCTTTACCTTTTGAAAATTTTGTGGAGCTTTTCCCATCCTTACTTGCCACTTTTATTTAAATACTATTTGATAAATTCTTGCTTGCTCAGAATGGTAATGTTTTGAAACTTTTTTTTGTAAGAAAAGTATTTTAGAGTCATCAATTATTAACAATGTGTTTATCATTTACACAAAAGAAATTGAAATATAAATATACATTAAAAAGTCTCCATTTTCAATTGCACATGTGGAAAGGATTTACATTACAGATAGCTGAAAATGAAGAAAAAGATCTGTGGAGAATTCAACCGACATATTTTTTTTCTCTTTATTGAAAAAGACCTTTTTTCATATTTTAATGGTCAGAACTGTAAAGCACACACCAAAGTTTCAATCAAATGGAATGGTCCTTGAAAATCGTTAGGGATATTGCAGTTGCTTTGCAAAAATGCAGTACATTTGAGGACAAATTAAAAAAAAAAAGCAACGCACTGTAACTATGTGTATAATAATCATACATGTGTCACAGTTTGGAAATCTATTTATATTAAAAAAAAATGCAATTACTATCCCAAAACAAATAAAATGCAAATGTAGCCTCTACCCCTCCATCTCAATAAAAAAGATAATCACATAGCTTTCATGAGGCCTAAAAAATAGATCTGGCAAGCAATTTAAAACTCACAGATAGCAAGAACAGATTTCTGACCTTGAAGAGCGCTTTCTGATGGTTCATAAAAACTACATCCCAAAATCTTCTAACCCTGCATGAATATTGTACAAAATAACCCAGAGTAATCAGACAAAATACAAGGCACTGCTGGATTTGGATGAAAAGTATGATGTTGCAAATATTACTCGCAGGCCACTTCACTGAAATCAACCACACAGCATCCTTCATTAATATCAAACATAAATCTGTGACCTTATTCAAAGCACATGTCATCATTGTTTCAAATTAAGGTTTTGTAACATTTTGATTCACTTAAACATCATCAAAGTGCTCAAATGCCTTCAATTTGGACCCAAATCAACTTGTTGCTTCTAATTTTTGTATTGGCTTTATATAGCAGTAGGAGGTCTTGTCTGAATGAAATTTTATAAGGGAAACATTATCTTTCATATATAATATACTTGACACAGTTTTTCCAACTATAATGACAAACGACATGTAAAAAGAAAAAAAATATTTTTAAAAAGGTTGACAGAGAAGAAAAAAAGCTGTGGATTTAAGTTTTAATGTATTGTAGAGAGAAAATTAATTTAATTTCAAACTGCCTCCATGTGTTTAAGTTGTTAACAAATTTTGCAAACATAAAAGTTATTGATTCAGATCAGATGCTTGCTCTAACTTCAGTTTGGACCCTTCACTTTGTTGAGCTTACGATAAAATACTCTTATTGGACTAGTTCTGTCTAATTCAGTTTGTTAGAGGGTTATTGGTGAAAAATCCAAATCACCAAAAGTTCATAATGTGAATCATTTTTTCAATACCTTCCAAACTTTAACCAACATTTATCTATAAAGCGAACGGTGACATGACATCTGTCATTAAAAGCTGATGTTGCCGCATTGCCACAATGGCTTGAAGCTGGTGACAGAATGGTCCTACTTAATTACTGAGTTGGATGCAATAATTTTTATTTATGACTGATAAATCTTTAAAAAGTTAACCTATTTTCTGTTATGATTAATCTCTTTTTGTCAACAACAATCACATGCTCAGACCTGCCACTCTCCAGGGAAAGAAAATCTGAATGATTCTGACAAAAAATCTGAATCTGCTCCAAAAAATCTGAATGACTTGCTTTATTTTTGCCCTATACAGCATCCATAACTAAGTACATAATGCAGTCTTTGGTGAATGTTCATTCATCTGTTTAGCTTTGAAATCTGATAAAAACTAGTTTACTTAGCTTGTAATTCTTCAATGGTGAAAAATTCTAAACAATCTTAAGATCTTTTTTCATACCTTTTTCAGCTTAAATCAAGTACCCCATGCCTTACAATACTTTTAAGTGACTCAATAAATTGGATGGCATTGGCATTATGCAGGATTCGATGAATTCACAAAGAGCAGAGCTGCCAACCTGGCTCCTGTGGGAAGTGTACATGACTTCAAAAGGCTTATTTTTTTATATGAAAAGGAGTAAATTTACTCCTTACTAAAAGGGTTAAAAAATGACATATTTGATGCTCTTTTCTGATTTTAGATAATTTTTCTACAAGGTGTATAGGCCTTTCTCACACTTGACTCGGAATATTAAAAATTTTCAATTTCGCTGAATTGAGCTGTTGAAAACGTAACCAGATATTTCATGGGGAGCAAATTGACAATTTGATGGAAAGTTGTAATATTTCATTTTATAAATAATCTAAAAAGCATAATCCACTCTATTGTTCAATCACTTCATTGAGAAACAGGTCAATTTAAGTACAAAAATTACTTTGTGATGTTGAGACTAGTTAAGCATGATGTAGCATGAAACTTAGATCTAGATCTAGAATCTAGATCTAAATTCTACATCAGAAAATATGATCAAAATCATAGATCTTGTGCAAATTGTAAAGTTTGCATCCGGATAATACTTCTTAGGCCTATAATCAGATCTAGACTTTACTTTTCACAGACCTACAATTACTCTAGTTCTATTTAGGATCTTGATAACTAACAAGATTTAGATGAAAAAAAGCGCTGTCCTGTAGTAGAAATTACTCTTAGAAGATAAAATAAGATTAATCCTTCGTTGGAAATAACGGCGAAATGTGGATGTGAAGATAGAGAGAAGGCAGCGCAGACGAATAAACGATAAAGTAAACAACTTGGCATAATCAATATTCGGGATGGTTACAACTAAAATATTAATATCAATTACAATACCATATTTGATAATATATAATAAAAACAATACCCATATTTATTCTTTTGTGCAGGCTGTCTATCGATCTTGTAGGTCTAATTTAAAAAAAAACTGAAAATGTTTTTAATTGTGGAGGTGAAAACTTAGTTTGGAAAAAAATCGGAATATTTCCTAAATATTCGGAAAATCGGAAACGGACCAAATTTGCATAAAAAATCAGAATGATTCCGATTAAATTGCTATGAATGGCAGGTCTGCATGCCTCCTTTTTATTGTAACATTTTCTTTTGGCATTCAACTCATTTGCGGACAAACTTGAACTAATACAGCTTTAAAGGAAGACACATGGTCTGCATTTTGGATTTGAAAAAAAAAAGACTCTTCACAGGGGGAAATTGTCTCTTTCTTACTACTTCAGAAACATGTTGAAAATCAAATGTCTCTTCAGAGAATTACCATAATTTTATGCACTCATTAATGAACTCAGTAAAATGCATCATTAGTATAATATTACCACCTTTAAATGTGAACTTTATGTGAAACATGTATTTCTTTTTGATTCAAAGTTATATACTGCTTAAATACCAACCTTAATTTCTAAAAAAGCTGGACCAAAATGTTTTCATCATAGAAATTTTATCTTATAGGATATTTTAAGAAAGAATAGCCATTTCTACTTACCGGGGATATGGCATTTCCTTCAGGATCATGTGCTGTAAAGATGTAATGTAATGACAAAAAAACTGATATTATCACAGGAAAAAATCTCAAAAACTTAATCAGATAGTTTTGCAGCAAAATCCTTCGACTTAAGAAAAATCGTCATTCAAGTGATAAGAATAATTAACTTGATTTGCAAAATCCAAATCTATGTACAATTTTGTTTGAACATTCATTATTATGTTGATTTAAATAACTGCCCAGCTAAGAATTCCCATAAGGCAGTGCATTTTTATGCATTTAATGGGAAAATTCACAACTTTCTAATAAGAGTTCAAAAGGATCTAAAAACAGATTGTGATAGTACAAAATTAATCGATGTCCTTAATATTAAAAGTAGTGACCTCTCTTTATCTTTTGAGAGAAAAAAATGTATGTACATTTCAATATAATACAATTAAGAACATCTTGATATTCCAAAATGAAATAGGAACTTAAAAAAGACCTTTTTTCCTTTCCTTGACAAATTTAAAGAAAATGAAAATTAAACACAGAAATTAATCATGTTTTTTTGTAAAACAAAAAAATATTCTGAAAAACTGCCTCACTTTTGTCACGAACAAGGTGATTCAAAGAAAAGTATTGCTTTCGGTTTGGTCGATCCGTCATGTGAAATTGGTTTAGAGCCTCATGAGCCTTAAAAGCAAGAAAATTATTTTAAATGAAAAATCTTGTTCTGTGTTGTGAGCCTGAGAAGTAGAAAACATTTTTTTTTTTTAACTTGTAGGGTTAAAACAAACATATTCCTGTTCTTCAAGGTGATCTTTTTAATGTAAAAAATGCCGATAAAATTTTAAGAATTCAATTGTTCTGACAAATTCTATTTAGATCTAACATTATGCCTAATAGTATAGATACAAAACGACACAGCTGGGAAATTGAACTATATAGCAAGATATGAGAATGAATAAAATTATTTAGGATGGGATGAATAAGAAGTCAGTATATAAAGAAATTGGGTTCAGAAGAAAAAGAAATAGCATTTGTAATTCGTATTGGATCTTGGCCTTACCTATTGATAAACATTATGGATTTTATGTCTGCAAAGTGATGTGCAAGGCTTTTGCAGATGATGAAAGGACATGGGACATGAAAATTAAGGAGTTAAAAAAAAATTTAGAAAGATTTCTTGGATCTATGACAAGCTTCTGTTCAGTAATGAGAAGTTTTGTAGTGGGTCAAGTAAAAACAAAATGGTGAAAAAATGTAACAAAAGCCATTTTGTCTAACAAATAATTACCCCTATCCACCACCCAAAAATAAAAAATTAGGATTGCTCTTACTTTGAAATATGCATGCAATTATTTATCCCAATCTAGATGAATGAAACTATGTTATTTTAAATGAAAAAAAAATTGTCAAGTTATCCTTTTTATGAACACCCAACAGTTCCAATGAATATCTACTAGCAGAAAAGGAAAGTGTCAAATTTCCAACAATATCATGACTCAAACTCATAATAGAAAGCTCTTGTAAATTTCAGAGTTTTTGCTCAACCATAACTGTTATTGAAGTTGTGTGATCTTTTTAGATTAAAGCTAATGAAAAGATGTATTCACCACTGGAGCCATTTTGGTTATCATCCATGTAATTGCTCTCTGGCCCTTGTAGTCGCTGAAGTAGCACGGGGCATCCAGTTCTAACAGCAAACGTGCTGTTTCACTGCGGTCTAAAAATAAAGGCATTGAATGAAAAGAGTTCTTTACATACTTATTAATCTAAGCTGATTTTAAAAGTGAATTAGAGGTTCTTTTGTAGCAAGAGCAAGGATTATGGTTATGGTACGAGAAAAAAGAATTTCATACATGTAAACTCTACAAGTAAGTGCAACCGAGTGTAAAGATGTGGGTATAAGGGAGGCAGACATACAGACGGACCGACAGCCAGCCAGCAGAAGCAGACATACAAACCGACAGAGGCAGACATACAGACAAACAGAAACAGATATACAGATGGACACACACACAGGTAGAGACAAAAAGTCAGACTGGCAAGTTTAGAATATTTTTCTTAAGGCAAAAACTGACACAGCCAAATAAGTAAAGGCCTGATCATTGGAGATATAAAAAAAGAAACAAACTTATAGAATTTTCAACTTAGATTTCAATATTAGAACACTTTGACAATATACTTCTCAATTTGCAAAGTGCAATATGATTAGATATCTAAAACCTCAGAGAGGAAATAAATATTGAGTGAAACCAAGAAATCCATTGTACCCAGCTCAGCAGCCACATGTATGGGTGTTCTTCCTTTATAGTCTCTCTCCTCTTTGAAGAGACACTCTCTCTTGATGAGGGTTTTTAGGGATTGAACAGCATCAGTTTTAGCAGCATAGAAAACTGGGGTCTGATTCTCTCGAAAAGTTTTAGCCTCTTTGTCAGCTGAAAAAAAATAAAATTGTACATCATTGTGTGAAAATTTTAATGCTACTGTTTTGTGAAAAGCTTTCAAAAAGCTTTACTCAATTATCTTTTCTTTATTGCTGTAATTTTCTTGTCGATTCAATACATAAGTACACTTCGGTCTTTGGTCAAAAATTCAGCAAAACCAAAAAGCTACCCGAAACTAAAAAAAAACTGCAAAAAAATTGTTTTAAAACATTCTTTGACTAAATGTCAAAATAACAAAAGTAGTAGCAATTTTGAAAAAGCAATTCAAGGTAAAAAAAAAAATAACAACTCTGGAAGAGACTTGGGGAAAGTTACAAGATTTAAAACCACATGTAACAATTAAGTATGCAAATATTAAAAACAAAAGCTAAAAATATGAGCAAAATATTATTCAATTCTGATGTCAACAATGAAAAAGAAATACAAATTTTCAACAAAATGATAAATCAACTTTGAAAAAAAAATTATCGCAGTTTACAAGTAAAAGAAAATCTCCATTTCACAGACAAATCAAATCAATGTTGATTAAACACTTAAATATATTGATAGATTAACTAAATCATCGTGATCATTTCTTAATGAGACTCTGATTTGCCATATTTGCTGATGTTTTATAATCTTGACTAAAACTGTATTACATTCTTATCAAATTCATTAAATCTCAAATCAAAGCCTTTGTTCATTGAATCTTGATTTTCCAAATCTGCTCTGTAAGTTGGTCAATAAAATGTTCCTTACCTCCTTTATCAATCAGCAGATTGACCATCTCAGGGTAATCTACAGCAGCAGCAACATGCAGGGG
The DNA here is from genome assembly GCA_033675545.1 of Elysia crispata. NCBI lineage: Eukaryota > Metazoa > Mollusca > Gastropoda > Plakobranchidae > Elysia > Elysia crispata. Next base: position 487,736 of record JAWDGP010000082.1, on the reverse strand, counting down.
TCTACGTCCATATAAATCTGCTTTATTTGGGTCTGCACCATGTTCTAGGAGGAAAAGACCCACATCACGATGCCAAGCCCTAGCCACCTAGAAAATCAATAAATAGTATTTTGGTATTTTCACCAAAAGCTAAAACAACTTGTTAAAGAACTAAAAAAAATAATACAAAGAGCTTGGAAATATCAAAACTAGCCCGTCTATTGAATTGACATCAGTTATTCTAGCACAAAAGCAAGCATCGTTTTACGCTTTCTTTTTTTTTTTTGGCAGAGAAAATATAAGATTTACAACAAAAATTTTTTTCTCATATAACGTCAAGTTAAGAGTTACGTCAGGTTAAACTTTGCACATAATGAAGACGAAAAGCTTACATAACGTTTTATATCTATGCTAAGCAAGTTTTTTGCATAGATATTGCAACATCCTTTGCACCAAAGTAACTCCAGATGTGGAGCACAGAGTGGAAAAAAAAAACACCAAAAAGAGCTTTATTTGTCCTCAAAATATCTCATTTTAAACTCAGGAGTCATGTAGATTATCAGAAACATCTGTAAAATCCCATGTCCAATCACATTGATAGATAAAATTTATTCTGGTTATTTCAAACTCTTTGGGATAAAAAAAAAATTCAAATTAAGCAAAGCTTGAATCTTCAGGATACAAACAGAAAGAGGTCAAACATAACATAAATCTTATTATACACTGGCCTTCACTCAGCTTTTTTTCCCTTCCCGTAAACACTGAAGAAACAATCACCAACACTTCAGATAGGCACTGCTAATGATAGGCAGCATACACAGCATAGTAAATTTTAGGCCTGCTCACAGAGTCTGTAAAGTAGGTGTGCAGAAAACGCAAACTTACTTCATGTAAAACAGTCTGACCATGCTTGTCAGCGCAATTGATGTCTGCTCCAGAGGCAACAAGCGTGTGTACAAAATCTAGGTTAATGACTTCATCTTCTTTGGCGGACTGACCAAGTTCAGCAAAGTACTGAAGCAAAGCTCTGTTGCTCGCAGCCTGCAAAGAATAAAACAAAAGCACAATTTTCCCCCTTACTAAGGTGTAGTATTATTCAAATTTGTACTGCAGTAGGTATCCAGGAACCCCTGCATCACAGTTTCATGACTTGATATGTACAGCATCAAATTAAGAATATAATGTATATATATATTCTACAAACAACAAGACATGTGAGTGAAATTCATGGAGAACATTCTTTTTTTCTTTTTTAACAGAGTACACTAGACTAATCAAGTGTTGATGTCGGATGGGTTTCTTTTGTATTTATTTAATTTGCTGGAACCAGAACCAGTTGTGATGACTTCAACACAACTTATAAAATCTGTCTTAATTATACTTTTCTTTCCCAAACCTTCATCTGTCTAATAAAATCATCTTTCTTTCCTGATAGTACTTAAGCTTTTTCTCTGCTAGGTTCTAAATAGCATTTTTACGACCCCTCCTATGTGTATGTGTTTGCATCACATTATTGATGGTATGATGATTCACAGCAAAGTGTCACTCACTACAGTAGGAGATGAAAAATATTGTATCCAGCCTTAAAGTTATTCTGCTCATGTACAATTACAATGCATAATCATATATAGCACAGTAAAATCTTTTGATTTTCTCATATGCTTGTGTTGATCTGATGTATTTATGTTGGCATCAATCCCTCACCAACATCAACTTAAACATAGCTGACTGTAGGTCAATTTTCACCACTGAAATATTTTGACTGCATGATAAGAATCAAAACAAAGCTACCAATAGCAGAGTCATCCTCATGTAAATCATAGCTTATAGCTATGGGTAACGATAATTTTGTTACTATTTGCCCCTACAATTTCACTGCTGTTAAAGAGAACAGAAGAATGATATACCCATTAGTGAATACTCACTGCCATGTCAAAATCCTTTTTTGCCATCTTTGACTTTGTGCCTGCTTGCTCATGAGAAGCATTTCCATACTTGAGCTTGCTGTAAGCATTAAAATCTGTGTAGTCTGCGTGAATGTAGTCTAGCCCAAGGCCTGAGTTGATGTTGCTAACCTCGTTACTCTCATTCTCAGATTTTGCAACTGACACATAGCAAAGAAAGGAAAGGAAAAAGGTAAATATAGGTACTTCAGCAGAAAATTTCAAATGACATAAATAGTAGGGGTCCTGATAGAAATAATTTTAAATAATTTAATTTCTGTAAGTCTATCCTAATGACAAAGTTGAAAAGTTTTGCTTATTCACAGTGAAAAATCATCTGGGTGGCTATAAGCTGAATCTTTGGGAGCTCTTTTTTTAAGACTCTGTTTCTGATCAATAATAATATTCCCAGATTAATTAATCTAGGAATTTGTCTGCAACAAGATTGAGTTCTCATAATATGTGCAAAGTCCGATTGCTAGGCAAAAAATGAAAAAGGCTAATGATGAATTATGAGTAAGAATGATTATGTTTCTTGAAAAGAGGACAAATAAAAAGAAAAAAATTCAATATCTTAGATTTGTAGAAAATTCTTATGAGTTATTTTGATGCATGGGCATTTCCTTTTAAAATTTCCCAAAAGTTTATGTCAAGCAGGAATTAGATTTGTTATTCATGTATTTCAATACAAAATTATGATGAGCAATAAAAATCACATACTATATAACAATATACATTGAAATAATTTACCTAGTATAGGTTGATTAATATATATACTAGATAAATTATTTCTTCAATATATCATGCTTTTTGATTGCCCAAAATCTTTCAAAAGAATTGTAACACAAGGCAATCCTCTGGCATAGGTCTGGAGTCATATCTTTACTATATAAAAACATATATTGAAATAATTTACGTAGTATAGGTTGATTAATATATTATATACTAGATAAATTATTTCTTCACTATATCATGCTTTTTGATAGCCCAACATCTTTCAATAGAATTGTAACACAAGGCAATCTTAATTTTGTTCTTAAAATAATCATTATTTTCCTTTTTTTTTTATACAACTTTGCCTTTTGGTAATCATTAGATTACAGAAAAAAAAGGGTATACATTTTTTGAAGGTACAATCTTTTTTTTCTTTTACTGATAACTCCACCACTTCAATCTAAAGTTTCTCTTGCTCAGTGCTGATACAAGAGGAAAGACAGTGAGATGTAGGAAATAAGTTAAGTTTTGGGGTAAAAAAAAAACTAAGACTGTCTCAAAGTGATGCCCAGGACATCTGATTTAGTACATCTTGTATGATTCCTCTCAAATGAAAATCATATGATCTTAAAAATTTTGTCTCTTCTTGCAGATTCCACCAAGTGTCCAAGTAAGAATACACAATGATTTATAGACTTATCCTTAGTGATAATGACTTTAAGTGAAATATAAAAAGACTTCAGGAGCAAATATTTTCTGCCTCCAAAATTTACTTGGGAAATAGTTTAACTTTTTCTGATAACAAAATATATTTTCCTCAAATAACTTCTTCTGAATATACAATCATAGCATAATTTAAGGTCTTTAGTTTTTTTTATTATTCAGAAGAAATGTTGATAAAGTAATAAAAAAAAAACTATTTTGAGATGTAAAAAAAAATGAAAATGACAGGTAAACTGTATGCTTTATTGACATCTCCTGCAAACAAAGACATAAAAAAATTCTTATTTCACAGATGCCATAGACATATGTGTATTAGATATTACAAAATGAAGGTGTTTGCTACACTAAGAGTGCACAAAGTTGGATACACATAACACAGACAAGAAAATCTGTATCCTCTTTTGGGAATGTAAAAAAGTAGAAACTCTAAAACATATTATTTTTTCTCAAAAAGTACTTCAAAGACAAAGCTGTTTATTTAACTCTTATGATTCCACACACTCTTTGCCTATTCTCAAGAATTAAAAGATCCTGATCTTTAACCAAATCAAAAGATTTCTGTATACTTTAAAGCACCTTTTGCAGTCTCAGAGTTACACAAAGAAAAAAAGTATAAGGTTATATTAAAGAACATTTTTTACCTGATAGGAATGTGGATAAAAAATAATCTACAACATTGTACTTGATAACATAATTAATTAAAGGTGACAATACAATGATAAAATGAGGGAAAAAAAGAGTATGATTGCAGACATATATGAAATGTGAAAAAGAAATAGATACAAAATACTATTTAAACATGAGGTGGGAAAGCATGCTGTGAGAATGAATTGAGATGGCTACATGCATGTTTGGAATGGGCCTAGAATTTTTTTTTTTTTTAATTGAAAAGAAAACACAATGCAAATATTTATTTTAATTAAGTTATGAGAAGGGATAGAATGCATTTTTAGAATATCCAATTTTTTTTATCAAACATCTAAACCTTTATATATCATCTAAGAAGCAAACTTCAGAACAAAAAAAAAGAGAAGAGGAAAGATTATGAAAGCATGTTGCACGTCTTTTTTTTTTTTTAAATGAGTTTTCTAAGCAAGCTCCAAATGCTGATTTACATTGCCCAGTTAGACAATATCAACAACTTGGTTATGTTTGCTTAAGTTTTCTTTGTTGCAAGCATTCAAAGCAAAACATAACTGGGATAGGAACATTCTGCTTCTTGTTTCTATTACCAATACATACCCATTGGAAAGTGTGTTTCTACTTTTTCTGTGAGTTTCAAATGCAGCAGATTAGAAGAGAGAGAACAAATTTGTATCTGCAAAATTTAACTTTCATTAAATACAAAAAGGTGTCAGTAGAATGAATTCTGAAGTGCAAACACTGTTTTCTAAGATATGTTAATGTATTCATTTAACCATGTGCACTATTTGAAAAGTTTTTCTGGTTGCAATATTAAAAAGCTTCAAAGGTTTGGCAAAATCATCAAAACAGCAAAATTTTCTCTCATCTGTTCATATTATTAAAAATATATGAGGGAAAAAAATCACGTCAATTATTGAATACTAGCTACACAATCCCAAACTGAATTGTTAGATAGAATTTAAAAACAAAATATCACAAATTAGTATCTAAGCTCTTACCATTAGAAAATTGTAAAATGTTGTCATGGTAAAGCGCCTGGTATGTTCATATTACATAGATGCAAACCCTCAGTGTAAGATAACCTTTATGCTGATAGGATACCGAATCATTATTTTTTTTAAACAAGTTATAGACAATTTAAAAATGTATTGGCTGCCCATGTGTCAATCGAATTGAAGCAATAAAATGAATGTATGAAGTATCCTTAGACTTATGCTAACCTGTATTAATCCATGAACATGATTTACCCTTTTATTTTTGTTTCCAACAAATCAAGAATCTAACAATAAACGAGTAACCATAATGAATCACTGACAATAAAAGAACATTGATAGAGTTCATAAAAGAAAAGCAAAACAAAATAAAATAACAAAAAAAAAAGAAGAAAAAGTTTGAAATGGATTTGTAGCAATGGAAGTAATTAGAATAATGAGGAAATAAAGAGTCAAACCTTTTGAATCTGAAAAGTAAGAGATAAAGTTTTTCAATAATATTTCATTTAGGTATAATGCTTTTTTCTAAAAGAACCAACAAAATCTAGTCACTATTTTGAGAAAGGATAATATAAATCTACACTCATCAAAAGAAAAACAAAATAAAATAAAACTCATACATCCATCCCAAAACATTTTGTGGTAAAGTAATAAACAGACTTCTTTATTTCAAAACTCTTCTGTGCAGATAAATCATCTGAAGTTTCTCAGTTGCCATTTAGCAAAGACAATAAAAAGTATCATCAAAAACAGTAGAAACAAAGTAGAACAGCCACGCATCACATAACAATTTTGAGCGAGAAAGGGATTACTTTAGGGAAAAAATGCCAAAATGTGATTCTGTTTCACATTATTCCATACTGTCTTAAATTATAAATATAGAAAAAAAGTAAAAAGTAATGAAGAAGTTTTTGATTTCCCAAAATTCAAAGCAAATTAATTTGGTACCATTGAACTCTTCAGTGAGTCAAATCGTTGCTGAAGAAAAAAAAGCATGCTTGTATAATAAACATTTATCAATAAAATCCACAAAATCAATTCACATTAAAATAAAATTTTAAATTGACATGGTCACACCTGTTGGTATTTATCAAAGTTTGAACAAAAAAAAAATAAAAAATAAAAAAAATTAAATGAATGAATTTGAATTTGGAGTTAATATTGTGCTTACTTCTTTTCATAGGAACTCTTCTGGTTGCTGCATAGGTCCTCCATGCCTTGGCGCTCAGCCTCACATCTGCGATCAGTTTCAGCGCATTGGACTTTTTATTTGTCAAGGCTGCTGCGATTTCATGAAACTTGGCAGATCTGAATAAGGTATACATATTATATCTCAGACAGTGTTGTGCTCTATTTATAAAAAGATTGAACATTAGCCCATTTATTCTTCATTTTTTTTTCTATGAAGCTATTTTCTCACTCTTTTTTCTCATTGAAACAAAACAAAACAAAACAAAAGTGGCCATTTTCACATACTTTTTTTCCAATCTGTTTTAAAATAACTTAGCAACTTCATGCATTGTTTCTTGATCAAATATCAACATATTAAAAGGTGATGGCTTGTAATTGTTTTAATGAACTACAATATAAATATGCTATGAAAATGATACTTACCACTTTCACCACAGCTGTTTTATATCATTAGCTAGAAATTTAAACCTCCCTTGTTTCTTAAGTAATCTTTACAGTAACTTTGTGTCTTAAATAATTTGCACTCTAACTTATTAAAATTTTAAAAAATATAAGATATAAAATGTCACTATTATATAATATATATATAAATTAATAAGGTTGAAAAAAAAAATCAAGAATTGTACATTGCAGTCTTTGAAACTAAGAACAGTATGATGATTTGTGCTTTAAAATATAAAAATCCAGAGGACCAGTTACATTTTAATATGTTATCATTCATATGGACAATACATCAAATTCAATAGAGGTGATTAAAATCTCCTGGTCCTCTCTTAAAAGTAAAAAAAAAAGAACAATGGGACCCTTGAGCTCTATTACCTTCTATTAGAAAGTATTTCAAACCTGAATAAATAAATAGTTTAAAGATAAACAAATGAAATACAAATTTGAGAAAAAAACAAAAAAAAACACATTTTTTAATCTCTCTGTATTTGGCTGTCTTGAAAAAATTGTGTCCAAAAAAAAAAAGATCAATGTTCTTGCCCTTGAAAAAAAAAAGATTTTATATGAAAATTCTTTGTTCTTACTTTTTCTGGGAAGCAATTTCACTTTTTACTTCATCCATTTGAAAAGATCCATTGTCAGAGCCGACAAGTTTTGATTTGTCCTCATCATTTGGGACTACTTGTCCTTTCTTGAGCCTCTTTTTCAGATCCATTCTTGATCCTTTTAGTCAGTCTGTGGGTCATATTTAAAATTTATATATATGAGGAAAGAAAATTTTCTTTACTATTTTGAGCAGTCTAACCTCTGTTCACACATGATATTTCAGTTCAGATGATCATAATCTGACAGTGTTCTATATAGAAGCTAACAGAAATCAAATTTAAAAGACAAATTATTCAAGTCAATCAAGGTTTGACACTTTGACTAATAAAGGATCAGGCATTAGGAATCAATATTTGCATCATCATGTTTTAAATCTAATATATTTAAAATATAACTTGCTTTTTTGCCCTTTTCAACTTTAGAACTGGCAAAAGCTGATAATTCAGCCATAACAAATTTGATTCTGAGTAAATGTTATTGAACTTGTATAAAGATATTTGAAATCGATAATTTTGAACAGTATAATAAATTACAACAGAATAAAGTCTTTGAAATGTACTAGACTTTAGAATTCGCTTTGAAACAGTGAAGAGATTACTCTTTTTTTTTTTCAGGAAAAATGTCCATCACTGTCAGTATCAATCTGTTTTGATATCAATAGTTGAATTTCGGAAATAAAATTTTGGATTGTAATAGGTAAGACCTTGATCTCGATCTAGATAGTCATAGTACAGCTACATGAGTCATGATGAGATGACAAAGAGCTGTATCTAATCTAGATCTGGGCCTAAAATGCTTGTAACAATTAGATTTGGAACGTGAATTTAATCTTGTTATTAATGTTATTTTCAACTAATGTTTTTGTTATCCTATACATCTACCTAGATCTAGATCTAGATTTCTAACCAGATGAACATTGAATAGGTCAATTTTTATGCTTTTAAGATACTTGTCCGTTCTTGCATTGCCATCGCTTTATCGTTCACCATGATTTGCCTAATTAGCTTTAAATCTTTATCTTCTAAGTCAGACATTTAATTTATTTGTAAATGTAAAATGTTTAAAGAATCAAGAAAGTTGACAGAACTGTAAACCTTGTATAAGATGAACAGTGACCTCTTATTAAATATTGATCTTTTCAGTGCTTCGAGTCTCCATTTTGGTTGCTAGTACATATAATTCAAGCTTGACTAGAAACGGGCGGAAACGGAAGTACAAATAATGTGGCTCGTCCAGTTTCCTCTACTGTTTCTTTACAACTTGCTCTGCAATAGGCTTAATTTTACTGTTACAAATTCAAGCTTAAGGACAGAGAACTATGTAAAACAGGTTCATTTAACCTAGAAGATACTTCGCTATTATTGTAGCTTCCTTAGTATGGGAAGATGATGAATTTTTAAGTTGTTACAAACGTTTTGTTTTTTTTAAGAGTAGCGGTGGTTGATTCAGGGAGGGTCGGGCCGCAGCTACGGACTGTGGCACAACCCACTTTTCTAATGTAGCTGTAGTTCTTTACACATTTAGCACTCAATACACTGATTAAAATTTTGCACCATAATCTCGCTGATTAGGGTTTAGTTGAGGCAAGCGTGATCCTTTGCTTGTGTGTTTGGCGTCTTTTTTTCACCGTCATTCTTTTTTTGTTCCCCTGCCGGGATGGTAAGAATTTTTTTAATTTATGTATCATCTTTGTAGGCTCCTCTAAAAATTAAGAAAGAACGGAGTGGGTTCCTCCTCCTTTTTATTACAGTGTATTGAATTTGGAAAATGTTTTTTGCATAAACAATAAATAAATAATAATACGAAATGAAGGCGTGAGAGCGCAGTATAGATTGAACTAGAGCACATGGTATTCAAATGGATATTTTAACAGTTTTCACAATTAACTAATATGAACACTTGTATGATAACTTAATCCTGGCGTTAAGTTCGTTGCTTTCTGCATATAAGCTGCCCCTTTACTGTAATATTATTATGCCATATGTTGAGTGTGAGTGTGAGGAAAGTTTAACTTCTCGGGCTCGCAGTGACATAATCTGATGCCACAAATAGTTAAAAGAGCGTAGTACAACTAACTGTTTACTTATTAAAAAAAAAAAAAAAAATTTAATCTTAGATTCTTACAGCGGAGTGTAATTTGTGGGGTATATTTTATTTTCTACATGACCCGTTTTGAAGAATCGCTCCACTAATAGAAATAGCAGTCTCATTCAACGAACCGTGAAGCTGCGGTGGTCCATTATTCTTTACCGGTATGTTATCAGACTATAGTACTAGCGGTGTGTCTGAAACCAATAGGATGTAGGGCGTAAAGACCTTTGTGCAACGGAGTGATGGGAGTCGAAAGCTAAGGTATGTGTCCAAACTTTGAACTGAAATGAGACCGAGCTTCGACAATTGATAGATGAAATGATGAAGCGAGACAGCGAAAACAAGAAGCCGAATAAGAGAAGACAACCGTTTATTAAATGAAGAGAAAGATTTTTTTAATAAGCTCAGATATGTGCCGAGAAAGAAGAAACTGAATTAAAATTGCGCTCAAGGAAAAAGAAGCAAGGTTGTTGAGATTGATATCGGCATTGGTAGAAAAGGTGGGGGGGAGGCAGAAAAAAATAATAGTGATAATTAAAAAAAAATGTCACTAATATTAGAATTAATGGAAGATAACAATGACATAGAAAGCATTATTTATTTATTTATTTATTTATTTATTTATTCACTTATTTATTTAAGATCTGGCAGGTCCGCAGTCTCCAACAACTGGCCCAATGGGGAGTGGGCCTCCCACCTAAGTAACTCTACTCAGAATCAGAGCGAAATTGCCTAGACCGATAGGTAGATCTGTCAGAGGAAACAAGATTAGTGATTCATGGCCTACTGGAAAGACTTGTTCTTATGAGAATTTTTGAACGCATGCAGGAATGAGCTAGCTACGCGCCTTTTTTTTTTTTTTTTTTTGGGGGGGGGGGGGGGGGGACAGCTCACGTGCTTCTTGGAGCTTGTGAAGCTAATAGTATTTAAAAACCCATAGCAGAGGGGCATTTCATTTTAAAGCTCGATGGACAAACGACCAAGGGTGTTAGAAAAATCAAATTAATGAATTGAGCACTGGCAATAAAAAGCACAGACGTGTACATATATTGATGCTTGTATTATTATTGGGCACCAAACAAAGACTATCGAGAGAAGGGAATCACGAAGTGAGTCCCCCCGCAAAAAAAAACAAAAAAACAACAAAATGCTGGAACCGATAAAAGTTAGTGGGGCTGCGGTGAGTGTTTGTCCACAGCATGATTACATGCGAACAGAATGTGAGTATACATGGACACGTCCTATTTCTAATAGTGATGACGCTCATGGAATGCCAGTACTGATAGGTCGTGTCAATGGCAAAAAGTCCATCGTATTGCAAGGCATTGAACGCTCGGAAACTACACGTATTGTGAAGATCTAGAAGACGGCGCCTCTTACTAGTGCTGTGCGACTCGCGAGCGTCTATATCGACTGCCCATAATTATAGAGGTAGGACGGAGGCAATGCTGCTCAACATTCCTTTGTAAAATGTTATCGAAGGAAAATGCATTGAGGAGAAGTTATTTAGAAACTATTTATTGGCACCGAAGCAAGATAAGAAAGTAACCTGATCCTGTAGAGAAAAGCAAAATAATATTGTTATTCATGAAGAAGTACTCGTGAGATGTTTTATGGCTTCTAAAGTGTCGCATGGGTATATCGCCACTACGGTTGGACCTACCGACAAAAGGTAATGGCCGTTTTATAAAAAAAAAATAAACATGATCTTCGGAAACGACACTAATAACTTAAGACATAATTTTTTTTTCAGGAAAAACTTAATTCGCGACGCGACTTGGCACCGTCAATTGTACGTCTATAGCCCTAGTGCATGAAAATGTCAATGGCCGCGAGAAAGAATGATGTAAGGGCAACAACCCGCGCTTTCCCAGGAGGAAGGGATAATGTGCATAAAACTGAAAGATGCATGGATTGTATATATTTAAATATCATTTTTTTTAAAATCAGGTTAAATGAATCGGCAATAATATTGTTTTGACGGGGAGATAATTTTTAGGGGGAAGAATCATAGGAGTCCGATACCAGTCACCACTAGAGACGAATTCAAAGAGAACAGCAACCCCGACTTCTCAGTCTGTAATAAAGCATGTTTATAAGAGTTGCCCCTGCAGATGCTTCAAAGCTTTTCGATCAATTATACATGATAGTCATCGCCGATGCTGCTTTATTTTTTAAAAATTGCTCCAGTGGGTAAGTTACGTGGCACGAAGGCATGAAGACGCAAACCTTAGATAATTTAAAACAGAACTGGAGCAAAGGCCTGGGTATTTAAATAAATTTATAATGTGCCGAGGTCCAGTAGTTTTTGCAAACAAAAATTTTTGCCTCATTTAGTATCAAATTATATCTTTTCACACCCAGTAAAGAAGAAAATCTAAAGGAAAAACTTGGGCACGATGGCAAAATCATGCAACGTTCTACTCTGGCTTTTTTGGGGTCATCCGGCGTTTCCTATGATTATATGACCACGATCTCAAAACTACGGTAGGCGGGTCAGAGTAGAGTTCAAGCATCATTACTGACTCTTGAGATCGGGAACAAGCTCAACAACTTTGCGATCTTGGTCATTCAATTTGGCTCTGACTGAATTCATACATGTATAACCGAGCGAAATGAAGCTATCGGTACTAAAACCTCCACAAGAACTAAACGAGAAACTGCTCGCAGGTCTCGGACACTTGAGCAAACTAACTGCAGTTGTGATTGTCATCAAGTTACTCCCATGTCTTCTAGTGGAAAACTAAGATTCGACACACACATACAGCTATACGCACACATATCTGTATGTATGTATGTGTATGTGTAATTTTATTCGCTCTTCAGTGCTTAAGTATGTTGAACATAATTTCAGAAAATTAAACAAAACAAAACGACAATATAATAGTATTTGATTCTGATTGTTCAAAATAGGCCTACATGGGTTTCCAAGAACATGTAGTTCACATTAAGCTCAGTTAAATGTTATAATTTGATAGCCTAATATTAGAAACACAGCTTTTTAAAAAAATATATATATATATATCATTTTTTTTTAAACAAAAAGCAAGCATAAGCTTAAACCATGCAGTTAATATGAATCGCATTACTATCATACAGCATGATTGCCTGATTTCTCTATTCTTATTAACAACAGATGTAATTTTCAGTATATAAAGATGGATGCTGCGGTATTAGGATCTGAACAGTATTCGATAAATTCTTATGGCTGCTTACTTGTAGCTAAAATAATTCAGGAGCACAGTGGAAAAAAAAAAATTAAAATCGGAATTGTGTAACTACCTGTACCGCGTTTATTTAAGGCTTCAAAGTCTGCAGAGTAAATATCTATCATAGTGACAATGTCCCAACACTAAAATGCGTGATTTTAAAGAAGTTTTGGAACATTTCATTATACTCAATTTTTACAGTATGATCCACTGTGCCTCAGTCCCAGAGCAAAATGAATCATGCTCCAGGTTACCGTGAATCAGGCACAACAAATTACAAAATAGTAATTTTTTTCAAAACAACAACACATACTTTGGCTTTAAAAAAAAAAAAAAGTAATTACATTCACAAAGAAATGGAAGGAATACTCACAATTGAGGACCAATTTACCGTACATGTATAACTCACAATGAAATTCTCAATTTTGGTTTTAGTTTTAAAGGGTTTATTATTTTGTTTAACTAGATTAAAAAGAGTAAAACTGAATGATCAAGGCAGAGTTGTACGCGTATTCTGTTATTGTGGTTCATGCCTTCAGGGAACAAAAATTTAGGCACAAAACAAGCAGAAATTGATTTTTTAAAATGATAAAAATGATACTGAAAAATTAATTTAAAACAAAGCACGCAACAGGATTTCCAATTTTGCAAGGGTTATTACAACAATGAATACTACAAGCAAGTCAAAATCATTAATATTGCCCCTTTCTTTCATCCATTGTGTTAAACACAGTATTGTGTAGATCTATACACTTTAGTTCATATCTACCAGAACCTCTTCTAGGCAATGCTTTGTTATATTGCAATCAGCACTTTCTTTCATTTGTTCAAGGAGATGGTTATATTCAACAAGGTTTTGACTTTTTTCATCTTTTTCATAAACTCCTATTCTTCTTGTTTTCAGTGGATGTATGCTATCTAATAAAATAAATTCTTCGTCCCAAAATGAATCGGAAAACATGATTATAATAATAAAATATAGATGGCAAAGGATTGATTCACATAGTCTATCATCAAGAAAGGCAGAGAATGCACAGAAAAGCGTTTGCCATGAAAGCCCTATTTGAAAAGACCTACGAGGACAGATGATGCGTTGCACAGATTGTTGTAAAAACCACTTTTTGTTATGTTTTTGGCCTAACACAACAATAGTTGGTGAAAGAGAAAGCTAATTGACACTATATGTGCTTGTATATATATGATACATAATAACAGAATTTTATTTGGTCCTGGTGCTAAGTAGTATCTGTGCTGTGAGAAAATGAGTAGATTTGTTAAATCTACATAAGCATATACTTTTGTCCGCTTACCTAGATCTGATAGAGAGCAGCCTTGTGGTCGGTTTTTCTGCAGGAAAAGATGGCTGACATGGAGGTCTCAATTACTTTATAATATCAAACATCTAAAATAAAATTAATTTGTTTCACTGTATTCCATGATCCACCATGCCTTGGTCACTCCAAATAGTATAAACACATGAAATTTCATCACTGGCAAGATGAATACTAAGAAATATTTCCCAATTGCTCATTACTTTAATTTCTTTCATTGAAAAAGGAAACCAAAGAAAAATTTGCAATGGCAAATTTCCAGAGCTTCATAACTTCTATTAATGGATTCTATTGTCACTGTATCATAAAGCAATTTTTATTATATTGGATAATCAAGGCATAAGTCATTGTTTGATGCCCATTTAATACCAAGGGACTAGATGTAATTTTATTTTAATACATTAATTAAAAAATAAAAAAAAAGTACAAAAAGAAACAAAGACCGACCTTAGCAATAATATTTGTTATATATTTATTCTTTAAAAACTGCGTACAGACTGTAAAAATTTGCCGTATTGTCCTCAATAAACAAAAATAAAAAATCCTATTAAACAGCAGATTCAACATTCAAGTCACCAGGACTGCCAAAAAGCAGCAATACAAAATATTCAGCATAATATAGCACTGTAAACAAGAAATTTGAACATAAAAGTAAGATCTACATTTCTTCTTTCAAAATTTTTTATGTAAAACAAAATCTTAATACATTTTTTTTCTTCAAATTTTAATTATTGCTTTATGACTGTTTAAGAAAAATGACTGTACATAGAAAAAAAATTGAAAGCCATTTCCATGTACAGATGTTACCAGTTGAAGTGAACCAGATGTTACTTCATAAATGAGCAGTCACCATATATTCTTAATTTAAGCTAAACTTCCAACTGGTAACTGATAATGAACTTAACTCACTTGCAACTGACCCTTGCTATTCCTTCTGGACTGAGATTTTTTTGCCTTAAAAAAAAAAAACCTATTAATAAAAAAGGTATTAAGCAATCATTCTAAAAATCAGAACTCATAAAATTTATCTTAAGATTTAGCTACCTAAATCACTTATTTTTTTTTTTTTTTGTTTTTTAGAAAATTTTTTGAAGCTTGGACTAGGTCTACTAGTCTGAAGGATCTAGATCTAAATTTAGATCTGGTTCGTCACTGGCAATGAAATCATTATTACTATAAAAGAAACTCTTCTCCAGACCCGTGTGTCTGAAAACAATCAAATAAACTAGAACTAGATCTAGGTCTATTTGAAGCCATGATTAAGCTATATCTAATCTAGACCTAGATCTAAACATTGATCTATGTGTGTTCTAAATTATTTTGTAAAAAAAAAAATTACCATGACCATAAAAATACGAATCGAGATACTGACCAAGAAATGGTTCAAGAACAAAAATGTTGAGGGGGCGAGTTTTTGTGGGCTTACTATAGGCGTTTTATAGCATTAAAGGTGAAAAACCCAAGTGTTGCGGGCTCAGTCCACAGGGAATTTCTGAGCTGCCCGCAACAGGGCCACGTCGCAAGTGAGTTTAGGAACAGAAAAAAAAATCATCCAAGATTGAGTATTTATGGCACACTGTAATGCACTGAATATAATAGGAAATATAATAGGCAGATGAGCAAATGCTTATTCTAATAGAAGAAAGGAAGAAAATTATGTCATGTACAAAAAAATAATCAAGTTTAAAAAAAAATGCCTAAAAGAAAAAAAATAAATTCATACAGACATTATAAAGTGCACAAATATAAACCTGTAAATTTAATGCTCAGGCAAGTGACCCTATCAAAACTTGGCCAAAGTAAAGAATCTAGAGAACGAAAATGTTATACATCATGGTAAAGGGCATAAATTAAGGAACAGTGTACACAAATTCATATATATATGTTTATCTTTAAAACCAAATTGTTTTCCTTTTTTTATTAAAAGAAAAGATTTAACTATTTTTTCATACATGTTTCCCACACCTTATTGCCTTTAGTTCCATCAGGAAAAGCAAGACTTTAGCTTGACTTGTACATTGGGGTCAAATGTTATATATTCATTTATATTTATAAATAGAAAAAGCAAAATATAAAAGTAAAATAAATATTTAGTTTTGAACATAATCCTAATCAAAAACATCAAGCATACAATGGACAGATTACAAATAGGAATGTCAAATAGTTTGCATAGCTCCAAAAAAAAAATAAAGACAGGCAAATTACAAATCCTGCATCTGAAATAATGGGAGAAATAATTTATCCACAAATGTAAACAATTTAAATCAAACAAGCTGTTGTAGTTCAAATCAAGTTGTATTTGGAAATGTAAGAATGTGGCATAGAGAAAATTTAGTGAACAATATGCTTTCAGTGTGCCCCCTGAGCCTCTCTTTTACTATTCATATCATTATCTAAGAGTCAGACAGATTCTAAGATAATTATTGCTTATCACACATTACCAAATTTCGTTAATTTAACATCATAGATGACACTGCTAAGTTAGGCATTATCTATCTTGTTGAGTGCTTTGCATTATCTAGCTCCATCTGCTATATCCCATACCCTTACCCTTAGTCAACCTATTACCTATCACAAAAAAAAAGGCAGTGCAATGTAAGTTTCTATGGTGACTCGTCAAATTTTTCTAAAATATGTTAGGTATTTCATGCACTTCATTTATGTGAACAAAAAAAAAGCAGAAAATTTACCTATGTAACAAAAGTAAAGGTATTTTTTCTTAGGTAGTAAATTTTTAAATGGAAATTCATATTTAATACTATAAACCTTTTTGTAGCATGCAGTTGTTAAACATGATGCAAAACTTGCCTCACTTCAGTCACATTACAGAATCTCACTGCATTGAGCAACATGAGGCATAAGACAGGCGAAGGTGATGTTTTTCCTCTAAATATTTTGTCACAATAGACTTACTTTAAATCTAAGGCAAAAATTCTATTTTGCATTCATAAAATATAATTTCTTAAAATCAATTTTATGAAGGCTACAACGAAGAAATGAAAACTTAAAATAAATTTCCACATTAAATTGGAACCAAGACTTTAGAATACAGTTAAATCTTTGATTTCTCCCTCTTAATTTCAAGTATAATTTTACACAATCATATTATGTATGATGATCAATTAAATAGTGTGTCCATAATTTTAAAACTGTCAAGACTTACTTTAAAAACTGTTTTCTTTACTTTTACTATTTTGGTTTTACACTTTAAGAAATATGAATGCGTATCTGCTTTTAAAGCATATTACTTTTTCAGTCATCAGCAATAACAGAGATAAATATTTCAAATTGAACTTCCATATATCATAAAATCTAATTCTTTTGAAGCAAAATTACTTAAGCCCATTGCTGGATATTCTAAACTCTGGATCAAGCTTTGAAAAAAATTATTTTAAATTAAAAGTGTCTTAATGATTTGGCGAACAGTAGAAATTCTTTACATCCTCACACATTGTAAGAATAAAACTTAAGTAAAATTTAACAAGGTCATGAAATTAGAAGTTGAGAAGCATATAAAAAATTGAATTGTTTCAAGTTTAAACAGCTTAAGCAAAAAAAAAATTGTTGCGCTAAATGAGAACAAAAAAAATTATATCAAACAACAAAAGTTATTATTACCTAAGGACATCAATACCATAAAGATAGACTCTCAGATTTCAAGCTTTGGAATTTGCTGACCAGTCATACTGTAGAAAAGATAACTTGTAGTTGCCTTGGCTCATCAGCTCCTTTAGGTCTGATAACTTCTGGCCTTTAGCCATGTGACTTGCAACAAACTCCAATAACTGATGCAGAAATATGAGACATAGAGAGATTTACTATAAATAAGAGTCAAAATTGTGTCCAGTAAGTAAACTTTTTGTGAGCAGTGAGTCAATGTACAGTGGTTATTGAGTCATGTTGTGCTGGATTAAACAGTTTGCAATTTTTACTAGCCGACTTCAGACTTATTTCCTACCGAAGAGTTGTATATGTAGGTGTCAGCAATACTTTGTAGTTCAATAGAAAAAAAGTTGGTAAAGATGTCATTTGAGTCCAGCCTCTTTGCTTAGACTTTTTTAAATTGATTGGCTCCCATGTCCTTCCCCTGCTATTGAAACCCAATTAATCAACTAATTAAAAAAAAACTTGATTTATTACCTCTTTATTGTTGCTGCCAAAGTCAACTTTATACCACTTGAAAATGGAGGAGAGTTTGATGCTTTTGTTCTTCATGTCAATATCACACCCATCACTGTTTTCAAGGAATGAAGCAGCTGCAACTTTCAATTCTTCATCAATTTTCTGAATAGTAGAAAAATTAGTTTCCTGTTAACCACCAAAGTGTGGGAAAAATTGAAAAGTAAAAATAAAATGAAATGGTTCTACCATTTTTAGCTGAGTATATTTTGGGAACAGGGATCAATTTCAAAAGATACCATATAACCAGCTTAAACATATGCTGTGCCTTTAATTTATTTCATGCAAAGGATGGCAAAAGAGATATTACTCTGTATCTATCTAAGCTAAACAAAGAAAAGCACAACAGCCGTTATCAATCAAGAAAATTAGATCAAGATATAAATCCTATTAACAAAAATATCATAACTTTTGGTTTATTAAAAAAAAAAGACATTTCATTATATCCCTGTAAGAGTGATTATATTTGTAACATTTGAATTATGTTATCTATTCTATTTATTGCATGAATTATGTTATCACTTTTTAAAAAGTCTCTAATACCTCGTCTTTACAAGTAAACTATCTCATAGCCCAGTTTTCCCTGGGTTATAATTTTGTTCTCTGTCTAGAAAAACTAAGGACAATTGAACAGCTGCTAATATCATCACTATGTTGATATGACTTGTAATTAGTCCTTACCCAAAAATGCATGTAAAGCACTGCACATATTTTCCTTAGCCACCGAGTGCCATTGATATAAGTGATGTATACCTGATCCCAAAATCAAACATTTCTCAAGTTTTCATTCCTAAAATGATAACAGACCAATGCCAAAAGTTTAATTGCATTAAAAACAATTTCACCTTTTTCATGATCAATGTATGCAGTTGATTTCAATGAGGCTAAGCCACGAAATTTTACCAAAAACATATAGAATGAAAGACTATTGGAAATAAAAACAGACTGTGTCTGACGCAAGATAGATTGCAACTTTGGCAAAGTAATAATTTTACATGTGCAGGACATTCTGTTAACAAATCACTAATTTTTTCTTACAGATGAACAAATGAACATACTATATTTGTTAAAAAATATTTACAATCAATGCACCTATTGAAATTTAGTTAAGTATGATGGAAAAAGGTCCAAAGCCCTTGCTCTTAGAAAAGCTGGGACTTCCTATTTAGATAGAGAGCAGAATGGACAGTTTCTTTTACCTTTTATCATTACTAATTTTCTTTTGTTTTTATTTTAAATCTCAATGCCTGAATGCCAGTTACTGAATTACCAAGGATACTAAGAAGAGCAGTGGCAACTCAATAGCCCCCAACATGTCTCCAAGGGTTAAAAATTAAAAAAAACAAACAAACTAAGAGCTAGTAAACAGGAATGAAACTAGTGTGAGTGAAACATCACAAATTGACAACCCAACACAACTGTCAAAAACTAAAACTATGCAAATTAAGGTGATATTTAGCAAGCTAAGAAGACCACCTGCAATAAAAGTTCAAGTAAAGATATGCTTTATGAGAAGAGAATGTGACAATACATCTCACAGCCTGAGAGAAACAACAGTTTTTAAATTATTGTGATTAATACATATGATGGACAGAGCCTTTTGGTCGCTGAGACAGAAGATTTTATCATTGAGTATTGCTCGAGAAAAGAAACATTAAAAAATATGTGGCTCAAGGAAGGAGAAGAGGTAAACCAATACTGTAGAATTCATACGTGAGAGTGTGGCCAGATGACACTCCTAAGTGCAAAGAGGAAAATATTTCTGACCATATCCCAAAATTCAGAAAATAGTTGATACATCTAAAAAGCTCCATTACAAGTTAACCGCTATGAAACTTTAAATAAGATTTCATACTTTAACCATCTTGTTTTTTGGATAATAAATAATAATATCAGTTTGAACAAAACCTAAAACTTAAAATCTATAACCTCTCGTGATACCACTACAACTGTAATACAACTGTACTTGATTTACATAATAACTATCTTTAAATTTGTATCTGAAAGAAGGCCTACAGTTTTCACACTTAAGAGATGCTGTGAGCCAACAAAGGTGACTCTTGATCTAAGCTATAGTGGAATAGAGTGCAACAAAGATAAGTTGTCTGAAAGTATTCTCTGAAATGAACAAAATCTCACAGTGGTTTTCAAGCCTGTAAAAATTGCATGCTCCTCATGATAGTTGTTAGTGAGTTTGATGTATCTAAGATCTATATAAGTTGAAGCTTGAAATCATAGGTTATCGGAAATTATTGAGCCACTCATAGCAAACAACTTATGATGCTATCTCTGATTATCTGTACTCCTGTAAGCATTTATTGGCCTGTGGGAAAAACGCATCTTCAAGGTAAATTAATTCCGATTATAATTATTATCAGATTATCACCACCATTTTGATTACGAGGCTAACACTACAAAAGATGAGGCACAGAGTTTAAGAAAGATATTTTGTTTACTATCAACTGATATGCAACCTGGGAGTTTCACAAACACAATTACATAAAATCCATTAATACCTCAGCAGTATACGTTTTGATCGGAGGACAACTCTTAGCCCCACAAACAAGAGCAAAATGAACAAGTGGCTCATGTACTTCTAGGGCCACCTCTAGACGCGGATCTTTGCTGCCAAAAGGATTGAAAATCTGCCCTGGAAAGATGGTAAAATGGCTATTTTACTAACAAATCGGATTAAAAGAAGTAAAATATGAACACAGGTATATCAACTTTTGTGTCTCACCAAAGTGAATATTGTACTTGAAATTGATGTTTAAAGATAGGGACAGGGTAACTATTATAAGTAATATAAGATAACATCATCTTAAATTGGATAAGTTCACATGGAGACAGAGGGTTTAATATTAAAAAATTAAAAAGAAAGAGCATTAGACACGTACTATCTATTTCAGTACGATTATCACAATTCCACTCTTATGAACAAGAAATATTTTTGACCGACATAATTTATACATACCAACACCTTTTCTGTTTGCTCTAAGAACCCCATTTTCAATATCTTGCAGAGAGTAAGGGTGTCCTCCAATGATGTACTTCGTATTGTTGAAGAACTAAAAAAAATTAAAGTAGATAGTCTTGTTGTTTATGCCACGTGTATAGTATAAAAACAAACAAAAAACAGCAATAGGAGACGAATAAAATCTTCAAACTCAATAACTCTAAAGCCAAAATGATCATTTATACATTAAGAAAATAGTGTTAAAAAGTTTTCATTTCACACAATGTTGGTGAATTGAAGGCTTAACATTTAAAAAAAATTATGCTCTATCTTATCAGATGAAGAAATTAAAATTCATCAAGCAGCCAGCAGCTTTTTGAGCAAATATATCAACTTGTTATTTCAACCATATGAATTTAAATTCAACATACAGGTACCTTGCAAATTTAACCTCTCTTTCAGTTAAAAAAATTTGAGAGAAAAAAATAGGTAGGAACAACCAGTTCAGACCAAATGTTGCAACACTCCATATTTAAATGCATGAAACGAGGTAATGATTTAATATGACAAGGTTTATGATTTCTCTAGGAGAAAACGTCCTCTTTGCTTGTGAGTTTGCACTGCTTGATGTGTGGGTAGAGAGAAATAGGCTCTCTTGAGTCAGGATCAAATGGTTAAATGAGCAATACTATGACTATGAGCACTAAGTTTTCTTATCATTTATTATGTAAGCCGGAGTATTTCAACTTTTCATTAGTTTGCAGATGAATCTCAAAAAGATGGGTTTAAAAAAGGTTTGTAAATGATCTCGTTCTTTTAAAGGCTGAAGGTAAAATTTTGATATTTGTAGTATGGTCAGGGGGCTCCTCTTCCCATACTCTCCACGAAATGAAGCCAGCTGTCTATTATGTGGAACTAGACTCATAGGTCTATGCATAACTTAAACTCTTGTGCATTTTCTGTCAACATCTTCCACTACACATTAGTTGTATCTCACACTTAAGCACAAGCTAAGCACCTCAATCAGTTCACTCATGCCTCTCAAAAAAAGACTTAAAAGTGCAATGAAAGTAATGAAAACTGCTGTTTCTTTACTTGACAATTTGTTTCAGCTGTGATCTAGTGACAGAGGGGTCCCAATAAATTCTATAACAAATAAGCCAGCACCAAAAGTAGATAAGGATGCAAAAAGTTACTCTCATTTGCTCTACCATAATCCTACTCTCTCTAACTTGCATCGACAAAGAGTCTAACTTAAGAAAGTTAAAAATCAATTACTCTAAAAATGTGTTCAATCTTTTTTAGTGGTCTCACCCTTATTTATATAGAGTTGCCAACCCCCCAAATATTTTTGGGTGAGATTTGCACATTTTTGGGAGTGCTTTCAAATTTTTTAGTGAGATGACGCGCCACATGCCAATAAATAAAGCCAGGCGACTTTTTTAAAGATGAGTTTTTGTGTGTTCAGTTTAATATCAAGAGATTACATACCTGTATTTGTTATTGAATTACATTAGTTAGCATCACATCAACTTTAGAAGGTTTCTTCCTCCATGAACTGCTCTGTTGAAACTTGTCACAGAATATATTATAAAGAAAATACACTTTATGTACATGTAGAAAAAAACTAAAATTCGTGAGATTCGCTGAACTTTCTGGAGAGTGTGAGATTTAGCTAATTTTCATGAATTTCATGAAAAAATATTGAGGTTTGGCAACTCTGATTTATACATACATACCTTATAGCGACCAAACAGGTTTTTAGGTGGGCCTTTTTCAATGTTGGCATGAATCACAAGTGCATTATAGATATTAATGAAAAAGGCAATCTTCTCTTCTCTTGGGGCACTCTTTATATCAATGCGTATCAACTCCCTAGTCATCTGGGTGTAGGCTCTAAACTCATCACTTGTTTTTATGCCTTTGTAGTCTACTTGCTAATTGAAAAGAAAATCAATCATATAATGTTTAAATTACAAATATGTTTGTGAGCCAAACCATTAAAATACATTTTAAAAACTCTCACTCAGCAAAATAATAAATTTCAATAAATTTCTTAGCATATGAAAGAACTGTGCATTAAGCATAAATTTTCAAAATAACCTGAAGACATATTTCTTAAGATTAGCCCTTTTTAATAAAATGATAAATTAAGTTTTCTGCACCAATCCAGTCTATTGAATATACTGCTGTTCTGACTTAAAACATAAAAGTTTTCCATAGTTGCTCTTAATTTCTGAATTAAAAAAAAAAAATTCTTTGGGTCTGCTCAATAACAACCTAGAGCACAAAGCAGTTAATGTAACTTAATGAAACTAACTTAGCAAAAATTTCATCCATAAGTCACTCTACTTTAGTGACAGACTGAGACCATACATACATAGAGGATGAAAGAATACTTTAGACAATACAGTACAATTTTTTTTATTTGTCCCGTCTTTCAAATAGGCACATATAAATGTCAAGATTATTTCACCATTTCCAAATTGCAAAGTTCTAAAAATGTTCTTCAATGGGACAAGTTATAATAATAAATTATATCCCAAAGGCTTCAATTCATGTTTGCTTACTTTGACAAAAGTTTATTATAGAACACAAGAATAATAGAACTTACTTTTCCATCTTCAGACAAGTATATACTGTAAAGCTTGAGAATCATCTTTCTCAGCAGTTCCCCAAGTTGGTTTGCTATGATGAAGAATTAAACAAATGTTACAATTTAAAATTAAAGGTAGGTTCACCAGTCAGATTCTTTAAAATTAAAAATAAAATATGAATACTAAAGAATTTCAGATAGGACACAAAAACATCAAAATCTTGGAATACTTATAAAATCTTTATCCTATAAAAATGATGTCGATTGATTTATACACGTTCAAAGAAACTGCCCTATCTTTAAATGACCTGAGCTTGCAACAAGACAAGCTCGCTCTAAATTTCTCTAGTGATTGCACATTTTTGGAACAGAATTGTCCCACCAAACTCAGCAGAAAGCTCAATGGACAGGAGAATTAACAATTATGTATCCTTTTTTTTCATCCAATGAAGATCAGGGGGAAAACTTAGAAACCTTTGAAAATGGCTTTAACTGGATGACAATTTAAAGCAAACAAATATAAAAGCATAAGTGTGAAATCCTCTGATTCCTTTCCATGAGACCTACACAATTGAAATTATTTGAAAAATAAATTGTCAACATCATAAAATTTAACAAGCCATATCCTCATTAAATTTTGATAATTATAAATTAGGTTTGTAATAGCTTTGATAATTAAAGATGAAAATTCCTAAACCTATCATGAACTTTAAGCTTTTTTACAATTTGATGTACACAATCCTTAAACTGCCATCAAAGTCCCCTTTTTTCTTAATTATTGTGCGGTATTTCATGTTTTAGGAAACTGCTCGATAATTAAAAAAAAAACAAAAAAATTAACTTCTCATTCTATTACAGGTTATTATGGCTAACCCCAGCACAGTTTACAAAAGTTTCATAGTCATCATGAACATTCAAGGAATTTGTGATTTCAAGGAATCCGTGTTTAATCTAATCGTGTTCTATTGTACATCTTGCATTCATTTCTTATATAGGCCTAGATCTTATAGGTCTATTTGAAAATTACTGAATCTGCAAAACTGCACAAGGAAAAAGATGATATAGAGTTTGAAATAAAAGAAAAGTCCTAAAATATAGATTTTATCCTCATCGAAACAGACCATATTTTTCGCACACATAGAAACCTTCTCAAATCTCACAAAAATGCCTTTAGTGGACTAGTATTAAGGAAATTTCTTCAGTCTGGGTTGAAATTAAAAAAAAAAGAGATCTCCTTCTGCCTGAAGTTCTCTTCCCTACTTGTTTAAAATTGTGAATGTTCCATTTTGGATTCTGGGAGCTTACACCAATTACTACTTGTGGTTGTGATTGAATTTGGTGATTAGTAATATAATTCGCTCAATTACTTTCTAGATGCATTAAAGATAGTCCCTATTAAGGAGTGACTGAATTAAAAAGTATTATTATGGCGTGGTTCTCAAATTAAATTAGCTAAGTATTCGTTTGTTTGCTATAAAAATAAAGCCACATTGTCTGAATCATCTTATCCCGCTTAAATACTGATAGTCACTATATTCATCTCAATATTCTTTTTTAAAAACACAATGGCTTGCTTATATTTTCATTTTAAGCACTTTGTGTTCTTTTATACTTTAGTGACCTATACATAAAAATCACTGCAGAAGCAAAGCTTAAGGAAAGCTAACGTGGAGGACACATTCCTCCATTCAAGAGAACAGTTATTATAAGATTTAGGAGTTGCCTATAGATCATGGCCTTTGACAGATTTAAGCCATATGGCAGAACAGAACAGAGCATTTTGTTATTAATTTATTTTCAACTAAACATTTAGACCAAGGCATTCTTTCAAAAAACAAATCAAATTTAAGACTTTACCGAGCTGATGCTGAAATCTCGATAGAGACATCCCATCTTAGAACCAAAAACATTTTAAACTAATTACTACACAAGAGGACAATAAACAGAAACTTTCAAAGAGCTTGAAGGACCTCTTTCCTTCTCTCTTGATAGTGAAGTAAGGGTGCTCGCCTTTGAAAATTATTCTCTCTCATTTTTGCTTCCCTTTTTGTCTTTATTATGTTTCGTTCATTAGTAATACAAGTAATACATGTCAATGTTTGTTCAATTTTAAGGTCACTTTCATCTCATAAACCTTGTGAAAAGATTCAAAAGCTTCGCATTTGGTTTTACTTATCTTTTCCTTATACGATCACCATAAAGTAAGTTATCAAAGCAACTATTACATATTTCTTGGAGTGGTACATAACACATACTCATATTCTTAATAAATTCTTTTTATCTTATATCATTGGGAAATATGGTGCTGTGTTGATATCTTTGGAATCGTCTAATTAATTGCTGTCCCACCCTGTTAGTGGTGCAGTCCGTGTTGACAACTGGCATAATCGCAAACTAATATTTTAACACTACCCAAGTTCAAATTCTAATCTAAGCAGGGTAAATAAGCTAATAAATTATACAATTTCACATTTGAACAAGTTGGTACCTGACTTAGGAACACACTCAGATACACCTCCTCCATTTAATGAACCACTTCCATCTTCCTCAGTGAGTATGTAAAGTTCATTTCCCCCTTTGAAAGATTCTCCAGTTTTTAGGGGAGTGGCAAAATTATGATCCAAAAGAGCTTGTCCCATTTCCATAGCACGGTCATTATCTGTAAAACAATATTATTAGTTAAAATTGTTAAATTTAGGCGAAGATGATCTTCTGGTTTGAGAATTCTAATTTAAAAAAAAAAAATAAAAAATTTTCATCATTCATAGCTCTTATTCCTTAAATGCAATAATTTTTAAATTTAGACAACATTTAGAACATGGAAAGCAAAAAATCTTTAAATATGCCAAGTTGAAAACTCCAAGAATAAACTCAAGTTTTTTTACAACCTGCCCCCCCACCCAAAAAAAAAACAACAAAAAAAAACATAAAAAAGGTGCAGATGACTATCTATCATAAAAGGGATTAAATATTGAGATTCAATAACATTTGGGTTGAAAAGTCAGATCATATTTTCTATCAGTGTGATTTACAATACAAAAATACCCAATTCTTTCTTCTCCAGGATCCATGTCCTAAAATCTTGTCCACTGAAGGCATTTTTATGAGATTTAAGAAAGTTTCCATGTGTGCGAACAATATTGTCCGTTTTCATCTGGTTGACCAAGGCAAAATATTCATCTGGTTCGCACTGAATACTGAAAAAATCTGAAAAATAAGTGGAAACATAACACAAGGCATCTTCTTTGTTTATTATGAGAAATTGAGGATACATTACAAAGGATAGGAATAAATTAAGCTGCTTTTCAATACAGATATACTAAGGCATCACTTTAGCATGGTATTTTTCATTTGTTTCAAAAAAAAAAAGAAAGATAAGAACCAACAGAAAAAGATACAGAGAGCCTCAAATACAAAGCATCACTAAAGATTTATGTTTTCTTCTTTATGTGCCAGGCCTGTAACTAAAATTGATCATCATGGTCTTCAAGTCCATTCTATATTCTAAGGTGAATAAATTTTGTGTTTGAAATTCGCTTATTTGCTGGGAATGTATTGAGGCCAGCAATATGTGCCATTCTTTGTCTACTCTGCTTTTTCTTTTTCAATTTGTCCACAAATCACCTTTTTTTGCCGGCATTGTCAAAACTTCTAGTTGTCCTTTCTTTCTTTTTTTTTTTTTTAAAAATTACTGAATACTGCAACTCCTGCAAGTTGCAGCACAAGCTAAACTGGTCAAGGATATTCTAATCAGTGTGAACATGTCTCAAAACAGCTGATTAACTTTATTTTATACTGTTCTCAGTCTGTCTCAGAAGCTGACTTTGTTTTGTGGATGGAATGATGACCAAATGTGTAAAACTTGCATCTAAACAAAAAAAGAATCTGAGCCTGCCATATCTAGATTCAATTATACTGATTAGCTTTTACTTGGTTTCTTTAGGACATTTTATTTAAATTTGAAAAATCAGAAAAAGTTATTACAAAAAATGGTCTTTAATTTCATTTTGATTATTAATCATCAATTATTATAAATCTTAATATGTCACTTCTGATATAACCAATGACACACCTGCTTCAGCCACAGCAGTACTTGGATCTGGGATAATAAGACTACCTTCAGGCAACACATTTTCTCTGACATCCTTCAGAACTTCCTCCCAAGCAGCTTTATCTTTAATCTATATTAAAAAGTAAAAAAGTTCATAAATTCTTTACACCATTAGATATAAATTCACATGTATAATATGTCACAATGACACGAACTACGAATGCTTCAAAGAACATAATGAACTCTATCTAGAACACACTTTTACATTTCTAGAAGCCTGCACAGTGTCAAAATCTACCAATAAATTTCCAAACATTATGCACCAAACTATTGCAAAAAATTTAAATTAAATTCCTTACCATCATTTGATCACATACAGATCCAATAATTGCAAAGTTTCCAAATTTAAAAAAGGTATCAGGCTAAGCATGGCTTTCTGAAAATTTAAACTGCATATAAACTATAAAGTGACACTGACTAAAGTAAAGAGGTATTTTCTTACCAATGTCTGAAATGCGTCATTACCACCAATGAGTTTGGCATTAAAGTATATTTGAGGGACGGTTCGCATTCCACTCCTCTCCATAACTTCATCTTTAATTTGAGGAAACAGATCAAGTCTCACATCTGTATATGGCACATTAAGTTCTTTCAGTGATTTTTTTGTCCTCATGCAATGTGGACATCCCAAGATGGAGTACACTACTACAGAGCCTTTGAAGTTCTCTGACATATTGTATGCCTTGAAAAATAGGACTTTTGCGTTCCTCAGAAGTATCTTACTAAGCTGATTAAAAATATGGTTGAAAAATCAAACAACCTGTGTCAGAGGATAAAAGAAAACGGAAGGAAAGCCATTAGATATTACAAAAGAACAAAACTTCCAGAAATTGAAAATATTCTTTTGTGTGGCGATTGGACTATTAAATCTTGGACAATAATAAAGAATAAGCCGTGACGAATGTATACATCCGAGGTGGTGAAGAGAGCTCACCAAAGGGAGACCACGAGCTTACTTTCCCAGTTCAGACTTATATCTCTACACAGTCGGATGGTTCCTTAATAATTCAATTAAACCAGAAAACCCAAAGGTTCATCTTGTGTTTCTTATTGATTGGATAAGTGCATTTTTTTTAAAATCTAAAATTGCAATCAATTACAAAATCACTTATTAAAAAATAATAAGGAAAGGGTATAATTTTGGATAACCCTAGAGTACTTCCATAAAATTTCGAGACTCATATTTTGTCCAAAAATCCGGCTCAAGGACTAGATTAAAAGGTAAGAGCTCCTTTGATCCTCCTAGATCCTTGTGGCCCAAATAAACTGTGCTCAGTAATGTTTGCATGAGAGCATCCAGGTCCTAGATTTGATCTACTGTCACCTTTGATCCCAACATCAATGTGTTGGCTGACCATCTCTTAAGGATAGGTGCACATACCAGAACATGCCACGTTAGGCTACCCAATGTCTGAATCCAGCATCAAAACCAGAAATTCAGTATGTGCCTACGCTCTCACCTTGTTCAACAACATTCGAAGGAAACTCATATAAACATAACGGAAATGGATCTCAATACAATACGTGGGCAACTGACGCCTATCCGTCTGTCACATTATATTGACTCTTAATTTACTCGGTAACACCATAGTGTTGCCGTCCCAGTTGGATGTAAAAAAATCACACTACAAATGTCCAGATTATTATTAAAAATAGCCAAAAAAGTTCTATATTTTAAACGGAAATGCCTCTACTGCAGAAGTTACCCTTACATTTTTTCAAGATAATAATTTGATTAGATCAGAGCCTTCATTTTAACATGCAGTGAAAATCTGTCCAGTTTATTGTATCCACCATGCCCGCACTGTCAACATAGAACCAGAACTGCAACAGTGCGGTATTACCATTCACAGGGGTTTAATCCTTTTCCTTGTAAACTGGCCAAACCTGGCCTAAAATGGAACCGGGGCTCCTGTTTAACCCGACCAAAAGCGGTCGTGCTATACATACCTGGCTACAGGTTAAGCCGGCCAAACCCAGCCTTGACATTTCCTTTTGTTTGAGGGTTCTATTTTGGACGAAAGTGGGGGTGAATCCTACCTAAAATGGAAAATTACAACATTCTCAATATAGTTGAATAGCTTCGACCCAGAATAACACGGGATTCCCTGACATAGAAAGCTTGGGGAAGCCCTAACACTCAGTCTTGTAACATTTGTTCTTACTAGCTCTACACATAGCTTTTCTTGCTCTGACTTTGTGACTTTCATTTATCTTTGATTGACCATGGAAACTCCAGATAGTGACACTGACCTAGACTTTGAGTCTAATGTTGATACCAGCTCCGATCCTTAATTGAAACAGTATAACTAAGTTGGAGCAAAAATATCTAGAGTCTAGATCGAGGTCTAGATCTAGTTGCTGGACAACTTATGATTTAGGAGAAATATATCAAAGTTAAATTAGTTAAGAAGTTAATTTTAAATTGTAAACGAGAGATCGGTACAATGTTTCATGTTGTTGCAGTTGTATACCGACCTTTGCCTATATTCACATCCCAATTCTGGTCCTACATAGCCCAGCTTATTTTTGCTTACTTAGAACAAAAAAAACGAATCTTAGATTCTACATCTAGATAGATATGATTAGACGGAAGATCAATAATATTTTGATTTACAAAGTGCCTTCACTAGAATGATGATGGAAGCTAGATTTATTTATTTCGGGTATGACATTATTTTCAGTTTCATGAGCTAGAGTCGTAAAAAATTATGCTGTGTTTTTTTTTTTTTTTTAAAAAGCAGGTTGATCTTATGTTTATGTGACTGTGATTGTGAATAAGATTTAGATAGATTCTAGATTTTTTTCCGCTTTTAGCTTCTGGTTAGTGCTATATCTTATGAAATTTATTTTGTAGGCCTAGGCTGTTTAGCGTGTTAGCGTTTCTGAAAGTCATGTTTTGGATTATGAAAACAAAGACTAAGAAAAGTAAGTTGGACTATTCCCTTTTTATTTACAATGTCTAGATGTCTTTTTTTTTCCTCTTGAATTTGTGTCACTCTGTACAGTCACTTGATTTTTTTTTTTGCTGTTGTCATTCTAGTGAATCTGCATGCAAGGGATTCAAATGAAAATGAAGAAAAATGAAAAAAAAAAATAATATGAAAGCCTACTGAAAACTCCTCAAAACCAGTTTTATGGTTTAGCACATTCAATTTTGTTCAAATTATCAAAATTTCATAGGTTAAACATCAATAGTGGCCTATATACAGATTATTTTCTAGCACCCCCTCTGTAGAGCCCTCATTTGATCAAAAAAATGTAAACAAACAAGGGTGTCCCTGTTACCAAGAAGCCAAACTTAGCATTCAAAATGGCTGCTTGCCTAATGTACATAGCAAAGCAAAGGGTTAAGTAATTGTTATGTGTCAATTAAAAACTATTTGTAAATTAACTGCGAATCTTTGTTACTTTATGATTAACCAACTTTCTAGTTCCTAAACATGTTGCTGGAAGGCAATATAACGTCAACAACTGTTTAATCTTATGTGGGATTTCTTCCCCAGATCTAGATCTAGATCTTGGGAATTTTTGTCATAGTTACCCAGCGTTCACGATCGACGCACGGGCCAAGCCAATAAAGAGATCTGTCACATTAATCCTTTCGTTACCTTTATCTTATCTACCTTAGTTTAGAATTTACAAGTAGACTATAGATCTATAAAGTTACATTTCCAATTAAAAGATCTGGATGCTTTAACTTTCAGTTTGATGTTCCGGTTTGTTTACATCGTCGTCAGCATGAGCGGAAATTGCTAATACCTTGACAAATTAACAATATGCCAAGTTGATTTTGGTGTCGAAAGGTGAAAACCATAATTTTGGTTCAGATGATTTTTATAGATCCAGGAAATCACTTAAAATTATTCCTTATCAATTTAAAGATTCGGGTAAACGCTTCTTGCAAGGCTATTAATTCGCGCAAAAAATGCAAGAAGTCGATGCTGCACATTATTTTGATCTTCATAATTTTATAATGAATGTCTAAGATCTACTTACAAGTAATTATCCCTTTAATGGAGCTAGGCGAGAAATGAGGACCACAGGTTAAATTTTGTGATGAGCAACATAAGTAGCATTTCTAGACTACCTAGGAACGTCAAATTTGGGTAGAGTTGTAAATTGCCTAAAGAGTGAACTAACAGTAATATTATTGTTTTTAACCAAATGATATGGTTTTTGGAAAATTAAGGGCAAAAAGAAAAAGTTGAATATATACGAACTACTTTCTGTAAGAAGATGCCAGGAATGAAACTGAAAGTAGGTAAAGAATGTAAGCGCCTAGCGGTGTCGCGGTAGTTCTAAAACCGTTACGAACACTAAAACTAAAAGTTACAGAATAAGATCTAACTTAAGAGTGTAAAAAAAGTTGCTTGGACATAGATTACAGAATTGGGCACTAGATATTTATAGCAGCTAGACTCGGAAGGACTTACGAGTGGGTAAAGTACCTCTATCATACTAAAGAGGGCTTTGCCTGATGGAGACATTGAAAAAGATTGGGCATTGTTTTCGTATGGTTAATGCAGGAGTAAGAAGATAAACTCCGTTAAAGGAAAGATAGTAGCATCATATCTATGATTCTCTACCATATCTTGACATATTAAATCAACATACCCAATTAGAAATCCTAATCTAGACTCAAATCTGAAGGTTAATATCTAGATCTAGATTTTACTTGTTTTAGACTTACAATTTCTAAAGGATTTTGGATCTAGATCTAGATCAAGATTCTATGTTTTATAGAGATTCATAACTTGATTTAGTTTCTAGGTAAAGATAGATAGGTGGATGCATGTATCTATGTATCATGTAAGTAAAGTGGTAGACAATAAGACTGTAATATAAGCTTAAATATAATACACAGGCACGCCATCTCCTGCAAACCGCATTGACACCATGGTTCCATTCAACTACAGAGTTTTCCAGTCCAGTTTGTACGAGGTCCGTTTCATAAATAAGTTTCCCACCTCCATAAATCAACAACCAAAAGGCTTAAGATGATAAAATTTGGCACAGATTGCCTTTAATATCTGATCTATTCAACGTAATATCCACCATTGTTGGCGCATTTCTTTATCCGTTGTAACCAGTCTTTAAATGCAGTGACGTAAGAACATTTGTCCAGGTTCGTTATTGCTACTTTCGTAGCCTGAATAATGTCCTCTTCTGTTTCAAATCGCTGTCCGCGAAGATGTTCTTTCATTTTAGGGAATAGGTGAAAATCACAGGGAGCAAGGTCAGGTGAATAGCGAGGATGCTCCAGCAGTTCCCACTTGTAGCCAGCCAAAACGTCTCTCACTGCCCGGGCCGTATGGACTGGCGCATTGTCGTGGTGAAACAAGATGCCTGACTCCAACAGCCCGGGTCGTTTCTTTCGAATGGCAGGTTTGAGTTTGTCTTGCAGCACCTTCTTGTAGTACTGTGCATTGATTGTGGTGCCTATAGGTACAGGCCAGCACAGAATCACACCATTCATGTCAAAAAAAATCATGTGCATGACCTTGAGAGCCCCTTGTTTGCGTCGAATTTTCTCTGGACGAGGCTCATCAAAGTCTCTCCATTCGGCTGACTGCCGCTTTGTTTCAGGATCCCAGGAATACACCCAAGTCTCATCACCGGTAATTATCCGACCCAAAAAGTCATTTTGCTCAGTTTGAAATCTCCGCAAAAAGTTTCTGGAAAAATTGACCCTTGACTCCTTCTGCTCATCTGTCAGCAAATGTGGAACCCATTTTGAAAACTTCTTCTTCTTATTCAGTTTGTTGGTTAGAACTCTAAACACGGACGTTCTAGACATCGATGTTTCCGTAGAAATCTCCTCACAAGTTTTTCGTCTGTCATCACTCAATGAAACGAGAACTTTAGAAATGTTTGCATCCCCGCATGCTGTCACAGGTCGGCCAGGACGAGGTTCATCTTCCATGTCATCTCGTCCCTCTGAAACAGCTTTTACCCACTTTCTTACCGTCTGAATAGAAGGAGCATTTTCTCTTAAAACAGTCACTAGATCTTTGTGAATGCATGATGCATCTTTTCCCAAAATAACAGAAAATTTTGTGATGACACAGATGTCATATCTTGAAAAATTTTGGTGTGCCGGTGAGCTTTCTATTATGCCGGCCATTTTGCTCCAACGGACTTCAGAAAAGTAAATGCTATTTTGTATCCGTTCAACATAGAGCCACAAAATTTCATTGCAAATTCCCAAAAGGTTTGATCCTTCAGTGTGCCAAATTTCATGTACATAGCTTAGACGGTTTTGATTGTATAGAGTAGGGAAACTTATTTATGAAACGGACCTCGTATATATAAATACCTATGGATCTCTCAAAATTACGAGACCCCTTTTTTCAAGGGTTCACATAACATTTTAGAGGTTTCACTGACAAGGCTAGCAGCCCTTAACTTGACTAGGTCAGAATATTTTCAGACTGACTTTGTGACTGCATCATATGTATTATAAACTCCCCCTACCTAGCGGTTTATAGAATAAAGTTATGTCTTGAGATCAACAGTACCTACGTCGTCTGCAAAACCTCAGTATTGCTTTGGCAGCTGATACACACCTAGGCTTAAGTCTCTAAACAACACCAAAAGTGTTGGCAAAACTTGGGATGAGGCATGATTTACACCAGTCTCTCATTGTTATACCGCTGCAAAAATGTAATCTTAAAATAGCCTTCCCAGAATCTGGATCCCTGGAAACGGGCATCAAAATTAGCTGTATTCTTAATTAGTTCACAAAGATAAATAGAGCTAAGTGATAATTTGCTTTACTCATGAAGTATAATCTTCACATTGTAAACAGTAAACCTAACCAACTGATATGGAATTGTAATGGTTTTGGTAGATATCAAAAGATAATACATGTAATCATGCTTCATCTCTTGCACTTGCAGTAACAATAAAAACAAAAATACAACCCTCACTATTACTTTACTGCCACTGTGGGGGACAGCAAGACTGATAATAGTCATGAAATGGTGATGGTGAAGTGATGAGGATGAATGTCATGCTAATTATGGACAAAGAGCTTTTGTCAGAGGTTTAATTCACATGATGGATGAAGAGCCTATGGCAGATATTATTTACCTGATGATGTTGGATGAAGAGCTTCTAACAAAAATTATTTACATGATGATGTTGGATGAAGAGCTTTTGGCAGAGGTGTGGGAGATGTGGAAGACCATTCCATTTTCCAATGGTAAAGCTGAAGCCAGTCTCATGTCAGTTTTGCTGTATCATGAGAATACACTGTGGCATTGCCTTGCTGTAAAATCACACCTTGCCTCAGGCAACAAGTCGTTTTAGATGTATGGCCCCTCTCAATTTGTCCAATGTTTGACAATGTCTATAAGTGTTGACATTGTAGCCGTGGGGCAGAAAGGTCACATCGAAAAAGACTATTTATGTTGCAATGTTTCTTTGAAGACTGTTCAATTTTAAATTACTTTGGGTGTTGATGGTGACAGGAATTTATGTGTCACGGAATCTTGCATCGTCTTTGATGTTATAAGATAAACCACTGCTTCAACTCCTGTTATCAAGCTGTCCAGAAAAAACTCAACCATCATAATCTACCTCCATTGTCTCTGTCAGGTCCCATATAGGTCTTTAATGGCATTCCTCTGACAAATCCAAAAAAATCTGACATGCTTCTGTCGCACAATTTCGAACGGACATTTCCAGAAATTCATGCAATATTCGATGAATACTGTGCATGTATCTATTTTCGCAAGATCAAGATCATTCATTAAATCCTGAATTCTGTACTGTATCGCCTGTTATGGCGAATCAAATGATCAAGGTGCGTGATGTTTTCATCTGTCAGGGATTATTTGGGACATCTACTGCCCTGCACATGATCAAGACCTGATCACCTTATCTCGAACATACTTAAACACTCACACTGGTATACCTGGATTTTTTTTTTTGCTCATGACATCCTTACCCTAAACGGAAACAAGTTTGTTATGCATCTTTGTTGGAGAGTTGCCTAAAAGTAAAACGTGCAGAAATCTGATCACAGCGCATATCTCTAACTTTGATCAGTTTTCATTAATGGTAGCAATCTTTCTTGTGCCACCATTCATTGGAGCATTCACCAATGGTACCCAATGTTCAGAATTAAGTCTTGCATCAATTGTTAAGCTAGTGTGCTCACGAAAATCGATGCAGTAGGTGAGGTGACCATTTTTTTTTCGTGGAAAAAGAGGGGGTATAGGGTTCCAGAGCAAAAACCTCGTAATACCCAAGTCTTTTTTTCAGACCGCGTGATACAGTATTACCAGGCACTACATTTAGTGAAACATTCCACGAGCGGAGATACCGGTGCTATTGTGTGTTGCGTGCTCGGTCTATTTCTTCATTGATTACGGGCGTTAGAAGAATCAGCAGACACCGTTTTTAATGAGGTTATAAAATGAAGCCACCGTATACATGCGCATAATCCTCTCCTTGAAACCTCTCCCTATAGATTTAATCAGTATTGTGCCGGCATACCAACCTACTTCCCGACACCCCAAGAGATGTTGATGGATTTGCCATTGCATAAAATTATAAGGAACCTTATCGAAGTCTTCACTCAGCTAATACATGGGCAATCTGTACTCTAAGTGTGTTGGTTTAGATGTGTGGGCACAGATAAGGGAAACAGTATAGATCTAGTGGGGATTTTCAGTGTGTGTGTGTTTCTGTATTGTACCGTCTCATACTCTTCAGCCGCGTTAACTATTAACACTAATAACAGAGAGAGCACGAGTCACGAGCATCTGCAACATGCAAGCTCGCGATTTGCTTAAGCTGAAGGTTTCGTATCGCCGATGTCTCCAAATAGCAAGACCCATCTTCAAGTACATACATGTATTTAAAAAAAAACAAAACAAAAAAAAACCCACGCCCTCTAATCTGCAAAGTCGCACTGCGAATAGTGCGTGTAACTGTAAGTAATTATGGTTTTTTGTTTGTTTTTGTATTTTAACAAAAGGCTTACATTCAGCAACAACGGCTTTTGGTGAAACTCTCTGAGCTTTCATAGGCTGGCAAGTTAAAATGAAAATCGAAAACACATGAGGTATTACATGCAAATCGCTTTGAAGGAGGAAAATGTCTTTTTTTTTTAAATAGTACCGGGTACGGCTTATTTTTCCCCCTCTTTGAAATGCTTTTGAATATTGGATACAGCTCGATGTAGT
The DNA here is from genome assembly GCA_033675545.1 of Elysia crispata. NCBI lineage: Eukaryota > Metazoa > Mollusca > Gastropoda > Plakobranchidae > Elysia > Elysia crispata. Next base: position 450,829 of record JAWDGP010000082.1, on the reverse strand, counting down.
TTGCGCTGACGGCCATTTTTGTTTGGGTTAAACTGAACGTGTTGTTACGTTGGCCATGCTAAGCTTTTTGCGAATTTTACCTGTAATACACGCTTTTTTGTGTGTGTTTAGTGAATTTGACATAATCCCCACTATACCGTTTGGGAAAACAACATTACTATGATTGGCTGAAATTATTTCCTGGGGATCTGGTGTAGAATCTTTTTTTTTTTTTTTAATTCTCTTTGTTCAGTTCTTTTCTTTCTTCTTTTTTTTGGACATTTTTTTCTCGGAGATTCATACATAGGTTTACCATGTGTTTGTTTGAAAATGTTTATATGGATTGTATATAGAAAAATGGTCATCCAGTTTTGATTTGATTGATTTGCGGTATTTAAATTTAACTGAGCATGTTAAGACGAAGAGCGCACTGCGATTAACTAAAGAAATGTGTTTTAAAAAAAATTATAAAACAATCACCAACTTGATCTAGCTTTTTTTTTTTTATAGTTTTAATTAAAGAGATCATATAGTTTTAGTACTATTGCGACGTGCAGCTTAAAATTATTACTATTAGATCAGAGGTACTGTAGATATTTTAGGTTTCCTGAGGGTAATTATCCTTGACAAGACGGCAGCGACACACCTTACCAATGTAGAACAAAGATATGTCGGAAGCATAAGCCATGATTTCTTTTGACGGACATGCCTCATACAACATTATACGCATGTACATTGTTTTGTACATCCACCAGTTAGCTTTAAGCCCTAAGATCATCATCGTTAGAATGAATTAAAAAAAAACCTCTTCAATCAATAAACCTACCCCTATTACCACCCTGTGATTCTTAATAAAAACTTTTGGATTCAGTAACAGGTGTGTGCGCTAAATCACGTGGAGTGCTATTGAAAAAATTGCCAAAGAAGGTTTAACTACATGACAGAATGAGTCAGATTGCTACCTCATTATATTATTATTATTATTATTATTATTATTATTATTATTATTATTATTATTATTATTATTGTATATGTATGCAAAGCGTTATTTGTACAAAGTTCGAAAGAAGGGAGAGAGAGACAGAGAAAGAAAGAGAGAGAGAGTGAGAGAGGAAGAAAGAAAAAGAGAGGAGGATATGTGAGAACGAACGTCCTATGAAAATTGGTCTGTAATTTGAAGTGGAAAAGGAATTTATAGAATAAATGCATGAAAAAATTGATCTTTGTCACGGAACTTACGTTTTTAACAAAAAGAAATCACATTCCCTATCATTTGTAATGTCATTAGTCTATACTGATGAAACCGATTTTTAGGCAAAATGTTTAAATGTAATTTTGAATTTTGTATTCATTATCCATATCAGCCCATGTTGGGTGATTGTTTACACCTTAAATTATTTTATTCCATCTTTCACCCGTGTATACAACGGATCCTTGGACTTGTATAGTTGTGCCAAAGATTTTAGCATTTGCTTTTTATTCTATAATTAGTAGTAGTAGTAGTAGTAGTAGTGGTAGTAGTAGCAGCAGCAGCAGCAGCAGCAGCAGCAGCAGCAGTAGTAGTAGTAGTAGTAGTAGTAGTAGTAGTAGTAGTGCTAACAGCAGTCGTGGCGGTGGTGGTAGTCATTTAGCTTAATATACAAAATACATGTTATTGATCTCTATTTTTTATCCATACCGGTACCTATTTATCTATTTAAATCTTTCTTTTATTCAGGCTTATCTGAATTATCTTTTCATCTATCAGTATATCCATCAATATAGACCAAGATCTGTCTTTTTTTTTTGTTATTTTTTTTTAATTGATCTATTATTCTATCTACGTCTATAGATTAATCATCGCATTTCGCCGTGAATTATTTGGCTTACAAAGCTTTCCTTTTCCTCAATTTTACAACATTTTACGGACCCGAATTCCTTTCATCTTAATTGAGGAGGCGTAATAAATACACTCCAGCCGGATATTTACAGTTTTAGACGAAAATAATTCAACCCTGGGAGGATAAGCTTATCGACGAGGAGTGTAGGTAGTAATTCATCCTCTTTCATCTGTGACTAAAATTAATGATAATATAAAAACGCGCGCGAGCGTTTTTTTTTTTTTTTTTTAAATCAATTAAATTTTTTTTTGTTCTGAACACTCACAGGTCTAAAGATAGATGTACTGATAAACTAGATGTTGATTTTTTTTTTTTTTTTGATGTCATGCCTTGCCAGGTTGATGTGACAAGACGTACCGGGTAGCTTATTTACAGTGCAAGTACTGATAGGGATAATTTTAATATCTTTCCTTGTAGCCAACTTTTAATGAACTCTATTTTTCGTAACTTTTTAACAAGTGAACAACCAATAGTTTGGTATTTGTCCAAACATTGCTCCACTTCTGAGATTTGCACATCTGTAAAATGTTCATACATGGAACCAAGGGCATGTATCGTATTGAATTTTAGAAGCAGGCCTACATTTATTACAAATCTTGCTCTTTTGTTACACACTTACATACATGCCTATATATATATATATATATATATATATATATATATATATATATATATATATATATATGCAGCAATTTTCATACCCGTGACACGAGGCCCAGATGTAAAATCCAGGGCTGACATGCCATTATCGTGAAAGCATATCAAAACTCGGGCTGTTGTCCCAGGTCAGTGTGCAGTGTGTCACGTCTTTTCAAGCGCAACACACTATCCCCATGTCAGCAGTCTAGTGGAGAAGTAAAGCTTTGCTTAATTAAGAGGGAACAATTTTTGTTACATGTGTCTGAGCGAACAACTGAACACATCGTCCAGTTAATGTGTTGATAAGCTAATACCATATATACCGTAACTGACTGATTACCACTGTCACGAAGACGATACATGTATAAATTTATAGGTGACATTAACTTTCATGCTTTCATTCTTCAGTGAGCACAAGGTGAGTGTGAATCTCCACTAAATTGGGGTCAACTTATACACTTGACTATGTCCGAGATATTAATTTTGGTTAACAAATTTTTACATGCTGAAACGTATTGCATTGGCTAGAAAAGAATCTAATATTTGTAATGTTATTAATTTAATGTTTCAGCACACCTCGCGCATCCAAGATCCGGACCCACAGCTGTGGCATGCCATATGCTGTATACATGTATTTTCTTAAAACAATCTCATGATGCGTCATAATTCTCTAATTGTATTTGTTTTACTATTCTATCAGTCATCGGTAAGAATATTTATATTCACACTTCACGAGTGTTGTACTCGTAGCAATGCTCTCCGACAGAAGCAGTAGGCTGAAATCTTAGAATTAGGTGTCGCTTAGTATAATTGCAATTTTTTTAAGTACAGAATTATCTTTTTTCCATAATTGGCATGATCTTTCTCTAACTGCTTCTATAAACTAAACTGAATTAATTTCGATGAAGATTAGGGTTAAGAAATACTTTAAAATTTTTTAATAATTTTGAGAGACCCTTGCCATGCTGGAGTCATTCAAGATTCAGGTATGTTTAGATATGTTACGCCCTTTTTTTTTGCAGGCTCCTGTCTTTTTTTTTTTTTTTTTTGCCACAGCCATGGGTAACGAAGGAGACAGGTCTAATACTTCTAAACTGAAAACAGTTTTTGAATAGGATTCTAAGTCTAACAAGTATCAATCATAGAAAGCATGGCAGGTAGAAGATTTCAGTTTCAAAAGGAATTCAACCCTATCCCCAAAAGGCTTTTAAACTGCAGTCGCCTACAAGGTGGGTCATTATGACCCATTCTAATTTTATTGGAAAAGACTTACTCTTATCCCTTCAAGGTGACTCAGATTGAACCAATATGACTTGTTACAGTGTATTAGTTGATTTAAATTGAACTTATGGAAGCAACTATGAAATTTCTGAGATAACTCAGCAATTTGTGCGTAATTGCTGCTGCATAGGGATGTCATGAAAATAAAAGCTGGAAATGTGGAAATCCTACTATTTGATATATGGGTCATATTGACTCACCCTGTATGTCTAGGTATAGTAAAAGTGATTGCCGCAATGTCGAATATATAAAGCCTACAGCTTTCAAAACTTGTTTTCAAATGTAGATTGTCAGGTGTAGATGACATATCTAAAAGCTCAATTCAAAGGCATTAACTTTTTTTTTCTCTGAAAAAAAAAAAAAAAAAAAAAAAAGAAAGCATTTGCAGACTCCCTTGGATCAATATGACCCACCTTGTAGGGATAGGGTTAATGTAATACGACGTGCACAGTCATTATACCGGCCAATCACCAAAACTTTCGCCATTTCGCGCCTTTATAACTTTTCTTAAGAAAAAATAAATAAAAATATTGAAGGCCAGCACAGTAACTGAATGCAACAAGATCTATGGGTAGCTGCTATGTGTACAACTTTATGCAGATGAAATCTTGAACGCTGTGTTTTAAAAACTCTACATTGTATTAGTTTTTAGTGAGGAACTTAAACATTTTTTTTGTTTTGTTTTAATTTTTGTTAATTGCATATGAAGCAAGAGCAAATGTATTTAAGAAATTAAACAAAATACTTTATTCTCTATATTCTTATGGGAATGGTTACACTGCGCCGATAGCAGGAGGTTTTGAGAATCGACAACACAAACTCTCGGTCTAGTGTCATGAGAAAGACAAATCACATCGCAAAATTTTTCTCATAAAGACCAATTAAAAATAATGGTGGTCGTTAGTTCGAAAACTCTTGCCTTTTTTACAACAGTTACTGCATGTTCATACTTTATCATAACTGTCTTATTGTAATATAATCCCCTCTCTACAAAGGTCACGCTGACACTGCTCACAATGTGTGTCATGCTGCTGCTGTCATATATACAAATATACAATTTTTAAATTTGCTTCCCCTGTTGTGTTATTATTATAAATATGCATGTACTGCTGTGATGGGTAATTGGCTTGTGGAGGTGGTAAGGTTTGCCTCTGCCAATTCGCTAAGCATGCCATCATAGCTTTTGGGCTGGATGTCGACGATCTTCAGGATTGTGACATGTCTTTAGGCGCTGGGGTGCGTGACTAGTACTTGTAATCTTGTATCTGGTGTTTGGTTAGGATCTGAAGCCTTCTGCACCTTTACTACGGGATCATCTTATCTCCTCTGGAAATCTTTAGTTGACTCTTGCATTGCTTCCTATCTTTGCCTCTGAACACAACTAAGTCAACTTTCTAACCAGTGGTTGAGGTGTGTCACACCTTTCTCGTGGCGCTTTTATCATTATGTAGCAACCGACTTTCTGTTGCATCATTTTATTCGTATAGTTAAGGCTCTTTTTTGTCCTTTACCATCCTTGGATATAAGCTTCATTCGCTACAGTTTTATTCATTTTATTCGTATAGTTAAGGCTCTTTTTTCTGCTTTACCATCCTTGGATATAAGCTTCATTCGCTACAGTGTTCCGCCTTGCTGTTGATCTACTTATTTGCTCCAACGTTCTCACAAGGTACATTCAGCTGCTTGTAACTTATTCTACTATTTCTTATACCTTCCTTGTGGTATCTGTCATCGTCAAATCTTTCTCTTTTCTCATTCACTGCTGGTTATGATCAAAAAACGAAAGAATGGCAGTCCACTCTTTAAAATACTTTAGGGTATTAACCCACCTGCTCAGGAGTTCGTTTTCTGGTTCTTTAGTCACTTATTATCTTTTATTTCCTTTTTTTTTTCTCAGCGTCTTTCCCGTTGCTGCAAGCATTCTCTTGAATCAACTTGTTACTTCCCTTTATATTGTGTAGAATCTTAGTAGTACTGGTATTACTAATAGGATTGTGTTGTTGCTCATTCCATGAGAGTCGTTCCAGGTTGTTGGTTAGCCAGGGTTGCCGCACTGTTTCAATAATCTTGAAATCAATTTCTGTTCCTGATTACATTCCATGTATCAGTCCGTTAACATTCGCTTATTTTAAGTATGTGATTTGCTCTGAAAAAAACAAAAAAAAACAAAACAGTTACGAGTACGGCTGTTAAAATTTAAACATAATGAAAGCCTAGAGATCATCGATCGTTGTAGATTAGGCTTCTCAGATGTTGAACAATTCAATCAATCAATGTCAAGTTTGCTAGTCGTTATTAACCCTCCATCTCTCTTTCCAGTTACGCTTACACTTCTTAGCTATGCCTTTTTCTAAAAATACATGTTGACCAAGTTTATGGTTGTTTGGATAGCGACCAGATATATTGCCGAACAAGAGCTTTCCGATGGTTTTGGCTCTCGCAGTTTCACGAGGTAGCCACTGATATTACTGATTGTTGATATCTGTTTATTAAGCAATTGCTTTTATAAATTGCATTAAGTGGGGCGGTTAAGATGTAGTAATAACGAGATAGGAAATGGGCTTCCACTACTTTGTTATTCTCCAGCTTAGTCAGCAATAATCTACCCGTTTCTAATTTTCTTAGTCATGGAGGCTAGCCTAAGTTAGATTCTGTTAATATAGCTAATTAGCATCATAACAAGCCTAATGGTGATTTACATTTAGACCAAATGAAACTTTAAAGCTATCTATATCTTATCTTATCCGTAAAGCGACCCACAAGCGTATGGATCTTTGAGCCTCATCTCTGTGCAAACTTGGATGTTAAGATATTTATGTAATCAGTTTAAGCATATCGGCGGTATGTAGTTATATAAGCCTTATCAATAACACCAGCAACTTAACATTCCCTTCCAAAAGGTCCAACTACCTGTGGACATAGGTGTATGTACATAAGCTGAAGTGACATTCATAACTATAGTGAACTGGGGTTGCAGAACCCAACGAAAAGCAGTTTTTGTATAGGTAAGAGTCGATATTATTATAGAAGCTGCGATATTTTTTGTGATGTTAATAACGTCGATGGAGTTTACTACGACGTTCCGTTTATTAGCAATGTTAACCGAATCAAAGTTACTCCCTACAGCATGGGTTGTTGTGTTTTGTGTTGTATTGCCTATAGTATATTCTATATCAGCATAATGAGAGGACACATTGAGCCTTGTGTAAAAATTACTCTAGTCTTAGATATTGATAATTTTTATTAGCTCACATATTCAAAACAGCAGCTTAATAACTTCGATGTTAGTCCGCCCAAAGAGATTTACCGTAATATCATCAGCATCATCAGTGAAAGTGAAGAAAGACTTTGGACTCTGTACATGTAATAGTATCCGTGGTACAAGTATATATTTAAAAGCAAACAAACAATATCTATCTATATCGCCGTTCACATTTTAATCCTCTGACTTGGACTCCTCTGCTGCCTCTAGAATTTTCGCTGATAGTCTCCTCCATTGTGTTCTATCCTCTGCTATTGACCTCAAGGCGCGGATAAGCGAAGATTAAATAATTTAGAAATACACGCAGTTGTGTATATTTGATCCCGTATTTACTTGAGGTGGTGAAAATTGCTGTATTTCACCATAGATACGGTACTCGCAGCAGCACTATTAAAAGTGAAAGTAGTAGTAGTAGTAGTAGCAGTAGCAGTAGCAGTAGCAGTAGCAATAGCAATAGCAATAGCAGAAGTAGAAGTAGAAGAAGAAGAAGATGTGGTGGTGGTAGTAATAGTAGTAGTAGTAGTAGTAGTAGTAGTAGTAGTAGTAGTAGTAGTAGCAGCAGCAGCAGCAGAAGCGGTAGTAGTTGTTGTAGCAGCAGCAGCAGCAGTAGCAGTAGCATCAGCAACAGTAGCACTAGTAGAAGTAGTAGTAATAGTAAAAGTGGCAGCAGCATTAGCAGAGGCAGTAGCACTAGCAGCAGCAACAGTAGCAGTGTTGTGGTAGCAGCAGTCGTAGAATTTTCAAAATGTTTAAAATTTATAAATAAAACACAACATCAGCAAATAAATGAAAAAGCTTTTTATAGCCAAGTGAATCAATCAATCTGTGTTTATCCTTATTCAGTGTCATTTTACTTCTAGCACACACACATGCGCGCGCGCGCACACACACACACACACACACATATATATATTGTTAGCACAAACGTTCTTTATACAAATAATGAAATACATTGTAGCTTTAATTTGAGGTGACAAAGAGAAATGTGGGAAAAAGCTGTTATGCTTGACATAAATATCATTGACATTTTCCTAAGTGACAGTATGTAATAAATTTTCCAATTTGATCTTACTAGTATTACTTAAAGGTTCAAGTCAGTGCTCTCACCAATTAGGTAACGTTGATCTTATTGGATATATAATTCAGCATGTCTTATCTGTAAATTATCTCACTTAATTGACTTTGACATCAAATCAGAGTTTATATTCTTTCTTCATGACAATCTCAAAACTTTTCATGTGACATTCCAGGTCATTGCTTGTGAGACTTTGACTGATCTCTATACTCTTGTAATTCTATTAGGCCTATTGTTTTTTGTTTCATGCAAATGCAGTGGCCTTATTTGGTTCAACCATTGAGTTGAGTCTAATTGGATGAACAATTAGTGAAAAATATCTGTGTATTATTTTTGGCACTTTTGTTGATGTTGACTTGTGCAATCAATTTATTGCCTAAATGGATTAAAGAAGCATTTTTTGAGCTGTTGTTATCCTTGAACTGATCCTTAATTTCAATTAAACATGTTTTCATGACATTTCAGATGGAGTCATCTGTATCAATAAAGTCCATAACTTGTATGTTTTAAAAGTATCCTGTAAAAATTTTTTTGGCAGATACAATAACTTAGAAATTAAAATAAAGGAAGCTGGTAACTAGATGGAAGAGTTTCAACTCTTACTCTGTTTTCCGAAAATCGAAGAGAAGATTATCTTTACATTTGAGGCTCATCATTAACTTTTTGGTGAAGGTGGCAACTTCTTTTTTTTTTTTTTTTTATAATAGACCAGTCATTTTGGTATTTTTGTCAAACATGTAATTTGTCTTCCTCCTGAAAGAACTTTAAATTGCGCTGCAGAAAGGTAACATTAAGAAAAAGGCTTTTATAAATAGATATGCCATACATGATGCAATAATATTTTTATTTCATCATCAGCATCATTGACATCAACACAGCAAAGATTAAGCACAAAACATCCCAGGTCTCCCCCACATGCAACTCTTAAAAAGAACCATAAGGTCATCTGAATTTTCACGGCGAGGACTTCAAGCAATAGTTCATTGATCTTCTGGCACTTCAAAAAAATGGCTACCAGGACAGTGATAGCTTTGGAAGAAATGCATAAATTTGTGGTGCGCTCTATGGAGGCTGTAGGAACCAAAAGAGAGCATGCAACTGCTTTGGCTGACTTGCTGGTTGCAGCTGACTACAGGGGACACTTCAGCCATGGGCTCAACAGATTAGGTTAGTCATCAAATACAAGCGGTGAATTAAAAATGCTAAAGAATATGCGAATCTCAGTTTAATTTTTCTTTTCTTTTTTTTTTTTTTTGTCATTTTGATTTGTGTCAACTGAGCATTTTCTACTTCAGTTTAATATAATTATGATTTGAATGGTATTTGTAGCTGTTTCTCGACTTGGTGATACTCTTAATTTTCACTCTTGTTTTAGTAATTGTGCAATAATTTTGTATTATAAATTTAAGATTTCACAGATCAAATGAGCAATGTACAAAACTACTCAAACTTCTTTGTGCATAAATTTATTGATACCAATGGTTTCATTAAATGAAAAAAAAATGAACACGTACTTTTCATGACCAAAGATAACTTGCTTCACCAGCGATGAAAAAAATTTCTATAGATCAAGACATAGCAGCATTCTAAACTTACAAAGTGTTAAGATCAGTCTCAAGCATGCAGTGTAAGAGAAAATATGAATTTAATCTTTCTTGTCACTTTAGATTTCAAAGTTTCCTTTACCTGTGGTTACAGTTGGCAAGTTATTCCCTCTTAAAGTTTTACACCAAATTGTTAGTATTTCTCAAGGCTTTATTGTTTATCTTAGGTATTAATTTTTGGCATTTTAAAGTATTAAAAGGCAAGGTATTTGAATGACAGACTTTACAGTCAGAGCCAAAACTCCACAATTAGAATATTTTTTACAAAGAAAAAAATATTTTTGATAAATTTTCTCTCATATTAGTTTGTCTCAGTCATTCTATAAAAATTTACGTTCTCATCTCTTTACAGAAAAACTCCTGTAATCTTTTTACATCCTCTCTCTGAAATTGTCATGACACTTGTAATCAGTTTCAATGTGCACTTTTTCTGTAGATCCAAAATTGTGATTAACAAACTTTAGACTACAAATGGATCAATAACAAGAAAAATAGCATTGTTGATGAAACAAAGTACTCTGAGTAAAAATTTCCTTGACTGCATGGATATCAAAACACAGGGGAGGTGGAAGCTAAATCTGTGAAATGTTTAAACCCTTCAAAAATTTATTCATCAAAGAAAATACACTGGCAGTTTTTATTGAGATTTTTATTCTTCAATCTCCATAAATCATTTTGGATTTCTGGTCTAATCAGTGTACTGCTCTGTGGTTGATTATTTTTGCTTCTGTTCCTCAATTATTTGCATACAGTGTGATTTTAAAGTAGCCTTATGTTTGTAACTAAGAAAGTTTAATGCCAGTCTAGCTATAATGCTAGCTATATTTGTCAAGAAGTAAATGAAATTTTACTATAGTATTGGGATTAATGGCAATTTCTGTCAAGTCAAAAATATTTCCAAAATTTGAGTTTAATAAAAAATGTAAAATTGATGTTTGTATAAAATGTAGTGCATAAACCTATACAGAATACCAATGATGGCATTTTTAGAGAATTCTTGATTTGCTTCATAAAATTCTGATTTGAATAGATTAGTTGAACAACTTACAACAGATGCTGAAATGTTCTGCAGTAATCAACTCCAAAATAAGGTGAAATTACTATAATATTACATAATAAGGTTGTCTCACAGACCAAAGGACATAATTTCGTTATGCATGCACTGAATTTCTTACTCTTCTTGCTTTTTTTTTTATTATGATATTATGCCTGTTTCAGATATGTATGTTAATGACATGAAAATGGGTATGTGTTGCTGTGATAAGGAACCTGAAGTGGTGAAAGAGACAGCAGCCACTGCTCTCGTTGAGGGCCATAATCTTTTGGGTTTGTTATTTTATTATTTTTGTAAACAAGCATAATTCCCAATTCAACGTACACGTGGAAAGAAATTAAAAAATAAAAAAAAAACCCAAAGCATTCTATGATTGAAGTTGCGCACCATTATATCAAATTTATTGCAATTTTTATAAATTTAATATCTTTTTTTTTATCAGTGGCTAATGCTCATAGTTCAAGATTTACCGAAACCAGTAAATCCTTTTTAACCAATAGAGACATTCTTTCACAAGCAGGTGTAAAACTGAAAAATTCAAACTCTATTAAAATTAATATGGAAAAGTGTGTACAAAATACTATCACTGAATCCTTACAGCGTTTTATTTGTGCATTTGACACCTCAGTTTTCACTTGTTCTATGTCCAGTTTCACTAAAATTAGAGCTAGCATAAATTTCCATACTCTTAAAACATTATCTATATGCCCAGTTGTTTGTGAAACCAACAGTGAAGCAAAATGGGTCAAGTTCTCTAACAATTTGTTCTATGTCCAACATATGAGTATGAGATGAATGAAAGTTTAAAATCCATTTCCTCAAAGCTATGTCATGTGGGTATGGAACAAAAATGAAAAACTGAGGCGTCGATATATTTTAACATATATTAAGTTTAAAAAGCCAAATGTATTGTAAGAATTTTTTTTTATTCAAAGCAGTGTACCTTGGTGTGTAACCTGTTCAAATAAAGAAATGTTGTCTTTTGCTACAAGCATAATATTCTTTTATTCCAAGGATTTCATGACTTTGCCATTTTTATGACCTGGAAGTGATTGAGTGAAACTTATACCGTCATGGTTGCTTCAGAGTTTTCATAGATATGCATTGTTTCAGATTAAGAATGCATTTTTCCCCTCTCAGTGACCACGTCTTGAACAAAATGATTGTTTTTTTTTCTTCTCAGGCCCAGTGGTTGGCAAATTCTGTACAGATCTGGCCATTAAAAAAGCTAAAGAAAGTGGCGTTGGATGGGTGTCAGCGAGAGGTCAGTGTTCCTAAGGATTGAGAATCCCATCAATTCATCATTTACAGAGAAAACTGATCACCAAATCACGTTATAAAACACCCTTATTAAGCTGCAATTTCCTCTCCTCTATCGCTTATTTTTTTTTTAATCTTTAAATGATTATTGTTTAAAAATGCAGAAGCATTTGGATGGAAGTAGGGATGCACCTAGAAAAAAAAATTGTTCTTTTTTAAACTCATTCAAAAGTTTATCAAAGCAAGTGCTAGAGTATTAATATGCTTTCTATTTTTGCTAGCAACTTAAGCAGTAGCATCTGCTCAGAAGAAACAAGAATGCTTTGAAGAACTAACAGTGACACCAGTACTCAAGAGTTCTAGGTGCAAATATTCAGATCAGAAGAAAGGTGAAACATAAATATGTATTCCGAAACAAACTAATTTTAATACTTGGCATTTTCTTTCTGTTCCTGGTTGCTTTTCAGAGCTCACTGGATATTGGATGTAATTAATTTTCCTAACTCTCTGTGAAATATTTCCTACAGTGGCTGAAGCTGTAATATAATAAAATTTGATGAGTTGGTTATGTTCAGAAGATCATGATCTTCAGGAAGAAAAGCCAAAGGTTTCATTTGTCTCTATAATTCTCCACTGTTAGACCCTAGAAAACCAAGTGAACGGGGTTGAGTGATTTTTTTTTTAATCTACATGCAATAACTATCCAGTAATTTTTTCAGCTTCACTTAAGGAAGGGTGGAAGGAGTTTGCTCCTCATTCTCTCTTTAAAATATTGCTTCCATACCTCTGCTCTCTATTTCTTTATGTCATTGCTCTAATGCTAAGATATCCTGTGGTTGGGTTATCTCTACAGCCCTAAAAATTTCTAGGTTGATTGAGCCCTTGACTAACAGCTGTAAGGCACCCAATGCCTTGCCATTATGAGAGAGTCACTTCAGAAAGGTTTAGTTTATTGTCCAAAACTTTTGTTTTAGGAAGCTTAGTGATGATTTGGGTAAGCCATGCTTGCTCTTAGCTAAGGGGCAAAGCAGTGAGTGCTGATGCAACTGTATGCCAAGGCATCAAATTCCACTAACTGCACACATTTTTTTAATCGTTTTCACTCAAAACCTATTTCAAATCACTGCTTAGAACAAAGTAAAACTTAAACTGCATACAATTCTTTCTGATTTTTAATAGAAATTTCTGCACCCAATTACATATCAAATGATTGTGGTCCATTTAAAGGTGCTCCTCTTCCAGATATGTATAAAAGTCTTAAGTTTGAAATCAGGTCAAGCTAAAACCATTGTTGCCATGTACTTACACAGTTATTGTCAAAGTTTTAAATTTGTTTGTTTACCAAAGAACTAGGACATTAGGTCTCATTTTATAACTTGTGAAACATGGAACAGACTAAAGATATGATTGTATTTGTTTTGTTTTTTAATTCTTAATTTTTCTTATTTTTTTACTAATTATCTTATTAATCTAATTTTGTTTTTTAATGCTTAATTTTTTTATAAAAGAATTATCTTTTTAATCTAATTCTATATAAATCTGTATCCAAGCATACAAACACAGACACATGCACCCATATAATTCTCATATGCATTAGAATGATTCAGAGACTAGGCCAATAGTTTGACAGATAAAAAAATACAGATTTTTATGACTATTTTTGAATGAACACAATTTATTTCTGCGGTACTGCACAAGAAAGAAAGAAATAAGCGTAAAGGATATTTTAAAGGGAAACAAAAAAAAAATACCTATATCAACATTATTATCAGTGAGACTCATAATAAAAAAACAAAACAATTTCTCACAAGTAGTCACTCTTATCAGGTTCAAATTTTATTTCAATTTAAGGTGTTATAGATTTTATTGAGAATACAAAACCATATCAAATGATTACTTCTTTTTTACTTATTTAATGTGAAAGATTAGTGAGATTGTTTCTTTAGAGTGAAAAGTTCTTGCTAATTAGATCTCTAGAAAGTTTGAGAGCCCCCTTTTTTGTTGCCCCTTTCTTTTAATTAGCAACTAAAGAGTTTTAAAATATTAATTATGGAAGGACGAGTGACAACATATTGTTAAAAAAAATTCATTTTGATAGTCATAGATGCTTTTAAAGGATATAATTATGATGAAAAAGAAAAACACTGTATTGGTTTCCTCAAATTGATGCTTTTCTGTTTAACAAGGCTCCAACCATTTTGGCATTGCTGGCTGGTACGCAATGAGGGCTATGGAACATGGCATGATGGTTAGTATAATATGTGACTAACACACACACACATATATATATATATATATATGAGAGAGAGAGAGAGAGAGAGAGAGAGAGAGAGAGAGAGAGAGAGAGAGAGAGAGAGAGAGAGAGAGAGAGAGAGAGAGAGAGAGAGAGAGAGTGTGTGTGTGTGTGTGTTTGCATGGTTCTTCTTCATTCTTTTGTGTAAGTCTATGAGTGAGTCTCATGGGCCTACCTCATGACTTCAGTTTTGTCAACAATTTTCTTCAGACTATTGTTTGTCCTTATTTTATTCCTTATTCCAATAATTTTATGGTTGTTCCAATTATAGGCTTTGACTAGTCTGTTCAGTAAGTACAAATAAGATGGAAGTCTTACTCCTTTACCATTTGAACAGCCACAGTGCCATTTTAACATGCCTTTGAATAAAATATAGTCCATATGGATGATTTTTACTTGGCTGAATCAAGTCAAAGAAATTAAGGCTAGTTGCTAAACAATTATGCATTATGGGACCGACACTTGCAAAATACAGTTGTAACAATGTTATATTTTGTGTGAACCAATAAGAGATGATAATATATAAGGCTTCATGAAAAAGCACATTACATTGAAAAAAAAAAAAAAAAGAATGCTACACTGGGAGAGAATGTATCATCTAACTGAACTACATTACTTAAAATGTCATTCATTTAAAACAAGGATGGTATTCTGGCCCAGAGAAGCAGACCTTGGCTCTAATTGACTGTCCTGTCTTTGCTTTTACTGGTTGAGAATGTTCAAAGTTCTGGTACTACTCTATAATACTATGACTACAACATAAATTTCTCTGTAAGAAATTGTTACTGCCTTTTAGTAAAGGGACATGCATCCTGTTTTCTGTACAGATTGTTGATTGTTTTATCCCAAAAAGATGTTGATGGTTATACGAGGTGTATGAGCTTATATAATAATAATTAAAAAAATAATAATGATGATAATAATGATAATAATAATAATGATAATAATAATGATGATAATAATAATAATAATAATAATAATAATAATAATAATAATAATAATAATAATAAAAATAATAATAATAATAATAATAATAATAATAATAATAATAATAATAATAATAATAATAATAATAATAATAATAATGATGATAATAATAGTAAAAGGGGTGTTTGATACATAATAAGAATAGCCTACATCTTCCATACAAAGGCAAGAGTAAAATACTTGCAGGTTTTATTCCAAAAAAACAAAATAGATGTAGTTGAAAAAGTCAGTTTTACTAATCAGTACAAACATTATCATTTCTAGATCAACAATGCAAAAATGCAGTGGGAATAAAAGCTGACTTCACATCAATCAATTTTAGTTCTTCTTTATATCTTCAGCTGTCACTCACGAGGCCTCTTTATACCTATTTTGATATGATTTGAATATGGTAAAAATATTATTTAGGCTTTATAGGAAGTTTCTCAAAGAACATTTGAGGAAAATTTTAATAAAAAATGACCATCTGAGATTGAACAGAAAAAAAATTAACACGTTGAAAATACAAAGAATAAATGATGCATTAAAAATTAAGCAAAAATTAAAAAAATCAAAACAAGCATAAGGTAGTTCATTATAGAAAATTTAGTTTTGACTCGTTTTGTTTTAAAATTAGTTTTGTGAGATAAATTTTTTATCTTCTTCATTTGCGATTTATCCAAGTGGTTCTCTAAATGGTCCCTCTTTCGTATATTTTATCAACCTTTATCCTAGCAAAAAAACATGTAGGATGTTGTACTCAAGCCCACTTTGAAAGTGAGGCTGTTATAGATCAGATCTGTTTTGCACTTTGAAGACTTAATGAAGTTTCAAATGTTTAATTATAACTTGAAAACTCTTTTCTACGCTTTGTTTCACTACATAGGGTCTGGCATTTACCAACACGTCTCCATTAATGGTTCCAACTCGAGCAACTCAGGTGAGTGATAGGCAAACAATGTATTAGCTGATTGATCAACAATCAAATGTTTACTGGTAATATTTTACGTCCTTTCTGTAGAAACCTATATTGTTCCTCCAAAAAGATCTTAAAAACACCCCTTGAAAGGTAAATACTTGTAGAGAGGTTTTCAAATAAGTAAAAAAAAATCATTTACTGTTTAATTAGGTGGTTTTCGTCATTTGCTACCATTTCTAATGCTTGATGAGATTATATCCTTTACTTGCTTTGTTAAATAAACATAAAAAACTTGCATGTTTCAATGAAATTCAGTATCAATAATGTTAGTTGTGAAACCTTTCAATACACTACAACTTTTATCATAGAAATTTTTTTTTGTAGATGAAACATGAAACACCAAACAAAGGTTTTAAGGCCTATTTTTCTAAAATTTTAAATAAAAAAAAAATGATTGCCCTTGTTGTTTAGAAAATATGCTTTGATTGAATTAAAAAAAAATGTATGATTTCTTTTATTGCCTTTTTCAGAAATCACTTGGTACCAATCCGATAGCGTGTGCAGCTCCAGCCAACAATGGGGATAGTTTTGTGTTAGATATGGCTACTACTGCTGTTGCTCTCGGCAAAGTATGCTATAAGTTCATATGCTGACAGTGCCTACACCAATAAGGCAGTCAGAACTATTTAATTAAGTTTCATGGTTCATAGAGTGATCCAGGGGTTTTCAATGTATGAGATCTATTTTTTTTCCTTTTTAATGCTCTTTCTGAGGTACACATTAATGTTTTCTTTGCAGTCTGATTGATCTTGAACATAGTTTTGCTTTTTCAGAATAGAAGTGTGTCTCAGTTTTCTTGATAAACCCAAATTTTAGCAGTGTATTAGATTACAAAAAAATATCGATTTATTTTGATTCACAAAGCGAAAGAAGCAATAATTTTTAAAAAAATTTTACCTATGAAAGGAAATGGTCTGTCATGAATATTTTTTTCTTTCCAGCTTGAGCTTAATGAGCGCAAAGGCATAGACATCCCTCTAGGTTGGGGCTGTGATGAAAAGGGAAAGGTTTGTTATCATGAAAAACCTGTGAGGTCATCAATGTATTACATTTACAAAAAAAAAAGGCTTAAATTCAGATATACTAGATAAGCTTTGTATAATAATAATAATAATAATAATAATAATAATAATAATAATAATAATAATAATAATAATAATAATGATAATAATAGTAATAATAATAGTCCTTCCTAAAAGATACTGGTTCAAAGTTCTCTTTTACACAAAATTGGGCTTGTAATGGACAACTAATGCTAGAAGACAACCTTTCTTGGTACTATCACATATTAGTTCTTGGTACTATCACATATTAGAGCACATACCAGGTTTTTTTTTTACAAAAAGTTACACAATTTCAGATTTGGCTACATTTGCATATTGCCCTCGTACAAGTATGATTATTGAAAAGTGAGCACTGTTCATTATTTAAGAATAGTTTTAAGATTTTAGCATGGCACAAAGACACACAGACACACAAAAAAGTGATCAAAGATTACTCTCCCTCAGGCATACTGTAGGGAAAGAGGTCCGGCACAATAGGCCCTTAAGAGTACATTTTTTACAAATGCAATATAAATATATCTTATTGAAAAAATGAGGAAGTTCTGTCATTCAAATTTTTATTGAAATAAACTGTCATACAGGGACAGTAATTAAAAAAGAGTATCAATTCATTCATCAAGTTTGTTCTCAAAGTGTAAAATTGCATGTGCTAAAACAAAAGAGAAAAGATGAATGAATTAGTCTAAGAGTGCTGAAGCTCATTGATTAGGCTGCTTAGTTTCTTAGAATGGATCCCTCCTGTTTAGGATTATAGCAATTAATATAATTAACTTCTATCACAAGCAGTCTAAAACAATTTCATTATTGAAAAAATTCATTATGGATAAAAATACAGATATTCTTTTACTTGATTTTCATTTTGTTGCTTTTATCATATATTTTACTTTATTATCCTTGACTTATCAACTGATATTTCAAAACTATAACTAATGTAAATTGCCACTTGTCAGATAAGCTTTCAGTCTCCAGGATTGTTCAATTTACTTATCTCGAATATAATTTTATCTTTTTATTTCACTGCAATTATAAAATTATTTCCTTTTTTACAGGCAACAACAAAGCCATCACAAGCAAATGGTTTGATGCCTTTAGGAGGAACAGAAGAATGCAGTAAGTTTATACATCATGATACCTATGTAAAAGGCTTTATCTTGCTTCTCAACTTGAAGTAAGATTTAACACTAAAGCAAAACAGCAATGTGTAGTGTAGTTGTTGGTTCCAACTAAACAACTCAGGTGCATGAATATTAACGTAAAGTTAAAAAGATGGGAAATCTGATCATTAAAAAAAGTAACGAAGATCTCTTAACTCATTGTGTGCCAATCGACGATGTATCGTCGATATAGTGAGCCGCAGCTGTGCCAAGCGACGATGTGTCGTCGATATAAGAACCAATGTTTGGTTCGCCATTAGTAGCCCGGTCATGAAACTTCCTAGTTTCCTATGAGAGATAACTCTAAATATATAATAAGTCATATTTACACAAAAATATGCCAAACTGGAACCGAATTTTCAATGCATCCTCTAAAGACAATATGCACAGTAAAAAATGGCCTGGCACAATCGTGGAAAACGCTCTGGCACACAATGAGTTAAGCAACATTACACTTCCATCAGGATACAAAAAAAAACCCCCAAAAAACCCCCCAAGAATTAAAGTTGTTTTTTTTTCCCCATAGGAATTAATTTTAAGGAAAAGAATTTAGGTTGTGATCTAAAAATATCAATTTTTTTAGGCATAAAACATAAAATAGAAGAAAAAAAATCATCTTAACCCAGCAGACAGTTTGCAAATGACCTATATATGATATTAATTCGTTCTTGGGTCTTATAAAAATAAAACGTCAATCAGCCATGTCTTGTAGGTTTTAGTGAAGTTTCTATAACTGCAAGCCAATAAATCCTATTACCTTTCAGCTAAAATGAAATTAACTAGAATGTGTGCCAAATTTTACTGTGCACTTACAGATGCCCTAATTATAGAGAGTTGATGCATAAACAAATGAAATTAAATCCTTCATAATTCATAACTCAGACTAGGTCTTGAATAGAATGTTGCTTTACATTATTAAAATTATTTTTAACAGTCATATAAAGACATTGCATTATTCAGAAGCATGATAATAAAAAGAAATGCATAATGCTTCAAATACTATTTAAAATCTTCTAGATTCCTGTTAATTAAGGCAGTTAGAAAATATGCATTAACAAAGAACTTCAAGAAAACTAGAGGTGCACCAAAGTACTTGCATATAAGTCATCTATGCATGATGGTCAATGTGCCCGGCAACTCAGGGAATCTCATTCTAATAATTCCAATTTAATATAGTAACAAAGCTGCACCCCTGCATGTAAAGTGATCATTACACTTCTTTATTTTCTTTCATTTTCATTTTTATTGTTCTAAGTATTTGCATCCTTGAAAAATCTTACTCTGCCTTTGTGAGATATTCAATTTCATTTAGTCAACTGTACACATTTGTTCAAAACTTTCACTCAACTCATTCTTCAATTTTATGTCTTTTTTTTCATATTTTAGAGGTTAAAATAGTAAAAGGCATATCTGTCATCAGTTGAAATTAAAGTTTACCAATGACTTGTGTTTCAATCAAGTCAACTTTGTCAAATTTATAGTTTGAAACAAATTTTGAGGTTATATTGGATTGATTTCGTTGAACCAGTCGTAATTTTAACACATTTTCATCCATGAATTCTGAATTGGGAATTTTAATAAATCACTTAAAGGAATTTATTCTTAAGAACTAGAATGAAAATGGATTTGTTTGCTTGAAGAATATGCTTTTACTTCCTTAGCCTAGAAGTCTAGCAATTTTTAAATTCTGAAAATTGTCTAACTAAAAATATTTTTACCCTTACTTATTGTGTTATTTGATTACTAATACTAAAGTTTATCCTTATTTTTTATTGAGTAAAATATTTCTTTGATATTTAGGTGGATACAAAGGGTATGGTTTGGCCATGATGGTAGAAATATTCTGTGGAATTATGTCTGGAGCTGAATTTGGCAGAAACATCAGAACTTGGAAAACCACTGATAGAGAAGCTAATTTGGTAAAAACTTACTATGATTGTAAAAAAATTGGGTTATTTATCTTGTGGGAGGTGTCTAATACCTTTCATTTTAATATCCTCATGCTTATATTGATTTTGAAAATGTCACATTAATAATTTTCCAAACTTTTTCCTGGAGTAAGTTTCTGTCTTCTACCAAATTAGTGCATCTTTCTGTTACAAGAAAAAAAAAGCTCTTTCAATCTATGAACTGTTTACGAATTGCCTGCATTTTATATGATGACAAATATCAAAAGTTATTTTACAGTAACAAGAGAGGGAAGAAATGGAGTACTTCTAACTGGAATTATTAATTCATGTAGATTTTTTTTTTAAGCAGCTTTTATTATCCTTTCACCTATAGGGGCAATGTTTTATTGTAGTTGACACCTCAGCTTTTGCTCCTGGCTTCAGCGACAGACTTAGTGAACTCTCTTCTTCTCTAAGAGACTTGGAACCAGTAAGTTCTATTTATCAAAACATATATTGTTCTCATTTGTGTTTTCTTTGAGGCTGGCATCATAATTCAATGACCGTCCATACTATTGCATGACTCATTATTTATTATTTGTTATTTACAGCTACTTAAAAAAGTCCAAAAAACATTGACTTAGCAGACATCATATCTATATGTATATTTTATTCTCCACTCATGATAATTAAAGAATCGTGCTTTTTTTTTTATTATTTCTAAGATATTCTTGGTGTATCTGAAGTTCTTTTTTTATCATTAAAGATAAATGAAGATGAATTTTTTTTCAGTCTGAAGAGCAGGAAAAAGTTTTGATCCCAGGAGATCCTGAAAAAGTACACATGGAGAAATGTGATAAACTTGGAGGCATAGAGTATCATCCCAATCAAATTGATTTTGCTGTATGTATTTCTTTTTTTACTTAACCTTAGATGTAAATCGTTTTTAATTTACTGCAAAAGGCAGATGTTAGTCACAAAGAGAGTCCATCTTAATTTTTTTTTTTAAAAGATTAACTAAAAAAAAATGTAAGTATGAAAAAGTGTTACTTTTAAAAAATCTTAGTTCAATTTACACATAAGATTTGGTATTGGTTTTGTCAATCTACTTGATATTGTGCAATAGATTTATTTGATGAGGCCATAAGTTTATTAAGCTGTAAATTCTCATTAGAAGAGACAAGTTTTATCATCGTAAATTGGCTGTTTTGAATTGAAGTCTTGTACAGATGCTCTATTTGTAAAGTTTCATATTACTTTCAAAATGCTGTCCACTGTGCATAAAAATTTAATTTGTTGCGCTTTGTCTGAATAACATGACATGCCAAAACACTGCTGCCTAGAGAGATTGAGGTTTTGATGTTCTGCCTGAAACTAAGGAAAAGTTTTAAAACAAGGACACATGACCTTTCTTTTTCAGTTGAACAGTTTTGAAGTCTTAAAAATACACATTATTTAAATCACTTAGCTAAAACTAATACTTAAAAATATTTTTACCAACAAGATTTTTACTATTTTTTCTTATAGCGGCTAAGTAAGGTCTGATTTTACATGTTAAGCTGTATCACAACTACTATTTGACAATTGACATTGTCAGAGATGGATGGATCCATGATAAGAAACGGATCTAAAATCAATAAAAAGATCAAAACGTTTTGATCACCAATGCTTGATTATCGTTCGAAGGAACTGTGTGGAAATAAATAATAAAACTAATGAATTCTGATGTTTTTAAGAGTTCACACAGAAATCAATTTGATTGTGGCCAACAATCCCTTCAACTAGCAATAATCATCATCTCAAGGCATATCAAATTAAGACCAGATATTTTGACATTCTCCTCTTCCACATATCTGACTAATTTTGAATTATCCCCAATAAAGCTGAATACCTCATTATTTTTGATGCTTTGCTTTTATAAACATTTTTTAGAGAACGTCTTACAATTAGTTAATGTCACCTTAGAAAATCATTCACTATTTATCATCTACATATATGTTTCCACTTAAGGCAAAGCATTAAATTTTAAATTAAAACACTGGAAAAAAAATCAGTATTTTGATAATTTTTTTTTTTTAATTTAGAGTCTGCATAAGTCTTCTGCCTCATATTGAGTATAATCTTTTCCCTTGAAAATATTTAGCTTCATTGTTGATTGATTGAATATGTCTGAAACTGCAAGTGCAATAAGCAATATTGATAACATTGATGTTATCTAGAGAGCTCCATATAAGTCATATGTAATGAACTGGAAATAAAAAAAAAAAAAATTCAAATGGTTTAAAACCTCCAAAACTATGGCTTTGATTTGTTTTTTTTTTTTTAAATCTATTGTTTTTAACCGATTCTTTACATACGAATTGGTAAAATGGGAATGATAGAAATTAAGCTACAATAATCATACATTGAAGGTAATGCATAGTAATTAACTCCTAATTCCATTTTCGAGTCAGTTAAAATTTTATTTGCTGAATTTTATATATTTCAAACTTGTAAAATGAAGCTTATCATTCACAAAGCTGAATCCAGTTCATTTTCAAATTCAATAATTTATTCCTGTCAGAATATACATATTCCCTTTCACATTTATATTTTAGCAGGCTGTATCAATGACAGTATTCTCTAAATTCACCATAAATTTATTTGTACCCCTAAACTTGCTCTTACTAGTTTGTTCTTTCTAATTCAAAATTTGAAATATCTGTTATTCTTAAAAAAGAAAATCATTCTTGCTCTGCAAGATTTCATATGTCAGTTAGAATCATATAGCTAAAATTCACACTTATATGCATTTTGGCATGTTTCTAAGTTCACAATGGGACTAACTTATTCTATCTGTTTACCTTTTCAGAATGATTTGGCCAAGGAACTGAACATTCAACCAGTAAAAGTTATTGGAGAGGAAGTGAAATAATGAAAATCTTTTAAAATTATATCGGGAGATAAGCTTCTTTATCCACACTTTTATTCAAACCAAAAGTCATTATGAGATGTGTAATGTTTTTAATTTATTGATGAATCAGATTCAATATATATCTTGTTAGCTCATAACTTTTTTTGTACAGTTCTTGTTTTTACTGTGCAATAATTTTGCTTTAAATTTGTCACACTTGATTCCTTTGACTTAGTGTTGTTATAAAATATATTTATGATTGTGCATTGAGTAGTCTCAAACTCAAAGGTTTTGCTTCTTTTAGCATAATGGTGTACTGATTATAAATAGAAATTTTGGAGCTCTATTGGATTACCATAATGTATATAAAACACAGCATTTCATTCATGTATCCAAGAAGAGGTTCAGATCAGTCATATGTGATAAAATTTATTGCAAAGAGCAACATATTCTTGCTCCAACATGTGCATCAATAGTGCATTCTACTCTAGTCCCATAGTAATTGTTAAGCAGTAACCTATTCACCCACCTAGCATCCAGAAATGGTAAGTTATCAAGGGACTTGAAAATGTTGGAATAAAAGAAATGTCATAGACATTTCTTAGATATTAGAAAGTGAAGGTGATAAGATATGATTTACATGCAATTAGAAAGAATCTTGGCCTTACTTTGCCTATGCCAAGAAGTCATGGTCAAGATTTATTTTTGCATTTCTACTTAAATTCAAGCAATCATAGCTAGAATGTAGACTTTCACTGCCGGCATTCACAAATCATAAGTTGTGTGGAATTTAGGCTCAGTGATAATCAGGCAATTGATTCTCAGCCAATTTAAGTACGCTATTAGCCTTTTCACAGAAAAATTCCTCATTTCACCATTGCCTGAAAACATGGAGGTCTATTCTTAACACTTAATGACTTCTTCAATGGTGTGTTTAAAACCCATGGATTCTGTATATATAAGGGAACAACATAGCAAATTAATTTCGAACCACAGTTCTTACAGATACCTTGTGAAAGTGATTTACCCACATTTCCTCAGTATGGACACTGGCAGGAGGAAGTATATGCCATCTAAGGAGTGCTAATAATCATTGCCTAACTATGAATGATACTGCAAAGCTCTGAAATATGTATTTGCTTTTGTTATATTAAAGCCAGTAAGGGTGAAGCTCTCTATTGTGCAATCTGCAGAGGAAGACCATAACATCCTTTATGAAAGCTTAATTTTTGGTTTACATTAATTCCCATTACATATAAATATAATTATGATAAAAATGTAGCAATCAAATTTCACATAATTTTTTGTGACCTAGTAAAAATAATCTAATTTAGGGTAATTTTTTATTACCTATATATATATAAATATATCTGTACAAGATCATGAAAAATAAGGTATAACTATACTACTAATTTATATATATAATATATTTATATGTATATTTGTTCATGTTAAAGGGTGTAAAATAAGATTGCTGCAATTTTACCACATATATACTGTACATAATTATATATATATATATATATATATATATATATATATATTATATATATATATATATATATATATATATATATATATATACAGATACATATATTTCTCCCAGTTCAAATGAGTTTAATTGTAGAACCATTTACTTTTCCTGTAAATTTATTAGGGCCTTTATCTTCCTTGTTATTCTTGATATTGCACTTTTTTGACATAATGCAGCAGAATCCTGTAAAAAGAGATTTTTGACTTTGTGTCTCTATATCAGTATTCTTGTACCAGATAAAGGTCTAATTAAAAAAAAAAATTCATCACCCTACAGTTCATATAGATTTTAACATTTTATAACTAGGTTATGTGTATTGTCTAACTCCATTTAGGCTACACCTCTTTCTTTCCTTTCTGCTATCTTTTCTCACATAAAAAGCCAATTTATCATTAAGCATTCTGAGGCATGGCCTGTCCCATGGATATGTCTACTCTTAAGTGTTTAGCTCAACACCTAGCCTTATGTTGACCACTTACTGAAATTGAGACTCTACAGAATCAGTTGTATGATTCAATTTCTTCCTTTATACTGATAGCAGGATTTTCAAGATCTATCTGTCCTTTATAGAACTTTAGAAGTATTTTAATAATGAAAAAAAAAAAAATTTGGGAATATTAAAAGCTCTGTAATTGAGAAATTATTTCAGGAATCTTTAGGGACCCTTCACAGTATTAACATGTACATCTATCTCAAGAAATAAAACAGTTTGTTTTAAATGAAAGAATGGTTTTTACTCAAAATATATCAATATATTGAGAGATTGATTGATTGATTGATTAAGATTATTACATCGGCAATATGTTGGGAGTTAACATAATCAGGAGTGTCCCATTTCACTTAACTTTGTTCTATTTAGGATGAGCAAGGCAGTAATCTTATTTAATATTACTGACACTAAAAATATTTCAATATAGTTTATTTTTTCAAATCAAAATCAAATGAACTGATGATAAATGCCCATCACAGCTTAGTGAAAAATTAAGAATGCACATGCTTTGAACAATAAAATAAGGGCAAAATTAATAACTTTCAAAATGTTTATTTTATATTATCATAACATAAGTAATTCACTCAATTATATAATTCTGTACATGAAATTCCTGCATACATCATTTTCATCAATTTATAATAAATTAGAATCTGAAACTAATTTATAAGATAAATAATTTTACAAACTCACTTTAATCTTATCCATTTCTAAGATTAAGGAAATTACAGGTTCACTGTTGAAAAAATGTTCATGGGAACAATTGAAAACAATGTCTTGTATGGTATACAGTATTAAACAATTTGTTACGTCATACAAGTATTTAAGACTGTATGTGCTTTCGTTTCAGTCGGAACAAGTGGGTACAGCTGGTTTAAGTGATATGAATCGGTTGAGCTGAGTTTTGCTTTGCAAGGCCAAGAGGTGTAGATTTTAAATCCACCTCTGGAAAAATGTGTCAATCTAGTATAAAAGTTCCAGCTTTATGTGCCAGGCCTGAAAGAGCACAGGCAGACAACACATGCCAGACAAATAAGACTAACTTAAGCCTACAAAGTAACTGTAATTATAAAATGCGAGTGGTGGCCATGCTTAACTCATTCAATGCCAACGACCACTCAGTTCAAGGAGGAAAACATCAGATGTAGCTGCATAAAACCTTATGCTCTGAAGAAGAAAGGCAGTAACATGCAGACCTCTGAAGAATGTGCATTTGTCATTCGTTGAGAAAATGTTCCAAAAATTTTTAGTATCCAGTAGTTGATTTTGGCCTGCACATTCTGAGATCTTTATTCTAAGTGAAGCCTAGAGCTATCTTGTATCCACTGTCTACAGTACTTCAAAGTTGCTGTTGCTCCCAAACTCCCACATTGAGCATTTGACACTGTTGTGCGACATTAGTTTAATAAAAATTCAAAGAAGATACTGAGTCAGAATGTTGCACTTATACAATTTCCATGTCACTGTAATTGGAAAGAAATAATAAAACAAGAGCCTTGAATAAAACTTTGTAACGCATCTGTGATTTTTGTGTCACACTGAACATACAAATTGCTTTCAATATTATTTACATTTTCTGACTGCAAAAGTATCATCGTTCTTTCATGCTACATAACCAAATATAGATAACATTCACACTATCATAGATGACCGTTTAAAATGAAAATCTTACCCTCATGTAGCCCAATATTTACTAAAAAAAAAAAAAAATTCAGCAAAAGAAAAAAAATTCCGTTCCTCCTCCCTTAACCCTAAAGCTCAAGAAATTTTGTTCTTTACAAGCAAAACCTTATATTTCTTATGTTAACCTCTTTATAACTACAGTGATATCTTGAGACTAATATATTGTGTTAAATAATGATGGGATCCCTTTGGCAAAAGAAACAAAGAGAATACATATAAAAAATAATTCCAGAATGCTTCTAATATTCAATAGAACCTATCTTGCTCAAATCATTATTTAACAAACTATCAGTACTGATCCTTCAATATTGTATCATTTGTATGAATTAATTCAAGTGTTAATAAAAGCCCGACATTAGAATTACCCTGAAAGATACATAACATTGAATCATTTGAGATTTCTAAACATCAGTCTTTCAATAAATTACATTTTACAGCTTTTGAGCAGATCATTGGTCGGCAGTTACAGAATGACACCTATTACAATGTTCATCAAGAACGCAAAAATGGTCTCTCTTCATATGGATCAACATAGTTATTGGAATGTCCCTGGTACAATAAGTCACGAATGTCGCGAAACAGTTTCAGAGCTGTTCCCAATTTTTTAACTTGTAGGATTCCTCCTAATGGTGGGCCGACAATATCTGAGCGTCTCAGCAAACCCAAGGCTGAACCATCAATGTCCTTATTAGAAAAAAAATGGATAAACTCGTAAATAAAATTTAAATGTTAAGAAAAAAATTAAAAATATTTTCTATAAGATAAAAAATTAGCAGTTTTGATGAATTTATTATTAGCTTCATTTAGAATTGATACTATTAGTAACTTGAAAAAAAGAAAAAGGTGTGAGAGGAATGTAGGTACAAAGAAAAAAAAATTCCATTGAAAATTCTATAAAAATGCCTGCATATAAAAGGCAAACATGTTGATCACTTTTTCAAAATATTGCAGCTCTTGCTCAGCTTAGAGGTAAGCTATACTCTCTATTATGGCAACATTATGTGGGGAAATATATGAATTCTTTTTTGTTTTGCATATTGTTGTGTATGTTTGAAGAAGAGGAACTGAATCTGGATCAAAAGTAGTCATTTTATATATTTAAAAAGAAATAACAAAAAACTTTATGGGTTCTATATGCATTATAATAAAATGTGAAAGGCCATTTGCAGTTACTTTTAGCCTGCAGAGGGTTTTTTTTTCCTTGATTTAAATTAATGTATTCCAGGCAATGTGTTTTCCATTATTCAAAATCATGTGTCTTTGATATAAGCTAACTTATACTCACTTGATCCAACATGCTCTGAGCTTCTTCAATAAAGCCTTTTTCCCTGAAGTAATCTGCAACTTGTTGAGATGTCCAGACAGTAACATCTTGATAAGTAGGAGTTGAGCTGCGACTATCTTCATCGAGGTCATTTGAGCTAGGAAAGGCATGCAGGCTTTCTGAAGCATTGTCAGAACACATCTCATCTTTCACCTTTTTTGGTCTTCCCCTCTTTTTTTTTGCCACAGGATTTTTCAGACTAGGATATAAAAATAATATAATTACAAACTTAAAGAAAGAAAATGCTATTATATTCTACTAATGTAAGTACATGTACATGTTGAACAGCTCCACGTTGCTATTTTCATTAATCTTGTTCATATCGATGCACATAAAAAGTTCCCAAAAATCATACACTTATGACAAGTTTGATGTTCACATTTATCTGTAACCACTGTAATCATCTTGAGCAAAAAGTTAAGATGAAATTTTTATTTTTGAATGTTTAATTCTGTAAATGTACACATGCATCTTTTCTTTCTTATATTATTCCTTTCCCATTAAGGAGTATGTTTATTTCATTCAGAAAGCTAAAGTAGAATTGAAATAAAAAAAAAAACAACTTTTATTTAATAATGATGAGGACTTTTGTGGTAGGTGCAGTCATGAATTTTGTGTTGTATACATTTTGAGCAAGTCACAAAGTAATGCACATTTTGAACTTTATTATGAGTAAATATCACCAAAAAAAAAAAAATCATTTCTATTGACAATTAATGATGATGTTTTCCCTTCACAAAAGTTTCAGACCCTTTAGTGAAGGCTGTTCTCCTTATTTGGCCAGCTTAAAACTTAAAATTGAATATCTCATGATCATAACCATGATCTCAAGCTGCTCTCTTGGCAGAGTGGAAGACTGTGCCAGTTGAAGTTAATCCAGTCGTGGGATTGTTTGTTTCTTTTACACGTTTATCAAGGAGATTTTCTGCTTTGATCTAGTGGGCCTACCCAAAGAAAAAAAGCATTTTATCCATTACACAGCTGGGTGGGAAGTTGTGTGTTTTTGATCCCTTGTTGACGTGTCTAAATGTACTGTTCTGAATATTTCTGGAATATGCTTTCAACCATGTTGCCATTTTTTTGTTTAAACTGTCAGAATATAGTGGATACCTCAAAAACTGAAGTTTGATTATTCGAATTTCTAATAAACCGAATTGTGCAAGATGATAGGTTATTTTTTTCTCTTTGGCTTTGTTAGAATTGGACTCGCATTTTGAAGTCTTTCTGATTCAATTCTTGTAATTCAAAGCAGATACCACACAATAAGGCATCACAAAAGTACTAAATGCATCTCTCAAGCAGCAAGCAATGCTAATCATAGCCCAAGAAAGGCTGATCAGTGCACTATCAGAGTGAGAAGGCAGCAGATGCACCAACAATTAAGTGCCAGTGGCAATACTGTACTGATACTGATAGTAACGTGGGACAGGGGAAGGGGAACTTTGCTAGTTACTCTTAATTTGATCCATTCCCATACAATTAAAATTATGAGGCTCCAACTGTACTTTGCTTTTTATGTTAATGTTACAAATCAATTTCACTTACTCTAAAACAAAAAATTCATTACAGCCCTTTGTATCTCAATGGTCTGCCGTTGCAGCATCATGTCACCAGCTGAAAATAAAAGATTTAATGGGACACTACCAAGCTAATGTCAGAAGAAATTCTGACAAATAGCACAAAATTTACCAAAATCTGCATTACTGGGACAATAACAAAATTGTATTATTTACTGACCACACATATGAACAAATCTGCCTCCATACACAACTCAGAGCATTAAAAATAAGAGAAGATATCCACATCCCCTAGTTAGGGGAAAAAAACGACTAAATAATACAAGGCATAAGATCATATTAAAGAAAGCTTCCCAATGCTAACATAAAAGCAAAACAAGTCTCTTATGCTATAAACTTTTATTGTCTTGACAATCAATTTGCTTTTAGTCAGTGCAGGCAATCTAAAATACCAGGACAAAAGCTACAGGAGACTACTGGAATATTTTAGCTTCCTTAAGTAGGATCAACACACAAACATTCTATTACTTCAACAGCTATCAATTAGATTTTCTTGATCCTGATTAGAACTGCTGCAATTAATTTGATTGCTTTTACCTAACAAGATAGAGGATAACATATAATTAAAAGAAAAAAATAAAGTGAAAAAGTTGTTGAAAATTTGTCTCCCAAATTAAAAAGTTTAAGAGCATGATCTAAAACAGCTTTAGTGATTTAATAAAAAAACATTGATTCTGCTTCACTGCTAATTCAATCAGATTAAATTGTTACTCATGTATCAATGCAGATGAAACATTATTCCAAAATCACTCTCCAAAGAGGGTGACGTTAAAGAAGGGGATTCCACAGTTATGGCCCATCATCTAAAATTTTCTTTATCAAATGAACTATCCCATCACATCCTAGACTACTTTCTGATTCTGAAACAGACATAGAGATGCACACTGCATTGATAGGTCAAGAAAGAATTGTTTTCAAATACTTTGTATTCTCAATAAGAAAATCATCAAATTAAAATCATGGACTGGAACAACTAAGTTGACCCAAAAAATAAATAAAGGAAAATCTTCAATCTTAAATAAATATCTTAATTGATACTCTCTAATCAACTTTTACTAAACTCTAGGTTAAGGGAGCACTAGATCTTGTCATTCCATGACCTTACCTTAAGATATCGAGAAAAATTAAACTAAAATTTCTTCACATAGTATGTAAAGAAAAATTCAAAATGTAATATGTTGGCCCACTCTGATTGAAAAATATTTGTTTATTAAAAAAAGAAAAAAAAAAAAAAAAAAAGTAAAATGAAAGTGCCATTCTACAAACCAACATTTACAATGCCTCAAAATAATTGCTTGCGTTGCAACAAATCCAATCTCTTGAACTATGGTGGTAAAAAAATGGTAATTGTAAAAAGCATATCATTTTACTGCACATATTAAAACTTGAAAAAGTATAAAGGAGAAACCTACCTTTGGTCAAAAGTGCACTCTGATCTTTCTGAGGCAGGAGAATTACTTGGTGTTGGATAAACAGAGTCCTTGGCATCTGGGCATAAAACAAAACAAAAAAAATGTCAAAAGCTTTCCTTTAAAATCTTTGATCAAACATAATTTTGAACTTTGCATCTCATGAAGTCAGTTCTTAAATTTACAGCTGGAACATGCCCCCTTAATTCCCATAAATGCCACTGTTCAATCATAAAAATTTCCAGAAATGCTACAAAACGTATAATGTAAATTTTTTAGTAACATGGAAAAAAGAAACACAATGAAAAATTTTCAACTGATAAATTGAACTTAAAGCCTTTCATTCAATCAGTTGATGTTATAAATTATGCTTTGAATCATTACCCAAACAGTAGAAAATAATAGAAAGAATTCAAAGCCTAGTGGTGATACTTGTCTGTTGCATGAATGAAATTCCAATTAATATAAAATTCTTAAAAATCCAAAATCTCTTTAGAACTTACAAATTATTCGCAAATATCTCTATATCATCTATCAAAATCCCACTATGAGTGATGATAACCACTTGATTTTGCTCAATTTTCTATTGCCATACATTAATGAAATCAACTGTAAAAAATTAAATTCAAAATAGACCAATAAATTGTTTAAAATGATCAACATCTTTTCACTGAAAAGTCAAATTTTCTTGGCAACCTTCAAGATTATAGACTCATAACAAATGATTTCACAAAATCCTAGATACTAGCATTAAAGGAACTCTAATAATGTGAAATCTGTTTGAAAATCTGATGCAAATATTTGAAAGTTTAAATCAACACGAGTTAATCAAATGTTCCAATGCACATAAATTTTGCAGAACACTTCCATGCTTTTTTACTTGCCTATTTACATCAAACACCTGTCTGGCTAAAAAGGGGAGTTTGCAGATTTATGCCCAATACAAATCTCTTTTATTTAAAATGGCACCAGCCTTAAAAAATAGAAAATCTGATGAAAATACTTGAAAGTTTGAATTAACCTGAATAAATCAAATGTCTAAATGGTATGAATATTGCCGAATGCTAAAAAAAAAGTTATAATGGTCTATTTAAATCATCAAATATCTGTTATGTTAAAAAAGGGGACAAAATGTCGACAGGTGACCACATGGGTTTCTTTCAATTCAGAAAACCGCCTGCAATCAATGAGGCTTCAATTATTGATTTCTTTTTTTTTTTTAATTATTCCCTAATAGCAGCGGATAATTTTGCATTTTTAAATAAAGTTTATGGCTTTGGGAACAGCTAAATGGCAAATAGCTTCATGTCCTTATTGGTTAATACAAGCGTTTGAGGTTGAAGATTATTAGCACAGCCTATGTATATCTTATAAATAAAAAAATTATTGAACGATCTAAAATGAACCTGTCATGATTGATTTGATGTGATTCCACAATAAATGACTTTAGCTTGATTTAAAGCTTCTAGTGTCACAGAAAGTGAAATTATGATAGAAGATAAATCATATTTTATGGTTTGTTGATTGTAAGCATCACATATAACTCTCTTATATTTTCTGCTCTATGTGACATGGCTGTTATTTTTATGTATTTTGAATTCACAGC
Source organism: Elysia crispata (assembly GCA_033675545.1). Taxonomy (NCBI): domain Eukaryota; kingdom Metazoa; phylum Mollusca; class Gastropoda; family Plakobranchidae; genus Elysia; species Elysia crispata. The sequence goes on along the minus strand of JAWDGP010000082.1, from coordinate 417,934 downwards.
AGGTAATTTTGCAGATTGAAGATGTTAGTTTTAAGTATAGTAAAGTTATGAAGAGGCTAAAATTTATTATTCTAAGACATAGAAATTCTGTATTGATTTGCCCACCAAATTTGGGTCTTACTTCTTCACCTGTCTGGTAATTATCTATCTTTGTAATTTATGGTGACGAATCACTACATCAATATCACCAAGATTCAAAGTTCAAAATAAAAACGCCTGTCTATGCTGCGTTGGTACTCAATATGCATGTTTGAAACTCTTCAATGGATTAACGTAATTAAAATACTTCAGGGAAGGTCCAATTATTCATATTACAACCGTTCCTTGGTTGATTAGTTTAGATTTTCAAAAAATGATGCTATACTTTACCAAGTGCCTATTTTCACTCAGTGTAAGGTGCCATTTATGTTTAAAGGCTAATTGTACAGAGATTTTTAGAAACAAACCTTGCAATTTTCCTTTGGCCTTGGTGGGCATTTCAATCTCAAAGTCTGGGCCATGATCTTTCATTATCCTCTGAAATAATAATGATAAAAAAAAACAAAAAACAAATACAGCACCAATTTCATAGAATTCAAAGAGTGCAGAAAAAAAATTGTTTAAATTAAATTACACTTAAGATGCAGTCCATTAGGTAAAAAAAAGATACAAGTGAAAAAAACCACTTAACTGTTAAATACAATCTTGATTTATACTAGTCAAATAGGCCTACACATAAAAGAAGAGCTATACACTGTATATTTCTTATTTGTGATTTTGACGACAAAAACAACTGAATATTTCACCATTAAAACACTTAAATTTCTCCACAAAAATAGAAATTTAATGAACCATCCTTAAACACCTTTTAAAAATGTTTTATGAAACGATCTATGAATACTCTCTCTCCCACTCTTTGTGATGATACATCTATCATATACTTGAGATATGAGTGGCCATGATATTATTTAAGTAAATAAGAAGCATCTAAAAATATAACAACCCTTCGAAAAATGACATTTATAAATTGCAGCTATATAAAAAAATTAAGTAATGTAATAAACACAATTATTAATGTTGTATACCATTTGTAAAGCTAGTTTCAAAAGAAAGTGAAAAAAAAAAAAAAAACAACTCTTAGCTTCTAAACACACATTTAAAAATGGCTATTGCAAAAGAAAATTTTTGAATTAACTAAAATATCTCATTAAAAAAGATGTCTCACAAAAGCAAAAACTAATTATTGTCCAAAAATAATATTTCTCGGCTAAATTTTAAGTTAAAATTCATTATTTCAATTTGGATAGAACTCCAGTTGATAGAACATTTAAGATTGTAAGCTAAGTGATTATATATTCACTTATAATCAGCTTAAAAAACTGAGGTGATGGGCCTTTATAAGTTTGATTAAAGATAAATCAGCATCTCCATCCCAAGCAAAAACAAATATCAATGAAGAGCTTTCCTAAATGTTTCACTTTTTTACATCATCAACCTCAAAATGACCTTCTTCTACTTGTTATGTGCTTAAAAACAACAACAATCACCACAAACCATCTGCTAAAATAAAAAAAAAGCCCCTACGACAGGTAGATAAGATAATTCATCTTAGGAAAAAAACAAAAAAAAACGCATCTTCAATGTTAGAACTTATCTCAGTTGACTGGTTGGTATAAATTTAAGTACAGCCCTACATATTGATTTAGAATTACAGGTTCATAAAAAGTCATCTATGTCTTAATATGCTCAACACATTTAAGCATTTAGTGTACATCTTAAAATCATTTCAAGCAAAGTCCATGTGGCAAAATTCTAATTTGAAAAAAAAAAACAACATGATTATAATTTACACCCTATCATTTTATCACAAATTGAGACCACCTCCATGAATAGTGAATACCATTTACAAGCATTGACTGAATTTAAGCACCCACAGATTTCCAACTAGATTGAATAAGGTAGAAACAAACAAAAAAAAAAATTCCCTGTAAAACCTTAATAGGCATGTAACGTTTCATAAACATTTGAAAAAATTTACATACTCTGCGCTTAGATGGAGGACGTGATGGACCAAGATTGAGAACATCTTTGTTAGCTTCAATGACAGCATGGGATAGATTTGGCAGGATCTTTAGGCTTGATGGTTTTGAAGTGGACTCCTTCAGTGATTTTGGAATTAAATATAATCCATGAAGGATTTTAGCCTGTTGTTGTTCCTCTAGTTCAACTGGATTTGGATCATCTTTGTCTGATGAGGAGGCTTGGCCCTTCTGAAAAGCTCCTGTGTTAGTATCACTCTTTTGAGGTTCCAATGAATTTACAATTGTTGCACATACACTTGCAGATATTTTGTCGGGAACAGTATAAAATTCTCCCACTTTCTTTAACACATTTCTCAAAACAAAATGCTCTAAGAGTTTCTCTAAAGGAAACTCATCTCCACACAGGAAATGTTTTTCAGCAAGATACTGTTTGATATTGCACAGAGATGACCCTAGTTGAGTTAAATGCCTAGTTTCTCTCACAGCTGAAACAATTTTGTCTCGAAGTGCCGTGGAATCGGTTCCAATTGTCTTACTGGTAGTGGTAGATTGTGAATCATCGTCTTGATTTACACCTAGATCTAGATCTAGATCTACATCGTCCGTTTGTTTAAGGACTGTTATCAAATGTTCATTATCTTGATTTATCATGAATCTTGTAACTGCCCCGCTGTGGATTTTCTTTAAGTAGCCAGTGCTAACTTCTTTTTCTAAGGCTCCGAAGAGTGCAGCTCCCGACAAAAAACATTTCTCCTCACCCTGACTTCTTAGAAATTCCTCAATTTCCTCGCAAGTAACCCCCGTGCCTTTGCTCATCTCCTTAGCTTCTATGGCACGGACGAAGCGCTTCAACATTTTATTAGAGTTTTGAATATGACCACCCAACTTGCCTTTCTTCCATTTGGATACATCTCTGTAACTTGTATTATTTTTGTAAACAGCTTTCACAACTATGCCGCTTTCTATTAATGACTCCAAAAGTTTTTTCGTCTGTGCGAAATTTATCTGATATTTTCTCTTCATCCGCAAGCTAATCCGTGACAGATCTGGGCGAGCTTTCCGATGTTTTAAATGATTAATTGCTTCAAGAATCCATTCCTTCTCACTGTCTTGAACAAAATTTCCCATAGTGATTGTTTAATTGATATCATGAGTTTACAACGGTAACAAATTTCAGAATGCCATTATAAATAGGTCTAGATCTTAAAGTTTTGATTGTATGACAAAGATTAAAACACACGCTCGTCTTGTTGAGAAAATCGTCGACTTTGGCCCTCCCAGTAGAGGAGAGCTAGTGGGCTCATGGTGCGCTTGCGCAAAGGGCGACATTTTTGGAATTGTGGGTAAGCGAAGAGAATCGAGCCAATAAAAATGCCTCACCGACATTTTTCTTTTTGAAAGCATTTTCAGGCTTTATCAGGCCTATTGATTTTTTTAAACTAACTTTCCATCACTTTTACCTATTATTGAGGCGAAACTTCAAAAAAAAAAAAAAAAGTCTACATATAGAAATGTGCATTAAAGCCCACGATTTAAAGCCTTTAGCTTTAACCGTGAAGTATAATAAAAGCAACCCAAATGTCCATACTGCATAACAAGATTTGCGCTGTTACTGTTGGATACTTTATCGTCAGCGAAGGATACGTAGTACTAAGCACCACTTTTCTCATCATAGTTCACATTTCTTTTAAAGCTCGATTATTGTTATTCATTGTAATATTTTACTCTGCTTTAGCCATAGACTTTCATCATGAAAATGCTCTGTCGCACATTCACACAGCCAAGTCTAACTGGACTGAGAAATTTTATACATGTAATTACGTAATCAAGGAATTGAAGAGGGGAAAAGCAGTAGGCTTTTTCATGCAACAATTACTATGATAGCAATCAAGGATAGATTCGATTTTTAAGATTGTCTCAGTTTGGAACCTAATATTTCAGTAATTTAAAAAAAAATAAATTACAGTCTTAGTCTTACATTGAAATAGTACAATGTACATACTAATGTTCTTCATCAATCTTCGTAATTTATGCCTCAAGCACCACCCCCCTTTCTCGGACGATCGCCGTTCATTTTTGCCATACTGACAGCGGTAGGGGCAAGGGATAGGGGGTTGTGAATAAGATCACTACATCAATGTTTGTTTGTTTTGTTTTTTTAATCCATAATGAATAGTTTTAAATCTCATGTTCTTCCCAAAAGTTTACCCATCAATTTTCTATTTCTATTTTCAAAATTCTAATCCCCACAATCGAATTATCTGTTTTCCTTTTTTTCAAACCAATGCTTCACCACTTTCCTTTTAACCGGCCCAAAACAAAAGTTTTTTCTTCTCATTTTTAAGATAATATAAAGGAAAAAAAAAGACTTAAATTCAGTTAAATATTATCAAAAATACATTAAAACAAACGAGTTTTGTTGTTTAGAAAATGAAATACAATTTATGCATTTCAATTGAAATGTGGGAAAACATAAATGTGCTTCAGGATTTTAATCCTTGGAAATTTATACGAAAGGAACAAAACATGGACTGCTGAGAGCCTTGGATCGGTAACTAGTGACATGGCAGCTACCAAAGAGAGCAAAGGGATAAACACTGAACACATCCGTAGAGGTTAATGTTCCTAATATTTGTATAGAGGACCTCAACTTTATACTAACAAACTGGAAACCCCATTCTCCGAAAAGGACCATGGTGTCAATAATGGGCAGGGCTGGGGTGCGTCTGTGTATACATTAAAAAAGGTTTAATTTGGTCTAGACATGTGTCCTTTTAGTTTTACTTTAATGGTCCAGATATATGCTTCTACCAACCCATCTTTACCTAGATTGTAGATAGCTCGACAACTTGTATTCTAAACACAAAATTTAGATAAACAATTTAAATTCCTTTGGAATAAAGGGACTCTATACTGTTCCGATATGCTTTTAGATCGTTTTAAACGCTTTGAATTGCATAAAAATTCACGGCCATTGACCAATTCTTAGCCGCGCAGTTTTTTAAACCTACGTAAAAGCTCTGAAAAATCCTTAAACCTAAAAGTAAAATCTAAAATTTTTTAGATGTATATCTTAATTTTTTTATTTGCTGCTGTAAATATCAAGACCCTCGATCTAGAATCTATGCCGAATCAACCTTCTTGAATACTTTACTGTGATCTTACACTATATCATGTAGTTCTAGTCCTAGATCTATTCCAGATGGTTTTAGATCTGCTGCCGTCTACATTATATGCGTACTCACTAGGTGGTTTAGAAATACTCGGTTAGGTGATCCACATTTTTTGCCTAGCTCATAAATTCATAGACTAGTTTCGTGAATGTGAACGACCTTGAACCGACGCAAAATCGAAAACGAAACTAAACTTTTGTGTTGAATGGTGTTCGTCTCACTGATTCAGTTGCCTGTAAATAATTATTGAATTGATTCTATTTGCTTCAAATGCTTCAAGGAATTGTAGCTCCATGTACATTTGTAGCTAAACACTCATTAAATTTTGTTTTAAAAGTCTCCTTAACCAAACTGTAACGAATCGTAAGTATTTCAACATTTTGAAAGCTTTTATCAAGCCAAGGGCTTTGCAACTAGATTCAAGATCTAGTTCTAGATAGACATCTACTAAGTTACTTTTAAGTAGAATTGTTTACATTTATTTACTTTAAGGTGACACAGATAATGTACACGTGAGAGAAAAATAGAGATGAAGGAAAGGGGGAGGGGGAGAAAGAAAGAAAGTGAGAGCCTTGGGATAATGGCTATTTGAAAACTGCTTACAGCGAGATCTAGATCTATAGGCCTACCGAAACAGATGTTTACAATTGATCAAGACTAAATTAACATTCATTCACGGATTCATCCTGTTCTATGTTTAGAACTAGAATCAAGTTTAATTTATGCAAAGATAAACAGTAAGATTGCACATATTGGCCCAACTCACACCCGGCTTCACAGTTGAATGTTTCCGACAAAATCGAAACTTGTAGTTTATATGGGATTTTAGAGCAACACAAAAATGCTTATAAAAGTATTTTTTCGACGAAAAAAACCTTCATATTCGTGTTCAGCATATCAAATTCATTAAGAAATATACAATTTTAAAGCTTAGGGTGAGTTGGGCCGATATCTGCAATAATACCAGATAAACTATATAATATAGTCTATTAGAGAGGTTCAAGGTCTCTGGAACAAAGATTTGTTTGAAAAACTATTGACCACATTTCTTTTAAAAGAAATTATATCCAGAGCATGTAACTCCCTAAATTGATTTTTACTAGATCTTAACTGCTTTACAAACAGTAGATTTTACTTTCTGTTGTTGTAAATAAATGAATTCTCCTTTTTGCATCACATCATCTTCTTGCACTGTTAAGGTTTTTTAAGCTTTGTGTCACCTCACCAACAAAAGCTACAGTAATTGGAACACCCTCTCTTCTAACTGTGCTACAGCTTTGGTGTAGCTGAAAACCATGTGCAATGACCTAATAGAGTTTATTTGCTATGTGCAGATGAATTGATGGGGTATGTTGGTGCAATGTTTGAAGTTTAATCTGTTACTCTTTTCCTTACAAGTTTGAAACGAAAAAAGAGATAAAAAAGGAGAAATCTGTGTTTCAACTGGATATTACTATTAAAAGATATTTCAGGCTGTAGAGTCATATTTATCAAATGACAAAGAGCCAAAGAAAGCAAGGATCCTGTGACATAATGATAATTGGATCTGTTTGCTGTTAATATATTATTTAGAAATGATTCCTTCTTAATTTAATTTAAAAAAATTATTTGTATGGAATCATTGCAGTTAAACTGAGGGCAAGATGTTTTTAAAAGAACTCTCATCCATCTGTGATTAACTATATTTTCAGTTGGATATGCATGATTCTAGAATACCCTTGTTCCATTTCTTAATAATAACATTTATGACTTAGTGCTGAGAGAGACCTTATTCCACATATAACGGCAATGTCCTTTTTTTTAAAATACCTATTTATTCTTACAATTTATCGCTTTCATTGATTACATTAAGAGATTTTTTTTTTCACCAGAGACATGATTCGTCTTCCTCCTTTGCCTACCATTCAAGAAATAATTAGAATCTATGGACTATCTGCCCGTAAAAAGCTGTCTCAGAACTTTTTGTTGGACCTTAATCTGACTCGTAAAATCATCAAATCAGCAGGAAACCTTAAAAATTGTTGTGTTGTTGAAGTAGGACCAGGACCTGGTGGCTTGACAAGATCAATTCTCAACACAGAAGTTGATAAACTCATAGTAGTAGAAAAAGATGCACGCTTTATCCCAAGTTTAGAGGTACATAAAATCTTGATAAATAAATTTTAAGATATTATCATATTCGTTGCAGTTGGTTTTAATTTTGTTATTTAGATAATCTCAGATTAATGGGGTTTCTAGACAACTCAAACATGTACAGTATTTTAAAGTCGCAATTGATACTTTTCAAGATTTCAAAAATTGTGCCAGAAGAATTTTGTTCTATTTTATTCTTTGTCTCAAAGTGCTTAGAATAAAAGGAATGAAAAGACAAGTTTTAATAAAATTTTTGCTATGCTTCCATGTTAACCCCACTATTTCTATTTTTTTTTCAGACTGATGAAGCAACAAAGAAATTATTGATGCTCATTTCCTTTTTCCTTTGACAGGTTATAATCTACATCTGACAAAAAATCTGTGGGCATACATGTTTTAACTCTACTTAGAGGACTGCTTAATTTTTTTTTCTTTTATTCAAGTACAAATTAGAAAAATAAAAAAAAAGATACATAGAGCTGTTGCTGCTGCAGCTGCTAGTAATGTGAGCATTTGTAGTACATGGGCTAATAGTATTCTGCTACTCATTTCAACACAGATTTTAGCAGCTGCAAGCCAAGGGCGTATGAAAATCATTCAAGGTGACATATTGAACTTTGATATGGCTGATGTTGTACCTCTTGAGTATGCTCGTCAATGGCAAGAGAACACACCAGAGATTCATGTCATTGGAAACCTGCCATTCAATGTGTCTACTCCACTTATCATTCGATGGTTGGACAGCATTTCTAAGCAGTGTAATCTCTGGAGTAGAGGCAGAGCTTCCATGACTTTGACATTTCAGAAAGAGGTATCCAGTTTTTGTTGAAAAATCAGTTGCAAACATCAAGTACTAAGGGGAAAAAAATCATAAAGCTAGTTTCTTTCTTCTAAGCTTTAAATTCTCACCCATGAGATACACATGATCTTAATACGTAGAATATACATACACTGATTTTTTTGTTTGTTTTTTTTTGTTTATGTGGATTATTCTTTATTAAATAAGATAGAATCAATCAACTTAACTTTTCTCTGAGCAACACCCCAAATGTGGGCTTTGCTGTTAGTTCAACTTGGCATCTGTGATGAGGCTCCGAGCCAGATACTGCAGTGCCGTAAAATTAGCTGTTTACTGAGAAGCCTAGGTGAAACGTCATTCTTCTAAACACTCCGTGACTTGTCAGACTTTGCATCTTTTCTTAGAATATCAATCAATGAAAAGGTGACAGCCTCTCCCTCTTTGAAATATTGGGAGGAGATTTAGAGCCCATGAGGTGTGCAGAACAAATTGTAACATTGGCATGCCTGTGGGTATCACAAAATGGATACTTGAAATTACTGATACATGGAGAACCTGTTTCCTTTGTATGTGGTTATTACAACAGCTGCAAAGCAAATAGGACTAGACGTCGGTAGTGCTACCACATGGCCCTTTCCTTCCCCTATACTTGCCCCTACTCCAAGCCCACCCTCCACCCTCAATACAGAGTCCTGACAAAGACTAGGCATGAACACAATCCCCAGTCTTCCTTGAATCTTGTAGATTGCAGCTAGTGGTGGTGTTTGATATTTATTAAAGTAATGTGACAACTTTTGTTGACAAACATTGGACCAGACCAATCTTGTTACAGGTGAACCACTGCCTTTTGTTGATGTAAAACTGAGTAAGAATAGAGGGAGTTTACAGAGATGTAAACAAAGGCATGAGTTTAGAGTGTGGTGTGTGTGTGTGTGCAGGGTACCAGGCCTCTGCCTTTGTTGGAGGTGATTTTTTATATGTTGTCACCATATTGTCCAGTGATTGAAAGCAGTATGTCATCCAGATCATTGAATGAGTTTTTTACTAGATGTTTCCCAAGTTGTTTGATAAACAAACGCCTATCAAGCCTTGAGGACAAACCTTATAATGTGACTGCCCTTATTTAGTTGTATCTACATATTTTTTTTTTTAACAAAAGGATTATACATTGACTGTTGAGGCTTTAGCTTAGTTTGAAGACTGAACTAGACTCAAAGGTTTGCTTCTTCCAAATGAGTTATAATCTTTTTCCACTTTATTCTCACCTCCCTACCCCGGGCTCAAACACATACATAATTACTTGAAATATTTTACTTTCATTGCAAACCCAAAGTTTCATTGAAGAAATAGTTAATATTGTAAACTGAAAATACGCTATTCAATAAACCTCTCTTTGAAAACTTTTTTTCACGAAGCCTATTTCTATAACTCGTCCTTTCATAAATTCATTAAAACCATGAAACATACATTTAAAAAAAAAGGTTTCAAGTTTGCCAAAGTAAATGATATTTAAACATGTAATTTGTTTTGATAATAAAAGCCTATCTAGACTAAAATTCACACAGTACCACCACCATTTTGCTCTGTCACATGCCCAGTACAGAAGCTTACTGGTTATGGCAGCAGTACAGTTTTTCTCCCTACCTGTGGGTAACAATGAAAGCAGGAGCAGGGTGAACTCATTTTAGACTGACTTTTCTTCTCTTGATCCCTGCACCCATTTCGCAAAAGCAAATCATTTTTTTTTAAATTTTTTTCTTTGCTGATCCGAGCACTGATGATAACATTTACTCCAATCAAGAAAAAAAAAGCTATTTAAAAAAATTCATACCATATCTTAATTTTATTTCCGAAGTTTTTTTCATAGTTCCATAAAATTTTCTTACAAATATTTTGAAAACATATTATAAAGTCCGCTGACTCCCTCCTAAGTCTTTTTTTACAAGGAAAAGATTAAGTGCAGTACATGGGAATTTTCTATTTCATCAATGGTGTGGAAATAGTTTCATTAATATTTGAAATTTTTTTCAGAAAGGTATTTCATCACCAATAACTACAATAAACACAACTTTGTCCAAAATATTCTTATCTATGAACAGCAATTTTGAAACATGTAATGGGTTTTTTTTTTCTCGCCAGCACTGTGTCAATTTGAGTATATATTTTATCTTTTTATTTCTACAACAGGTAGCAGAGAGAATTATTGCCCCACCTCGTTCGGAATACAGGTGCAGGCTTTCAGTCATGTGCCAGTACTTATGCAATGTATCATTAAAATTTTCTATACCAGGTAATGATACTAATCTAAATGATATCTGAAATATATGGAAAGAAGAACATGAATCGAGAGAATGTGAACTTTCAAAAAGTTTAAGAAAATCTGATTTTGTTTTACGATTGTCTTACTTTTCCATGAAACTCATCAATGTGTAAGATTATGTGGCGTGGCTATCCAAATTCTTTTGCAAATTTATGTATACAACATGTGTGAAAAGAAATTAATTGCTACTGACATTTTTATGATACAAGAAAAAAAGTTGTTCAAAGAGAAATGGCTAACATTCTGATTTTTTGTGTCACCTGTTTCTGACAAGGACATTAATAAATTTTCTCTCTCTCTCTCTTTTATTTTTTTCAAAGGCAAAGCATTTGTGCCACCTCCAAAGGTAGATGTTGGAGTTGTAAAATTTGTACCCAGGAGGGAGCCTCTAATCAGACAACCCTTTGGTTTGGTAGAGAGAATCAATCGCCACCTGTTTCATCATCCTAACAAGTTTTGTGTCAAATCGCTTGGGTAAGTTTTGGTAACCAAGATCAAATAGATAGGTATATATATATTGTAATTGTCCTATTTTGAGAAACTCAACTTGGCCATCGTTTTGCAAGAACGTAGACAACATAAGGACATATTAAAATTTTCTTTTAATTCCATTACAACAATCAAGACTTTAGAGTAACAACTCAACCAAATGAAAATCACTTTCACTCAATAATGATATAATAAAAAAGGATCCTTTTAACCAAGGTTTCTGCTTTCCATACAATTGATCTGACTATGTTCTTAGCTGATAGATGGCTAATAGCACCAAAAAATTTGTATAAGTCTTTCTTTATGTTCGGATACCTTGTTAGGTAGGAAATGTTAATAATGTGAATTCTTGATACAATGTATGGGCGGATTTTAGTGGGTTTTTAATGGATGGCAAATCTCACTCAGTTATTTAGCTGGCCTTTTGATTAACTGTATGTAGTGGTCTGTTCTCGGCTAAGAATGGAGCCTCCCCAATGAGAAATGCCAAACAAAATAATGCTTTCAATGTTAGATTTCAAAAACAAAATCATGATAAATTTATTTTAAAAGATTTCAGTTTAGTTAAGAACACAGTCTTTGGTTGATTTTCATCCATACAAGATCAAAGTAACATTCCATTTCAATGTTGTGTCTATTGATTAATATTTCATCCCAACTAACTTAAGTAACATTTCAATTTCAGCACTCTCTTCCCACCTGATAGAGAAGATCTGATTTGGACCATGATTGAGCTTTCTGGAGTAGGTGACAAACTTCGTCCTTTTGAATTGACCAATGAGCAAGTGCAACAGCTGTGCAATGCCTATGCCACAATAATTGAACAAGAGCCTGATATTTTAACTTATGAGTTTAGAAGTCAAAAGTCAGCCAAAGAGAGGAGACAAAAAATTACTAGAGTGCTAGCTCTGGAACAAAGACTTCTGGCAACGAATGAAAGGACTGATGGTGAAAAAATGCAAAGATGATAGTGTCAATCTTCATTTCCTGCATAGCACATATCCCCTTTTCCATCATTGACAGTAAGAAAAGATTTCTGTCTCCAGCCACCCTGGCTCCCATTCAGTGATAACATAACCCTTTGTTTTCATAAGCAAAGATTTACGACACAAATATCAAGTCCAACCATTTCTATTTGCTTACATTCTTCACACACAAGTTTTTCATCCATGGCTTATGTAGGCTTAAGTAAAAAAGGGTACACAGGAAGAAATAATGCAATGAATAATACCAGGCTTAATTATTAGTTTTTGGAGAAAGTCCAAAAAATATCATAAGTGCTTGTTCACAGATAGGTTCAAAGGTTCAATCCATGGAACTTCCTGAAGAATCTTATACATAGATGGCAGCTTCATGTCAAGTCAGGGATAGAGCTGGTGAAGATGGGATCACATGCCTCCATCATGTTTCTTAGTTGGTGAATGAAACCAGGCCTTTTGATTGCTAGCATGCACTTTAAGAACTGTATCATCTGGCTTCTCAGTTAATAAGTTATCCTTATTTTTAAACATATTTTTTCGTTGTTATAATGAAAACACAGATGCATTTCTTTTGTTCTTTTATTTTCAATTTAAGTAATGTTTTTGTTAAAATGTGCCATATGAGACTTAATATTCACTTTTTTTAGGATTCTATCTTAGGAAATCCCCATCCTGGGGTTGTTTTTTTTTTCTTTCTTTCTTTCTGTCTTTCTTTTTTTTTTTTGGCGTCAAAAGAGTCATCTGATATATATGTCAGTGAGAAGCTGGAATGGAAGAATACTCAAGGTACCATAAAAATTTCTCACTGTAAATGGTGACTGATACCATCTTATATTTAGTAGTTATTTATATTCAGAAACATGCTTTTGGAGAATATATTTCTCACATTACTGACATGACAAAATACACCATTTTTAAATATTTTTTTTCAGACAGAAAGGAAGAAATGTAAATTTTCCCATAAAACCTGCAGCATTGAACACAGACTGCCTTTTCATATTTCTTTTGAGACCTTTTTTCTCATAAGGTCCCATAAATAAGTATAGCCAAAATCTAGATGTTGGAGGAAAAGTTTAAAAATATTATGCCTGCCAAATTTTGTTCATTTATACAGTTACATTTTTTAATTCAGTAAGAATATATATTTCTTGTGGTGTGTTTTGTAAACTAAATCAAAATTAAAAAAAAAAAAAGAAATGAATTGATAAAATCATTGATTGGGTATCACTGCACTTTCAATTTTTTTTATTTAATGTGAATGGATTCAACATCAGAGTTAGGTAAAACTTATGAATTGATATTAAATAGATTTTATACTTACATGTACATTATTGCTACATGTGCTTATGTTTTTTAATTTTATACATTTATAAAACAAATATTGTTTATTGGCTGTTTATCATTCATCAAAGAGATATGTTTTTGAAAAGATTTTGCAAAAATACATTAAGTTGTTTCCCTTTACACCATCTTTTCATCTCAGTTAGGATAACTAGCATGTTGCATCAAATTTGCGTGTGGACCTTCTGTCAACAGGTCTTCAGAAATTAGAAATGACTCTTTGAGCTTCTTTAGATTTTCGTGTTTAATACGTTTAAAAAATTGATGCACATTGAAGTTTTGAGGATAACTGGGTATGTTGATTGATAAAGTGAGAAAAAAATTAAAGTAAAACGATTGATACACGTTTATACTTAAACTTCATGTAACCTCGTTTGTCTTCTTTCTCTCCTATTTTTATGGCGTTATAACAATGTTAATCAATTGAATATACTGTATGTGATAATTGCACTCCTTGCTCTAAATTTACAAATCTATCTGCCTAAGAAAAAAAGTAGAGAGTAGCCTTGGATCCAGACACAATATTTTGTTGTTGTTTATTTATTCTTGATTGTATTCAGGAAAAAATAAGGCACTGCTTAAATATTTAGCATGTGTTTACCATTTTTAAAAATCAAATGCAGATATTCTCCTTTTTATTTTGGTTAAATCAGTCAGTTAAAATTTACTATATTCTACTCTTAAGCAACTTTTTAATTTTTGAAAGTAAAACATCAATGGGCTGATACTTATGTAAATCACCTTAATCTTTACCTCTTTTTTAAGAAATCAAAAAGATAAAATATGATGCACATTAAGTTTTTAAAAAAAATTGTCACTCTCCACATTGACCTATTTTTTATACACATCCATATGAAAAGAAAAATCAAACGGCAGCTGAACCTATGTTTTACCCACCTTTATTCAGAGTATATTTATAATTTGGTCTAAATATTATAATTTTAAATTGAAAGACGAACATTGCTTAAAAAAAGAGGAATGTTCAAATATAAAAAGGAAATAAGCAATGTAAATTACATGTATTTACAGTACTAATGTACACTTGTTGGATTATTGCTCATCTCAAAGAGAACGTCTTTTCAAGATAGTTGAAACCTCTGTGGAGAGAGCTTCAGTGTTATATGTGATAAGAAAGCAATGAATCAATGAACGCGGAGATTTAAAGGACAAAAAGCTTGAGCATTTGAGTTGGGGACGTAAGAATAATCGAATATGAAGAATCATTTCATAGAGAATAAAAAGAAAATAATCCTGATGTGTAAGGGTTTCTTGTGTCAGAAAGATAGAGGGCAGAGGAACGAAAGACTTTGTCAATACATATTTATTTACAGTAACTCGGTACTGCACAGTCAAACTAGTTGCAAGGAGTTTATTAGCCCTAGTGAAAAAGAAAACTGCGGCTTTGCTTCTTTTGTGGCAAATTCATTGTTAGCGTTATGACAAGACACACCAGAAGTGGGGCCAGACATGTACCATCAGTACTAACTCCAGATGAAACTCGCATTAAGCATTGATTTTGATGTAGGCAATAAAAATATTGCACAGGAATGTATAAAGCTGATCCACCGTGCTATTTTATGTTCACGTGTTGATACCAAGCGAAGTGAAATTAATTGTCCCCTATTAGAAATGAAACTCAGATTACGAGCTCTTTCTGTGCTGATCTATATTATAATGCAGGATTAAGAAGCTTATATAATTCTAACGTCACACATGAACATAAATGGTACTATTCATGTGAATTCTTTTGAACTGATTCATTCAATTCATCGTTGAAATAAGACTAAAGACGATAAGTCGATGCTATTACATGTACAATCTAATTTATTTTTTCATTTGGTCGCAGGGGTTTATAAAAGGGAAATTAATGAAATGTTATAAGAAATATAACTTCGTAATTAAAGTACAATTAAAACAAAATCAGTCGGAAATTCAGCTCTAAGGGTGAAAGATATTTTGTTAGATTAGTCCTGGGTCTGTCAGTGAATGTTTAGGAGTCCATATATACTTTGTATTTCCCCAGCCAAGGAAAAAACACGTCAGTGTGTGAGAGTAGCTCAACACGGAGCAATAATCGATATAATCGAAACTAAGTCTATTGTATTATTCAAAAGTCTATGAAAACAAACTCTGCATTTAGACTGATGTACAAAACATTAATTATGTTAAAATTATTTATACATTTTTATAAACATTACCTTTAATCCCATAGAAAAGGTGAATTAAAAAAAAATGTTTCCATACTTCAAATGGTCGACCACTTTGTTTTCCAGATTCTGCAGAACACAAGACGATGAGACTGGGTTTATCATGAGAGAGGGGAAACAGAAAGTAAACAGAAAAAAGATTGAAAAAATAGAGCTTAGAAGAGAGTGAGACAGAAAAGTGGAAAGAAGTTAAAAAAGGCCTCAAAATGAGTGAGTGAGTGAATGAGAGGGAGATAGATAGATAGATAGAGAGAGAGAGAGAGAGAGAGAAAGAGAGAGTTGAGTAAAGGTAAAGGGAGAGAAGGTGCAACAAATCAAGGGATGAACGAGAGAGGAAAGCAAGAACCAGAGATAGAGTGAATAAGGGGCACAGGAACTGAAGAAGAAAGAAAAAAAAGGTAAACATAGGGAGGTGTTTGAAAAGATAGGTGGAGTGGGAGAATGGGGAACATGTTAATGGACGGAATCATAAAGCGAGCGAGAGATTTGGTACGAAGAGGAGAGAAAAGAGAACAAGTGGGTGATAAGGGGAGGTATTTAGAGTACAGGAGAGTAAAATGTTATCTGATCGCTAAGAAAGACAAGTAGGTAAGAAAGATCGAGAGGAAAATAGACAGAACGGTAAAAAGGAACGAGGAAGAGGAAAAGGATAAAAGAGATAAGCAGACAAAGACATCAAGAAGGGGCAAAGAGAGGAGACTGACTGAGTTAGAGAGAGAGAGAGAGAGAGAGAGAGAGAGAGAGAGAGAGAGAGAGAGAGAGAGAGAGAGAGAGAGAGAGAGAGAGAGAGAGAGAGAGAGAGAGAGAGAGAGAGAGAGAGAGAGAGAGAGAGAGAGAGAGAGAGAGAGAGAGATATCTCGGACTGACATTAAAAAAAGTGAGAAGAAAAAAATTAAGGGAGAAAGAGGGTGATGGCCCAATCCTCTGATACCCCCACTGAAGTCAGCGTTTCTGTTCCTGTTTATGTTTCGTCCCGATTCCAGCCTGTAGAGCGAAGTGTTTAGCCGGGTCTATAATCTTTTCAACAAACAATCTTATCGTGTATCAATATCAATCAGGTCATAGATACTTTTACAGAACCCAGTCGACTTAGTGCCGTTGTCAGGCTTTGAAAGAGTAATTACTTTGTTAGTACAAAACCTAGGGATAAAATTACGTTTTATGAGTATTGACGACACCATTGTCTGATTGTCATTGAAGATATACTAAAACGTTTAGCCTCTTTCTTTTTTCTAAATCGTAATCTATTTACTAATCGCCACACAAATTATGCGAGTTTTGCCATCAGTTATACGTTTTTTGCTACGCTTTTATTTTGGATTTACTAACAAATAAAAGAGAAAAAACAAGTGTATAACCTATAGTTTAATACCGGTAATGTGTTTTGTTCTTTTAAAGGTTTATGCATTAAAAATAAAAAAAAATTCTACCGGAAGTTTATAACCGTCTAAAAAATAAAAGACATTTATAAAAGTATTTTATTGAGAAAATGAACCTTTTCACACAACATAAATAAAAATGCTGAATGTTATGCATATGGCCCTACATTCGGTGCACAATCGTTTGCTTAAAGAATAAAGGTGGTTTAATTTCATACAACATCAGATTTCACTTTCAACATTTGACTAGAACCACTCAGTAAAGCCTCTTTTATGGAACCGCTTTAATCACACTTTTAACCTCAATGGCCATTACCACAACCTCCTTCACGACCATCCATAATTACTACTGACACGTTCCACCTTATCATCAAAATTGGTTTCCTTTCTGTAACTATTACCACCACTGACCTTCTCCTTACCATGATCATAATTATCCTTATCATCATCATCACCATCATTATCATTAACATCACCTCAACCCTTATCATCACAAGAATCATCAATATCTCCTTCCATCTTCTTATCTCTATCTTCTCAGTTGTCTTGTTTTCTTTTGTGCATTATTTTCAGAGTCGTCGACAAGATGTGCATAAAAACTAAACAAACCGAGCAAATAGAGAGAATAAAAAGTAATTATCATCTCAAATACTGGCAGTTGGAAACCGCATTTCCTCCACATTTTAATTATGACGGAAAAAAAATCTTTTGAAGGAGTCAGGGCGGCCGGAGGCAACTTCAAACCTGTTGCCCAGAAAGTTTCAAGGATTAAGAAAACTTTTTGCAATACCTGTAATAAAATTATCTTCTCAGAAAACTTATTCATCTTCTTTTGCAGCAATTATCTTGTGACCTGCCTTTAAAAAAAAGTCTCATAAATAACAGCACAATAAGTAAAATATTTCAATGCTGGCTGCGTCTATAGAATTATAAATAACGAGTAATTATGAGTAACGTTTCGAAATTGTCGGGAAACAAAAAATCTATGAAAAATAATTAAATATGAAGGATTAACTATTGAAAGGCCTAGATTATAATTAAATCACTTTTATGATGAAACGATTATTGTCACAAAGTTCTTCAATCATTCGCAATTAATAACTTCAGATAAAACAAAAATTATTACTTATTAATTGTTATGGTTGACCAGTTGATTTCGTAAAAAAAAAATAAATTACCCTTGAAATAACGAGGCTTATTGTTTCCAAGAAAAAAAAAGTATATAAAAAGAAATAGCATTTCTTTGTGAAATAAAGTATGGACCTAAGAGACGTTTTTATCTTATGACCGGATTGATTATATGTGCCTGTTCTTGAAAAAAAAAAGAAAGAAAGAAAGAAACTACGGTACCTTACCCTAATGAACATGACTAGGGCACAAACTTTTTAACGACTTAATGAAAAAAAATCGCGGTAACGCGTTGCTTGGCATATTTGCTCAATCTGCCGATCGCAATTCTTTTGAAACCGATTCCTTAGTCCCTAAATTACTCCTAAGGCATGTAGGCAAATATACCTACCACATGGCTAAACAGTGTTACCTTTGTGCTCCTAAGAAAATCTAAGCAAAGACAGCACTTGCGTTTGGTTGAAAAGCGATTTCGTTGACCACAATTACGGGAATCCTTCGGCCAGGGAAATCCGATCCGTGTGTTAAGCTGCTGCGGAGAAGAAAGGCTTAGATTATTTCCATACTGGTTTCCAGCCATGGTCGCAGCATGGATTCTCCCCTACTGCGTCATTTAATGTTGATATGAAAGGGTGAATGTTAATATGACGCGCTCTTTCTTTCCTTGTTGAACTCTACGTAAATAAAAAAGTTGAAAAAAAAAATAATAAAGGAGAAGGAATCATGCGGAATTGAAATCCAAATAACAAATAAGTCAACATGATTTATGACAGATGCCTCAAATCAATCTCTCAATAAAAATGCAGAGGGGAACCCAAACTGAAACAAAAAAACCCCGAAAAGCAGAGGAGGTTTAATCCTTTAATTTTTTTTTTTTTTTTTGTGTTTGAAATCTTATTTAAAGGTGAAAGAGATTGCCATTATGCTAAAATGAAAGAATAAATTCATTGACATAAAAATGGTAGATGTTTTCGAAAAGAACTATGAACTATACATTGGAAAAGTTATTTTAAGGAATAGTGCTTGAGAATTTATTGCCCATATCAATCAAACAATTGATGATGTCGAAATTTGCGCGAACATGTAAAATTTAGTTTTGTAATATGGATTTCAAGATTGTCGAGGGGATTAAAAAAATGTATATTACACAGTAATTGATTGTTCTGCTAAAGTGAAATAGACTATCTTTTTCCAGAGTCATCAGTGGGTGGCTTTCATTTAAAACCTTTCACTTATGGATGATGCATGAAGCGAATGTTCTATTCACGACACGGAGAGCGGGTGAACTTTTCAGGACTTTGCCATTTCCATGTTCATATTCTTCTTGCCTCTTCCTTTTTTTTAAGTTCTTGAAATAGTGCATAATATTATTATCTTCGTCATCATTCTATAATTAAATGCAGTTTGAATATTTACCTCTACATCCTTAAAAAATATAAAAAAATAAGAACCAATCTTGCGCCTCCTCTATTGCTCTCACTGTGTTATTCCGGCTTCAATACACACTCTTTTTATCTTGCAATCTTTATTTTAATTTTGTTTACACACTTTCCTTGAATTCTCGTTCTCCTTTTTCTTTTCCTTTTCCTTCTCTCTCTCTCTCTCTCTCTCTCTCTCTCTCCCTCTCTCTCACACACACACACACACACCCTCCCTTGAGGACACCCTTTCCCACCAATCGTTTGAGTGCCCAAACCCGCCCATACAAATCCCGAGACTGTCTGT
Source organism: Elysia crispata (assembly GCA_033675545.1). Taxonomy (NCBI): domain Eukaryota; kingdom Metazoa; phylum Mollusca; class Gastropoda; family Plakobranchidae; genus Elysia; species Elysia crispata. The sequence goes on along the minus strand of JAWDGP010000082.1, from coordinate 398,239 downwards.
TATCGCGAGGACCACCAGGCAGAGCAAACCCCAGACAAGTTAATCTTCTGCGATGATGAAAGAGAGCAACTCTGTCGGAGCACCAACATTTTGAGACGCAGCGCGTGGCAGCCGAGCACTGCAGATTGTTTCCGCGTCCACACCGCGCACACAGCCTGCCTGCTTCTGTGGCTGTTCTGTCGAGGCTCGCAAGCCGAGCTAGAGAGTCAGTGGTAGAGCTGTAGAAATCGATCACAGATCTTAATCGAAAATATCATCTGGAATCTAAGCTGTTTATACAAAAGCAGTGTTTGGCATAGTTCGGTTTCGTGGAAGCATGAGGTAATGTGCACCGAGCACAGCACGTGGAAAGAAGTGATCTGTAGTTTAAATTAGTTAAGCCGTTGGACCAAAAATGTAGACTTTAATGTGCTTCTTAAATTTTAAAAAAGTATCGCAGCCTAGCCATATGTTTTGTTTCAATTCTTTATAACGCAATCGGTTTTCCGAATATAACAACGTAACTCGCTACTAGATTAATACAACTTTGGAACCAATCGAGCAAGGATTATTCTTAAAATGTGATGAAAAACAAAACAAACAAACAAAAAAAAAAAACCCTCAACGATTATGATTGAAACTGATGTGTACCTAATTATGGTATTAAAGATAATTTAGAAAACGGAGGTCTACTTTCATCTGCGGTAGAAGATAATTAAAACATAAACTTTCTCAATATTTTTTGACCTAGATGCATTAAACGAGGAATATAATCTTTATAATCATAAACTTAATGACTTAAGTTTTGTGTACCGGTGTACGTATCAAGAAGACCTGCTAATAAAGACGTGCTGGATTCACTTTATAAGTTTATATCATTTCGCTTCTTTATTTTTCTGCTATGAAGGTATGACTTTCTCTTTTGAATAGGTTCTAATATTTGCATTATAAAATTTAAAAAGAAATGAAGCTTTACTTTTGATAGTGACCGCTCTGACAACGCGTCGTTTTCACAGAATGATTCATTTTTATTGTGTTGCTGTATTTTAACCAAGCAGCAATTATGCGAGATCAAATAACATTTTGATCACATTTGACCACTCGTGACCACCAAAACATCCTGATAAGGATTATAGAGCAGCAAGAAGAGGTATACCACATCGGTAAGTACAATGACTTATTCAGGTGCGATTTATGTTTATTTTAGAATGAATGAATATAAACTGCAAAAATTTTCTGAAAATATATCTACATTATATTGAGAAAATGCAGATGTCATGTATTACGGTATACTATAGGCCTATTGTATAAAGCTATCACAATTAGATGAATTAGATATAAGGTGACGAGTGGGAGAGAAATACAGGGAAACAGAAAGATATAGGGGAGAGAGACAGAAAGAGATTAAGAGAGAGAGAGAGAGAGAGAGAGAGAGAGAGAGAGAGAGAGAGAGAGAGAGAGAGAGAGAGAGAGAGAGAGAGATAGAGAGAGTGAACACATGCTTTGTCGACCAATATATTTTGTGGTGTTTCCATACAATCATTAAATTTTAATGACTGAAGTCTTGTCAATTTTATTAATGCTATAAAATCTTAATTCAATGACGAACTATTGGATAGCGAGTGAAATCAAAACTGTTAACCGTGAGACTCTATACATGCCATATTTGCAAGTTTTCATATCTTCATAATATCAATATTGTTTATGGATCGTCTGGTAGATCGCGAAAGTGTGAACAACAATAAGGCAACAGTATCTATAAAAAAAAGTGATTTTGACCTAGAGTTACGACCTTTTAGAAGCACTCCTGCAACCTCAAGTTCAATGTTTATAGCGTTGCGAAACAGAAATTTATTACTTGATAAAACGTATCGTCTAGCACACACAGTTAAACTAAACCTATGGAGATATTTTTATGACAATTATTTCATACCTCGTCCAAGTGTGAGGAATGTCATAAAATCTGTAATTTTGTTTTCCACTATAATTGTGTTTGTTTAGGTTTTTTTTTTTAAGTTTTCAAACCAAGGTCAGATCTGGTAAAATAAATGAGATTCGATCCTACTACTGATAGCTGCTACAGCCAGACTTTCAATCATGCGTCCTCTTGGCTGCGAGCACAACGCTGTACCGACTGAGCTATCAGATCCACGGCCCCTTCTGTGTTGTCTAATTATATTTTTATTTTTTTTTAAAGAATTACGTTACGATCTCTATAATCATCAATCGAGTTTCAATATTTTAATAGCACACTATATTCTCCTTCAATTAGTGTAACTGATACCGAGGAGCAAAGTAGTACTTTCAGGACTCATACAAACACATGCAATCTGTTTACATAATATATTAATCTTTATTCGCCTTCACTGGTACTAATTGTTTAAAGAAATAAAAAAAAATATCAGTATGTTAAAATGATTATTCATTCGCGAAGGTCAAAACCATCCTGTTTTGAAGTGTAACAAACTGGCTTTCATCCAGGAACTATCACACTCCAAAGATGAGATAATTTGTGATGTCCGGAGTTTAGAACCAAGTTGGATAGTCCAAACTAAAGGTCACATAGCGAATAAAGTCAGAACAGCCCGACTACAAAACAAATTATCCCCGATTATCTTATTTTTGAGCCTTATTGTCGGACTTCTTGCGATCTTTTAGAGTCTCGTTTCTTATCTTTGAAGATGGTCGATTTCCGAGATGGTGAATTCCAAGTTTATGAAAGAAAATTTCTTCTGTATTTAGATAAAAGATTCCCAGCGATATCACAATAAGGTATTCGAACAACAACGACGTGATGTTACATGGCTAAGGAGTCAGAGCAGCTATTGAAATACTGCAAGCTACGTGACATAAGGCAGATGGGTGTTTGTGGGCATGGTTCGCTATCATATGATGAGATGGGTGATAAGCCAACAATTACTTTATTTGCGCAAAGACCAACTTCGTTTATGTCACATAAAACACCTGTTCTTTGTGTTCCTATACCTCTTTTTTGCTAAAGCATTAGTGACAATCACAGAAGTCTTTATACCCTTCCTTACAACGGCCATACACGCTCTTTTTGGCAACAACGTTACATCCCCATGAATGCCTTTCAAATTAAATTTCTAATATCACTGATCATGCATCCAGCAATAAGACTAGCAAACTGTAACCAAGGAAAGGAGACCCTAACAATGAAATTTTGTATCAAGGGGTTATACTGATGGCATATGTTCCTTCCATTCGGTACCCAATAATGAAGTGTTGATGAGCAATTTAAATCCTCGGCCAGAGGCACAAATAATTATATACAAACAACCATCGCAAGACATGTTCTCTGCCTGTTTGGGCTTTGAATATTAGGCAGCGTCTTTCTCACAACTTTTTATTATATTAAAACTAGACATTTAATGTAAAAAATGATCACAAACCACCAGGCCTTGTTGCTTTCACGATATCCTACAACTGCCAAACCACTCGTTCAGGACGTAAATCGCCCGTAGTTGTTATTTACACGGTCAATATAATTCTGCTTGCCGAAAAGTTTTGTTGAGAAAAAACAGAGATTGTCGAGTTCTTTTAGCGTGAGTAATACTACTCGCCCGATCATTAAAATAATCTTTTTTTTTTTTCTTTCTTTTCCTAGAAGACTTTCTCAATTTTCATCTGTGTATCGTGGAGAATACGGTTTCTTCTGTTCTGAGGAAGGATGCTACAGAAAAATATCGATTAGCAGTCGTGGCTTCACCACTGAGGCCCCAGGTCTACGGGACACACACACATACACATACACACAAACGCTGTGAGCGCTAGATCTTGGTCTAGATTCTAGACGCTCCATGGGGCTGCCGCTTGTTAACGCGCGTGCTATTTGGGAAGTGAGAAGATTGGGGGCTGGGCCCATACAGATAATAGCTGTTGCGTGAAGCTTTGTAAATAGCTTCCTCTCTCGTATTTTCTTTCTCTCTCTCTCATTCGCTTTCTTATTCTGCCTTACGCCACCCCCCCCCTTTTTTTCCCCCTCTTTATTTGTTGCCCTTCTGTTCTTATTGGGGCATATCATCACATAGTTCCTTCTTTCTTCTCAGGACCTCACGCCTCGAATGCCAATCAATCGCATTCTTTGCCATGTTTTTGTAGAGTACTAGCGAAATCTAGAAATAAATGATAAATTAGAGTAATCTCAATTGCCAATCCTAATACACAATATGCAAAACTAATAAAGCATAACTACATAATACCCTTTTATGCTGAATGCTTTCTCCTCTCTTAACTCTGGTCAATGTTACACAAATGATCTGTTTTAATTTGTCACAAAAACTGAACAAAGAAGGAAGCATATAAACGCCCAGGGCGCCGGGACCTATATTCAAAGAAGACGCTCGAACGTTAAAACATTATTGATTAGAACGAGAAATCAGGCACGACCTGAGAATGTCGGTGCGAGTCGAGCCGTAGCAAGGTGTAAAATCTTGTTTTCAAAGTGGTTTATGAGGCGTTCCTTGTTATTTGAATAGTGAATAGCGTTCCTCATTGCTTGCGAGCAAGATTCATTCAGCTTTCTATTTGACGTTATTTTGGGATCAAAACGGAGGAAGACGGGGGGGACGAGGGGGGGGGAGAGAGAGAGAGAGAGAGAGAGAGAGAGAGAGAGAGAGAGAGAGAGAGAGAGAGAGAGATTGATAAATACTGTAGATTAGTGAAGTCCGGATACAAGAAATTCCTGCCTCCTTCAAACTTTTCAAAGGGCGTTGCACATTTTTGTTTAGCGCTCTTATTTTTTGTATTATCAAATAAGGAAGAAAAAGAGATAAAAAAAAAAATAGATGGATAGATGGAGAGAGAGAGAGAGAGAGAGAGAGAGAGAGAGAGAGAGAGAGAGAGAGAGAGAGAGAGAGAGAGAGAGAGAGAGAGAGAAAGAGAGTCAGAGAGAGAGAGAGAGAGAGAGAGAGAGAGAGAGAGAGAGAGAGAGAATAGAAGAGAAATCTTTTAAGATTTGTGTTTATTTCCATGTTAATGTATTACCTTTTGTTTCAATAGCATTACTCTGCTTCCCTCTATCTTTATATCTATCTATCTATTTATCTCTACCTACCTATCAATCTTATTATCTTATATAAACTCTGTTACTCATACATGCTTTTTCTTACTTTTTTTTTAGACTAGTTATGTTGAAAAATTTCTTCCATTCTTTATTATTCTACCCTCGAACACATGGCATAAGACGCGCGGTCTAGCTCTAGACTACATTAGTACATAGTTACCTAGTTGCTGTCCTTTGGAATGAGGCGCATCTTCTGTACTGTGGCCAAGGAACTTATTTGTTTACTGTGTATCAAATAGACAGTTTCGGCCTGTTTGGATGTTACTTGACACCTTAGTCGTGTAATATAAGCTTGTCGTATCGCTCTATGATCACATAGGTTTATCTTTTTATTCTTGTGCCATTACCTTTCTCATGGGTTCCATTTTTCTATTAGTTTATCTGCCCGCGCCTCACAATTTAATCCTCTGAGGTAAATCAATATGGTCATTTGGTCAAAGCTTTAAAACACGGCATCTTATCGTCAATCAATGCCACTCAAGTTCATTTCGCACCCCTTGCCTTGGTTCTTCCAAGCCCTTTTGTCTATTATCTCCGAAGTCTTGTCCTGGCTTTTCTCTCCTCTCCCCTTACCTCGTCTTTCTGTGTGTCTCCTCCTATCTGTTTCTTTCCTCTCCCCTTACCTCGTCTTTCTGTGTGTCTCCTCCTATCTGTTTCTCTCCTCTCCCCTTACCTCGTCTTTCTGTGTGTCTCCTCCTATCTGTTTCTTTCAATTCGCACGAGTTTCACCTACATGTATTTGAAACGGAGAGGAACTAAGAGACGCTCAACAATAAACAATTTATTCCGCCTTAGTTTCTCTCTCTCTCTCTCTCTCTCTCTCTCTCTCTCTCTCTCTCTCTCTCTCTCTCTCTCTCTCTCTCTCTCACCCCCCTCCCTTCCCCACCCTCTCTCTCTCTCTCTCTCCCTCTCTCCCCCCCCTTCCCCACCCTCTCTCTCTCTGTCTGTCTGTCTCTCTCTCTGTCTGTCTGTCTCTCTCTTCTCTTCTTGTTTTTCGTACCTAGTTCATGTTTGCTTTATCACCTTTTGACTTGTTATTTCTTTCCTCGTATTACCCTCAATCAATCCAATTCTCTGCATATTTGAAAAGCTCCCCTTTGATCTCTCTCTCTCTCTCTCTCTCTCTCTCTCTCTCTCTCTCTCTCTTTTTCTCTCTCTCTCCCTCTCTCTCTCTTTCTCTTCCTCTCTCAGTTTCTTTCCAACTCCCTTTTATGTCTACGAAAATGTAGCTGTCTCTGTCTTTGCCATCTCTCTTTCTCTCCGTCTCTTTAGGGACTAAATAATCTATCAACCAATCTATCTGTTCATTAACTCGGGTAACCATCTACTTTATATTTAATATACTGTCTTCAGGGCTCCCTATCACCGCCTGTTTTGCTTCTCCGCCGGCTGCTTTCCTCACTCCTTCAATTAACATCTTACTCGGTGTACCTCCGACTATTAGTGTAAATAAAATGGCTAACAAAATTCATCACGAGAAATGCGAAGGTCAAACCTTTTTTTTAGTTGAGATACTTCTTGACACCTTTTAAGCTTCGTAAGGGTATTGTTACCGTAACCACTTTGAATCAATACATTCATTATTTTTCTTTTTAACATAATGAGCGAATCACAAACATAAAGGCAAACGCAGTTCCGAATACATAACAACAGGATTTTAATTACATTTTATCTCTAGGCTTCTTTTGAAGAAAGGTGTTGTACATTGAACAGGTTCAATTATAGGTGTAAAATATTACATTTTCGCATCTAAGGACGTGAACCTTTACAAAGCATAAATAATTATACTTCGGTGAAATTCCTCGGAGAGTCATAAAAAACATCTGGAGGTACGTTAGACGCCGGGCTATATTCAGAAATTGAACTTTACTCTTAAGATATCTTAAATAATTTTTTTTAAAATAAATTACTGAATTCTCAAGCTAGAATTTACATCGAGATAGGTTTCAGTCTGTATACATATATTTACTTGTACCAGCTTTTCTGTGTAGGACAAAGTTGGAATTACTAAAAAGCCCTCATTTGCATATATTTTCATGAAGATATTGGAATACTATTTTTCTTTATCTTATTCTAAAGTCAAAGAAAGCGGACTTACTTTGGCATTCCTCTGCTTTATTTATTTTTAGTTTTTAAATTTTTAAAAACTTTTTGTCACTTTCAGTGCATAGCAGTCATTGATTTTCCTTGAATTACTTTGAAAGTGGAATGGCTGTAGTTCTTTCCTTAATGTAATTCTCCTTAATGATAGTATTAACAGTCACCTAATGAGCCGGAGTCCATGTCGGTTTTAAGCAACATTGAACCAATCCTCTTACTGTGCTGGTGCAATATGCATATGAAAATACATGTCGTTTCAATGGTTACTGTTATTTTTAACAATTTTGTTTCGAATCTAAAGTGAGATCGCGTCATATGCTATCTTTAATTAGGTAAGGTTGTCATAATGATATAATGATGGCGTTTCAAAGTTATCAACTCGTTTTTTAAAGTTCTCCCCCCTCCCTCCCCCAGAATCTTGAAAATTAACCTTAATACTATCTCCTGGAGCCGCAGAGTTAGGCTACGTATAGGTCTAGAGTATTCTCTCTGTTGCTCACCCATTTTCCCTCGTTTGGTCTTTGTAACATCCTGCTCCACACTGCCTCATTATTTCACTCCATTCATCGTTCAAGTTATCAGCAGACAGAGCTCATTGCGCAAAACTAGATTTAGATATAATCCAAAGCCTAGTACTTGGTCCAAACCCCTCAGCTGATGGAGATCTAGAAGTCTATTTTCCAGCAGTTGTCGCAGCGACCTCGAACACAAATTAATGATAGTGTGACCCGACCTGAGCTTGTCGTGAGTGACCTCTCTTCACTGATGCTCATGAAAATTGCAGCCATTAAAATCTTTAGTCTTGTGTGGCGCTCCACTGGAAGCAAAGTAACATTCATGCTAACGCCATGATACTATAAATATGTTTCGTTTGTCTACCATGTAGATCTACTTCTTTAGTAGTTCATGGGGTTAAATTTTGCCTTTTCACTTGTTATTTTTAATTTTCGTTTGCCTTCAGGACTTCTGAGTTGTCCTATTATTTCCATGACAGGGGATCAGGAAGATCTATTGCTAATATCTTCTTACTATTCTCAATCAGCAAAAATTAGACAGCAAAGAAAGATTTGGCAGTGAGAAAATCTTACGGTGAATTTCTGGCCTAAGGCTAGTGGAATTGCTCCATTGAAAAGAAAAAAAATTCCGAAATGTGTGAAGGCCGATTGGTACTGAATTAACGGTACTAACTAAAAACTGAACTCGCTAAATGAAAACTTAACGTGCGTTAAATTTTTTTACAAGCATAATGTTGCTTTTTACGGCGTTATTGACTGTTTAATCAGCATGAAAAACACTTACGCAGCAGGATACTAAAGTAACTGGCTTTTTTTTTCCGACTAAAGAGTTTTAGCACTGTGAGTATATTTAAGATTGAGGAGGGAACGTTGGCTGTAACTTTGTTTTCTTGTAGGAAAGTTTTACATGCCGTTTGATAAGCAGATTAATTACATTATGAATTTAGTACTGAAGTAACTAACTGAAACAAAATAATATATCAGATTTGATTGAACTCTTCGTTTGATTTGATATTAAATTTTTTGCTCGTCCATTTGGGTGATGAAGGTTATTGTAATAGACGCCAGACCTGTTAGGCCTGAATTTATTGTTTGAATTTAGAAAGACAGGCAAGATAAAGGTGGTCTAAATTGGCTACAACAAAGAGAGATAGTATGGGCGTAGACAGGAGTCAGTAGAGTAGCTGCTAGGATGTAGCTAGCCTGTCATTATCTTCAGCTACTTTTGGTTCATTATACCTGATCCTCCACTGGGCAGCGGCTTTGTCTCGTGAGACTGGCATGCGAGTGCTAGGTGGATACTGACAGCGAGATTATAGATTAGAGATGACATGGAAACCATTAATAGTACCGAGATAATACAGGGGTATTAAAGCATTCCGGGATTCCCACCCATAATTTGAACGATAGCGAGGTCCAACGCCCCTGCGCGTGCGTTTTAGTTGGTTTCTTTTTTATAGTGAGTGATGACAAAGAGAAGAAGCAGGTGAGAGAGGTGTTAGGTGTGAGTGAGGGCCCGTGTTTGGGCTCATCGATTTTTATGTGTTGATGTTTTAGGTCAGGAATGTGTAAAGGGAGCTAAAAATAATGCTTGCTTGCCGAGTTGCTTTGTCTTATATGCTGATGTTTAAAATTACTCTTGTGCAGATAAAAGATTGTGACCATGCCGCAGAGGAAGAATTAGAGTAAAAATAGGGTAAGATATTGAATTTTGGAAAAGGCGATGAATTTTGTATCCAGACATGGATAAATAGGATTAAAGAAATCGGAGAAAAAAAAAAAAAAACCAAAACAAGAACACATGGAGCTTTTAAATGTAAAAATCCAGATATGAAATTAGATGGCCAAAGAGTATTAAGATTCATAAAGTTATTTGAATTTCCTGTGACTTATGTGACTGTTTATAATTTTAGTTTCTTCAGGACTGAAGCTTTCCTTTTTTAAATCTTCAAGATCTCAAAGCTTTTTAAATATTCCCCCGTTTTACAAAGCTATTACCTTAAAATGATCGTTAAACAAAGATTTTCTCAACAATAAAACCAGATTTTACAGCACAACGATGTAGAATAAATGAAGACTTTTCTTTAGCTCTGAGCGAGCGTTTGGCTTGTTTCAAAAGAAAAATTAAACATAGTGGTATAATTGTTATAAAGGCTGATAAAAAAGAGAGATGAGAGTTTCCACGTAATAGAGAAAGACAGCTTATACGTTATTTGGATAGATGGAAAAATATATCTAAGGTTAGAGAAGAAAAGAGAATAAGAAGAGAGGACAGGGATAGGTTGATAGTAAATTAAGGGGAGAGGAAGAGAGAACAACGTAGAAGAAAAAAGAACAATATCCAGCATTGATTTGGATAGTGCCTCCGTCCCCCCAAAAAAAGAAAAAAAAAAAGAGATAGAGAGACAGAGACAGAGACAGAGAGAGATGAGGTTGGGGAGGAGGAAGAGACTGTGTGCGCTTGTTAAAAAATATGAACCAAAACAGGAAGCTCAGCACTTTCTCATCTTCTTTCAAACCTATCATTTTTTTAATTACACTGTGGTAGGCTGAAAACCTGCATAAACAAATGGTGCGCTGCAAAATTAACAACAATGATGTATGGACAAGAGCACCTGTCTCTTTTAGTGATGACAACTTCCATAAACGATAATTTCAAACAAAATGAAGAGACTTTCTCAGGTATGAACTTAAACGGAAAGGTTAGAAGACTAGAGGAAAGCGGAAGCGTGAAAAGTAAACGAAAACAAATGAAATCATGTAGAAAAAAAGAAAGGATGAATGAGACTAGAAGGAAAATTTGTCAAGGAATGGAAACGTTTTGAGCAAAACGTGTTCTCTCTCTCTCTCTCTCTCTCTCTCTCTCTCTCTCTCTCTCTCTCTCTCTCTCTCTCTCTCTCTCTCCCCCCTCCCTCTATTCTTTCTTGGTAGCCTCTGTTAACCCTGAAAGCGCAGTCTGTCCATTCTTTGAAAATGAGTCGTCATTATAAACATTTTTTTTTTTTTTTTTTTGAACCTTGAAAGGTCTCTGCTAGCCGTATTTTGCGGTAGGCCGCACTAATTCGCACTACTGGCGGAAGTAAGTAATCACCATTATAATACAAGCACAAGGCTGGCTGAGAGAAATCATCTGAGGTCAGATGCAAAACGTGACGGTCATGTTGTGCCGTTACAACTGGCCTGCCTCATTATCCATCTGGCATGTCTAACAATTGCCAGTCGGGGAGAATGATGTTGATGGGGCTCGTTTGTGATTCACTGAAAGAGACATCATTCTGTAAAGTAAAGAAACGGGTGCTTTTTATCAGAAACCTCGCTTCGTTCATTTATTATTGATCGGCCTACAAACTATAGAAGTAATTATCCGAGAATTAGTTACAATGCGGTAGGAGATGAAAAATTTAAGAAAAAATGTTTTTTCAATTTACGCTTTGCATGCATAGCGGGTGATATCCAAGAAATTGTGATGATTAATAATTGAGACCATTCACTGAAAGCTCGTTTTTTTTTTTTCGATGTCTACAAGAATCAGTAAAAATGACAGGAAGATAACCGATCTAATTCTACACTTATCGCTCCTTACATTTGTGGCAAACAATGCACAGCATTTTCATGGATAATATCATCACTGAAATATTGCAACCGAGAGAGAGAGAGAGAGAGAGAGAGAGAGAGAGAGAGAGAGAGAGAGAGAGAGAGAGAGAGAGAGAGAGAGAGGGGGAGGGAGAGGGAGAGGGAGACAGAGAGTAAGAGAGTATTAAGAAAAGATGAAATCAGGCATTAAGAACGAATATAAAGACTCAGGGACACAATTTTACAATGCAAACTGGCAAATAATGAGAGAAAGAGACAAGAGATGATACTGATTTGTAAGGGTGCGACACTGACAATTGACTACCCGCTGGATCAAAGAAATCATGGAAATTGTTAATTTGTGCTATGGGAACGCCCCAACAGATATTCACAAGCCCTTATGGTCCAGATACTAATAATAATGGGAATAAGCACTCCTGGTTTGTAGCCATGCTCCTTGGCCTGTCTTTGAGTGACAGGCCACACACCCGCGCTGTAGCACAATGGTGCGCGTTAACCATTAATGCTCCTCAAAACAATGGTCACAATTTAGTCACATCTCTCCTCAAGAAGTTTCTTGATGCGACTACGGTATCGGTTCTAAAGAATCGGGCAGTTGCATGACTGTAAATTATTCTTGGTGTCTAAGAAACGGCTAAACTGAAGTTCAAATGTTTTGAAATGTTTTTTTATTTGGCTATAAAAATAAAAGTTTGTCATTCTAACTGAATGTGGCGATTAAAATTTTGTTTTGGAACTAAAAAAAAAAAGTAATAATAATAATAATAATAATAATAATAATAATAATAATAATAATAATAATAATAATAATAACAATAGTAATAATAATAAAATTAACAAGTGAAAGGGATTCAGAACGGATTTCCTCTTGAGTTATTTTATTATGCGACAATCTTTCAAGGTGTGTAACAAGGTTCTTAAATGGTTTAAGCACAAAGCGCGTTTTTCGTTTTCTAATAATACCATGACTACTTGCGTTTTCCTTCCTCTTGACACATGGGGACATAGAAGGCGAATAGATTTTGAACGCGGGCAAACCGATTATCCTCTCGTATCGCACAAAATCTAAATTATTCGCATTTTTTATTTGTCTTGGCTTTGCGTCTAAATATTCTGTTAACATAGTGGCAGACTCATTAGTCAGATAATGAATTTTCCTGTTTCCACTGTCTGGATGTCATGAGACAAGTAACCGATGAGAGGATCGTGACAATGGGGAGCCGATTACAATTCTTGGTCAACTAATACTGTTGAACCGTGCGTCTTGGGTATATTTAACTTCGGAATTATGTCTTTGTCTTGCTCTTAAAATGCTTTGCTTTAAAGCCGCGCGAGTCAATGTATTTTGTGTCAGTTCTCTCCCTTCATTCTTTCAACCGATCTCTTTGTTATGTGTCTGCATGGCTGGATGTTTCTTTGTCTGTCAGTTTGTCTGTTCGTCTCTCTCTCTCTCTCTCTCTCTCTCTCTCTCTCTCTCTCTCTCTCTCTCTCTCTCTCTCTCTCTCTCTCTCTCTCTCTCTTTCTCTCCCTTTGTTCCTCTTTTCCACATTTCTCTCTTTCATTTCCTGTTTGTATGCCAGAAACTTGTGCTAGTTTTTCCTATCATTTTCTTCCAATAATAGATAGCACCTTATTTGGTTATATAATTTCATCTATGAAGAAAACAGGGCTTCAAACAATGTGAGAAAGGTTAATGAAACATGACAGTCATCACGCCGAATCATGAGAGAATAATAAATTTTAAGGTTTTACACATTAATTTTCGTTTTCCTGTTGCGTATATTGCAAATGTTAATTCACAAAGTAGAAGCTAAGAACTTACATGTTGTTTTGGAAGAAAATGATACAAAGTGTGTTATTGAGAAGTAAGAGAACTAGCCCAACCGGCATGGCCTGATCACAGAGCGAAAAATCCCTGAGGCGTCATAACAACTGCTTTGTTAGTTGCCTCGAGAAGGATAAACAGTTCGACCATCTTTGGTTCGACTGCTGGTAATTATTTTTATAAGACATCGTTTCCGTTTGAAGAAAGCTTTAAGCTGGAGCTTTAACCTTCAACCTTGACCCTTGGCTCAGGCGGAAGAGAGAACATGGGCATGTTTGTTTCTGGTCTCAGCGGAAGCATCCGACCAACGGTATCGAGTGAACCCAGGGAACCAGAATGAGGTACTCAATGGTGTTTATCATAGCAGTGAGACAAAAAGAATGATTTCTTGCATTAAACGGAGAAGGACATTTTTTTTTAGTCCGTCAAAATTGGACTTTAAACTGATCATTGGTCAAGTAAAGTCTGCGTCAATAACAACTTATTAACGGAATAAGCTGCAAATCTGTATTAACCCACTGGTATTTCTATACCATATTATGGCATATCAAGCAAAACTAATATTTAAAGGCCTGTGTAAAATAGACTGATTTAATCGAACTGTTATAATTTAGCTTAATGAGGAGAAAAAATAAGAAAGAAAGGCGGTTGTTTATCTACATGCACAACACATTCTTTAATTGATCAATATATTATGTAAAAAAAAGTTCATTTATTTTCTTGTATAAATAAATTAGTCTCTTGTTGAGAAAACTTTAGAGGATATAAAAGTTATCAAAAGTGCTATGATTCCATTTGTACATATTTGTAAGATGCTAAACAAGCAATTACATTGTTATTCCTTTTTTTTTTTTAAATCTTCCATTACATTGACAAAAAAAAGTTATAGAATATAAACAAAATCATGAAAATAGAGCAAAACTGTACGACTGCCCAGACCAGGTCTTTGATTATGTGACGGACTCAAAGAATGGACAAATAATGGATCGATGTCTCTAAAGTTCTCTCTGCGGGGCGGTTCTCTGTACACCAATCGATAGTGAGGCTGTTGCATAAGCGATTGTGCGAGCCGCAGGCATGGGCTAATACCAGCCTTAGATTGTAACACAGAATGGATGCTTTTTGTGCGTGAAGTGGGCAAGAAAAATATCCTTAATTAATACTCACGGCGATGACTCCATTGCAACATGAATTTAAATATTTAAGTTCCAATTTTCTTAAGATGTGAAGAGGAAAAGAAAGAGGAAAAGACTAAAAGAAAAATAAGAAAACGATGAAGGAGAAGAGATGATAATGAAGAAGAAGTAGAAAAAGAAAAAGAACAAGAAAGACAAGAAGGAGAAGGAGAAGGAGGAGGAGGAGGAGGAAAAGTAGAAGAAGAAGAAGAAGAAGAAGAAGAAGAAGAAGAAGAAGAAGAAGAAGAAGAAGAAGAAGAAGAAGAAGAAGAAGAAGAACAAGAAGAAGAAGAAGAAGAAGAAGAAGAAGAAGAAGAAGAAGAAGAAGAAGAAGAAGAAGAAGAAGAAGAAGAAGAAGAAGAAGAAGAAGAAGAAGAAGAAGAAGAAGAAGAAGAAGAAGAAGAAGAAGAAGAAGAAGAAGAAGAAGAAGAAGAAGAGCAGGAACAAGAACAAGAAGAACAAGAACTAGAAGAAAAATGCTTATATTATACGCATCTAACAACAAAAAACAAACAAAAAACTAAAAACCAAAACCAAAAACAAACGATTTCTCATTAAAGATGAAATGAGTGAAAGGAGGAAACGAACTCAGCGTTGATTTTTTAAAATTTTTTGTAACAGTCAATAGTTTTTTTTTTTTCTTTTTTTCTTTTTTTTTTTAAACTTTCCAGTTGGCCTATTTTTGTATTTTCTTTTAAGTTCATTTTGAAAAAGATGTGATCCTTACTTCCTGGGGCAAGGCGAACGCATTTTAGATAGGTCTTTTAAAGATTCCTACACAATATATTTTTTAGAATTGAAGACGTTTATATTGATTATTCACTAGCACTTGTCAAAACACTTTCAAGCTGCAGTTCATGTGGACAGCTAGCTAAGTTGCCTCAATAATAGCTCTTCTCAAAATTTAAGTTGTATCAAATCTTGTTTACAAGACCAAGTCTCATGAAGTCACTTTGTTAAGTAATAATTTATTACAATGGCCCATTGACTGCTTAATATTCTTTATGTTCTGCTATCATAAAAATCAACAAGAGTCTGTTATGTAATATTTTAAATTAGCTGGAGATATAACTTCAATTTATTTTCATGAGGGAATCTGAGAGATAAATTTCGCGAAGAAAAGAGTTTGCAAAATACGGCAAAAAGAATGTCAAAGAAAGAGAGAAAGAGTCCAAGAGAGAGAGGAAGAGACAAAGTGAGAGAGAATCAGAGAGAGAAGGCAGAGAGAGGGAAGGGAGAGACAGATCGAGCGAGATAGAGCTAGTGAGAGAGAATGAGAAAGAGAGAGAGAGAGAGAGAGAGAGAGAGAGAGAGAGAGAGAGAGAGAGAGAGAGAGAGAGAGAGAGAGAGAGAGAGAGAGAGAGAGAGAGGTGAGGGAGTGATAAAAATATTTAATACACTTTCCAATTACTTGGCTACGACACTGCTCATTGTCCGTCCTCAACAACGAAGCCAACGATCAAACGTAAAGAAGCAAGGAAATAAAAGGCCCGCAATAACAAGTGTATGAGACATTCGTTTTGCATACATTCTACTTGGCCACTTTTGTCTCCTCTCCACCCGTGAGGGTAACTTTGAATGTGAGCAGCTAGGCGCCCCAGGCGCGCGAGCATACACACACCATGCTATTAGCCAGCTTTCATCAGTGTCACCTGCCAGTCTGAGAGGCCTGAGAGAATGAAAGCTTTTTGAAATAGTTTTCGAGCAAAGGAAATGCTCCTTTCATGCATGCCTTGATACGCACCAATGAGTTCAACGAAAACGAAACCCGATTTAGAATTCACTTTCGCTCACAAAATACGATCATTTTGTTCGTATGTAAAGAATTATCAACATTTCAGTTTTGGCTCGTGTTTTTTTGAAAGAATGAGAGATGAAGTGAGAGAAAGAGAAAAAACATAGAGAGCGAAAGAGAAGGAGAGTAACATACAGACGGGCAGAGAAATCGGATTGGGGAGGGGTTTTAATCTAAATGCGTTTCCATAGTTATAAAAGATATCTCCAAAAGTGAAGTTATATTTGAATTAAAATTTAAGAAAACATAGCCTCCTAGTTTGAACAGCTGCTGGGAAGGGTCAATATCCTTATTTTCTTCTACCTCTCACTGTCTCTCTCTCTCTCTGTCCGTTTGTTTCTCTGTGTGTATCCCTCTCTGGGTGCAAAGAGCGCAAATAACTGTATCACCTAATCCGTGTTATTACGATGCTGAGTTAGTAATCGCACTCATAGGGAATTCTAGGATCCTGTTATGCCAGAGGCAGGGCTACTAAGATGTGATCTGGCCCAATCTTCAGGTAGCACATAACAGAATTTGAAAATCTATAAAACATTAATTCTTCTTCAAAAGTTACACTCATTAAAATACTTGCTTCCCTTCTTCAATGGTTAAGAGATTCTAACGGTTCTTTGATTACCCTCAACCAGAGCGTTTTAAAGCCACTTGTGTTCGTTGCGACTCATTTCCTCTCTAAGCCATTTGTTGTTTACGTCATCAAAGAAGCAGTTGAAAAAGAATCCAGGCGTGCGTATCTCAAGCGTTGCGCATCTGTCACCGGAACATGTTGGGGTTAACAGAGAGAAGCTCACTCCAAAGTAAAAGCAGATTTCAGTCCTCAAACCGCAGATGCTGGTGCGACTGAAACATCTGACAGGTGTAATTAATGTTTATAGGTTCCTGTTAAAATTCTCATGAATGCTTTTCTTCCCATCTGGCCATTACCAATAAAAGTCTGAAAGAATCTTGATCAGTTGCCATAGTTCGTCTACTGTTAAGTTTAAGCAGGCATTTAATTCAAGCTCAAACCACATAAGCAAACAAAACATCTTCGACAACAATATTCTCTCTCTCTCTCTATAACACACACACACACACACACACGAAGAAAATAGACTTACATCTTATTTTTGCGACTGACCAGTAGTCAATATATTTCATTGCACAAGCGTAATGTTGCGCTTTTACTATCTTTGGGCTTTACATTTCTTGATGAAAAAAAAAAAAAGAGCACGAGGATCTTTGTTTAGAGCGATTGATTAAGTTTTTATACTATGAAAAATACCTATTCAGATGAAAAAGAACCTCGAAAATGTAAGACTAACATTGTAATATCCAAATCTCAGGTGTGAACTTTTCTTAAGTGACTTTGTAACCTAAATTCAATTCCTTCATATCTCCTACAGAAAGTCTTAGAAAACTAAGTGTAACAAGATGACTTCCACGCACATCAGGTCAAAAGAAGAAATCTGTCTTAGGTATAGAAGAGGGCCAAGCTAATGAGCTACACCTTTGATCCTTAGTTACGGCGTGTATTCGACACAGAACTTAGGCAAATCAGTCTTTTGAAGTGGTTGTTATGGCTAGAGAAGGATTATGTGAAGAAAATGCAAAACAGAGTCTAGGTCTAACGAATGAATTATGGAGTAGCCTTTTTTCTGTGTAAGAGAGAAAAGTAAGAGGGTATCAGAAAAGTGATTGAAAATTTAAGATCTAGGGATAGAGAGAATAAGATGAGTTATTAAGAGAGCTCGGAAAGGGAGTGTGTGTGTGTGTGTGGGGGGGGGATCATAATGTAGGGACAACTGCATGTAGGTATAAATCTATTTTTACGTAAAATTCCGTCACAAATTATCATGATGACTACAGTTTCAGATCCATGCAGCTTTAAAGTTAATCCTGGGAGAGAAAGGGTCTGACGTATTATTAACCAAAAAAAAAAAAATTATTTTTATTGCAAAGCATTCAAAGTAAAATGTTTCAGTTTGCATATCTGGAGCCTCTGGTTTGTAGATAGCCATAATTGTCTTTGATATTCAATTAGATCACTGAAGACAATTTATAATTCCGTGAAACTTTATAGAAAGATCTTGTCCTTTACATATGTTCTCGATCACTTCAAGCATGAGAGCTGGCTGGAATGAAAACAAGTGAAGGGCTTAGTAAATAGTGATTTATATCCGTTATAGTTTTATCGTCTCTGCTTAGCACGAAAGTAAGTAAAAGGCCTGTTTCCTAAAACTCCTTGTTCAAGTTATTGCCACCTCTTCTTGCCCTTATTTTAAAACGGTAAAGTAAGAACTTTTATGACTGTTTTTCAACCAAATGGGTGATATTTCTCATAAGAATGTGGCTTTTGCGGTTATCCACTGTCCAGTGGCTGACATTGGTACTCGACAAAACAGCGTTTTACTTGAAGTTTTCACTTTTGACTATTGACCTCTTTATTTCCCCCGAACTCTTTAACTTGGAAACGGTAATTTTCCATCAAGTCGAGAAAAAAGACTTTCAATCCAGTGCTCTGTCTACAGATCTGTTTGCACCGCCCCTCCCCCATCGTACTCGGAGCTTTTGCATAATTATGAGACCTTAAAACCAAAAGGAGAACTCTATTTTACACTTTAAAACGAAAAAAAAAAAAAAAACAATTAGCAGTCCTGCACTGGTTTCTTGCAACCTTAAATCTTAGAATTCGTAGGAAGAATAGCCCCGTTCTAACATTCAGCGATTTTTGTTTTTTTTTTGTCTTTGTTTTTTGTTTCTGTGAGGCAATATCTCTAACAGTTTTTGCTTTGTATGAACGGCTGCAGAGCGGTGCTTGAAGATTAATGATAATAAAGTAAAAATAAGACTGTCGCATAAATTAAAATACGTTTCGCATCTCCACAAGACAAGATGTAGAGAATTGTTCCTTTTAAAATCTACGAAGTAATAAAAAAAATATAGACAAAGGATTAAAAGTTCAAAAATCATATTACAAAAAAAAAATAGAAGCAGGTTGAATTTTATAGCAATCAGGGTCAAATACAGTATGAACAAAACTCAAGTCTCCTCTTTTTTCCTCTCTCATAGAAGAATAACTAACATAATTTTTACACATTATCTAAATGCGAAGAACTAAATTGCTCAAATTTGCAATTATCTTCCACCCTCGGTTTCTATTTGAAGGCTCATGTAATCTTTTATGTTCCCGAAGAAAATTATGCTGAAATTGGCCCTGTTGAATCTTAGTCCTGGGCAGAAACCTCTGACTGAATTTCTTTTTTATGTTTAAACACCTCTTCAGAGTGCACTCCACATGGTGTGTACTCTAGATCAAAAGCAGAGAGATAAAGGTTTATAATTTCCCGAGACAAGTCTTCCACCCATTTATTGTTTTATTTCATTTTCTGTGTTTGATGATGCTGCATAAGTCATTTCGAAAAAATTATTTATTTGATGACCCACCTTTCTTCTTTATTTTATTCCCTCCTTCTTTCATCTTTCCCTATTTCGATTTCTCTATGCTGTCTCTATCTGTATGCCTGTCCTTCATTCTGCATCTCTCTCGCTCACCTTTCTCGAACTTTTTTCTTCCTGAACCTCTCCAATTTATTTTTTATCTAGCTAGTTGTCCAAATGTGTGTTTTTTCTTCCATGCATACTGAGGACGACCTCCGAGTGAATTGCACCCATTTGAATCTAGTGCCTAAGTCAGTTCGGAGGAATCTTTTTTTTCTTTTTTAAAAAATACCTGTCATTGCTCTAAGAGAAAGAAAAAAAAAAGTTTGACATAATATTGTTAAAGTTGTCTGTGTTTCGCCCGCACGGCGAGAATTTCCTTAAACAATAATACTTTTATATGTATATATGACACTTTCAGCTTTTTTGCGAGGCACACACGTGACAGCAGAAAAGCGACGTTCTTGACAGGCACCGGATTTGACATGAGACCAGTTGTCACGTGCGCACCTCTCTCTCTCTCTCTCTCTCTCTCTCTCTCTCTCTCTCTCTCTCTCTCTCTCTCTCTCTCTCTCTCTCTCTCTCTCTCTCTCTATATATATATATATATATATATATATATATATATATATGATATATATGATATATATATATATCATTCATTCTTTCTCTCCCCCTCTCCTTCTTTCTCTATGTCTATGTGATGTCCCTCACTGCATCTGTAAGCCTGTCTGGTTGTCTCTGTCTCTGTTTCTCTCCTCAAACCATGTAAGTAAGACTCAAAAGGAGAATTGGATCAGATCAGAGGATGTTAGGACAAACGGGTTCGGATCTCTAACCTTCTCTCTCTCACACTCTCATCTCGTTTTACCTTCTGTCTCTCTGTCCCTGAATTTCATTAGATCTCAGATGCAATCTCCACCCCACCCACACACAGGCATACACACCTCTCTCTCCCCCTATCTCTTTATGTATAGTTTGTAACTCTTCTTTTCTCTTTCTCGTCGATACTTGTATCTATCTCCTTTTCCCTAAATTGCTCTTTCCACAATCTTATTCTGTGAGTCTTCCTTTTTTTACAAAAAAAAAAAAAAAAACAACAACAAAAAAAAAACAACAAAGCTTCTTTTCGCTGCTCGGTGCTATTCATTCCTAATGCTGATTGTTGATTTTTACCGCCATCGTTGCTTCATTCATAGCTTAACTATTTACATTAACAATTCATTTAAAAAGCCTCTTTTATTAGCACTGTATAAAAGTCCGTTGGATTTACAACGCACCCAGTGACACTTTCATAGACGAAAGACACCTCAATGTCATTGTAACCAGAATGGACCCAGTGTGGTAGCTGAAACTTGGAGCAAGCGGTGCACTGCACAATGCACCAGGACTCCGAGAAACCCGCATGTTAAAGAAAAGAGGCAGCAAGGAGAAAAAAAATGTCTGAGCATACAATGTATTAAAATATGACCGACAAAGCCGTGAGGGACGTCAAACCATCCGAGTCAACGCGTCCCAACAATCGTAGGGCAAGCATTTCCCGATTTCCATTTTTTCCCCTGCGCAACAAGATCCGTTATATTGTGCATCTCTGATGGAAAAAGAAATGCTCCAAATAAGGGACGATGATGGAGACTCGTTGTCTTGACAACCTGAAGTCACCTGAAACTTTCTTTTCCATTTTTTTAAAAATCTCTCTGACTTCGACTTGGTCGTCTGCGTTTCTGTTTGTGTGTAGGAGTGTTAATGTGTGGCAGTTCCAGAAAAAAGAAATATTTGATTGGCAATTACAAAAGTGTTCGTCCTGGCACCTCATCTTTTTTGTGAAAATATGGTATGCGGAAAACAATCTATAACAATATCTACAAAAATAACAGTACAAATTTAAATGTAGCAACCCACAAATATAGTCATAAGACACTACAGACCATGTTCAACTGCAGCTGCGGTTGTAAGAAAAAGAGGAGAGAGCGAGAGAGAGAGAGAGAGAGAGAGAGAGAGAGAGAGAGAGAGAGAGAGAGAGAGAGAGAGAGAGAGAGAGAGAGAGAGAGAGAGAGAGAGAGACAGACAGACAGACAGACAGACATACCGACGGGCAAACAAACAGACAGACATACTGACAGAGAACATTTTAGACTTAAGCTAAAACATTTCCATGCCATCATAATAAAAGTCTGGGTCTTATTTTACTTTTTGCTGTACTTTAGTTTTTGTCTGTCTGGAAAAAGTCGCTCTCTGAGCATCACGTCACGTTGACTCTGCTCAATGGTTTATTTATATTTACTCATTATCTTTGGGCATAAAGGATTTGTGCTGAAAATACCTTTAAGGGTTATGTTTGGATTGTATATAAGCTGTTTTGTTCCTTCTTCCTATTGAGACTAAAACAGTTTTGAAAACAACATTAAGTTGAATCAATTTTAATAATTATGAAAGAGGAAAAAATTGTCAACAGCTAGAAACTTTAGCCTGTATATCTCTAATATTTGTCGCTATGCCCTGAGCATGGAAGATTATAATGTTGGGTTATAATGTTGATTATAAACTTATTTCATTGAAACTGTTAGAATGTATTAGGTTAAAATACTGACAATCCTTTGAATAATCCAAAACCACCACATAGAGAAATATACACTCATAAATGATTACAACAAACAAAACTTTGACAAAACTGATTCAAGGTTTATTACATTGAAACAACCAGTGCTTTCCAAGGCTGCATTGATTACTGGCGATCATATATCTCAGTTGATTACATCTTAAATTGAAAAAGAAAGATAGATTCAGACCTAAAAGTTACAAACATTGCGATTTCTCTTTCTCTCTTTTTCGTTTGTTTGTTGCTGCAATGATTAAAAATCTCTTTGGTTAGACTTCGCTAGCAACGATGAATATATTCAGACATTTTTCTTGTCCTTTGTCTATTTGTCAATTTTCATTTCCAGAAACACTATTAACATTGTCAAACGTTAACAATCAAAATTATGCTGAATCTAGTTTCCCATCGCCAGGCCTTGATAATGGTTGACCAATGTCTTAAGCAGTTCGCCAGATGACTAGCTCCCTTAGGCTCCACAACTACCCTCTTAAAGTCCCAACTGTCCTGCTCAAATCAACCGTTTAACCCAAGATTCCGCAGAAGAGGCTGCATCCTTGCGAGCACAGCTGGTAGCCACCGTTCACTAGAGGCCCGAGGAAGACGGAAAACACGGAGAACAGCTGGTTGACCACGTCACAAGTTTGCTGGCAAATTTGACCACAGGTCTGAGCCAGAGGGTTCGCACAGCTGACCAGGGCGACGAGCAGGGACAGACACAGGAGGGTGGTGAAGGCTGGGGAAACAAGATGTTGCTCAAAGGTCACCTGAGTTGTCGGGCATTTAAGACATAAAGCATAACTTTCCTTGCATGATGTTTTGACGTCTATAAGATGTGCCTAGCGATTTCAGCTAACAAAGTCTGGGTAGTGTACTTAATTGAGTTTCTTTTAAAGTCTGATACACATAATTATCAGGAACAAAGACAACAAAAGAAATATATGCGTGATCTGACTTAGCTTCAAATCAACAGCAAAATATTTTGTACTATCAGCATATTTTATCATTTTTGTATATTTGAAATGGCAGTACAGGAGAAACCATGACGAATAACTCAGTTCTCTATCAGCACCATTAAGGTACTATCTAAGAAATCGCCCAACGAAGACGGCATGGCTCGAAAGAGCGTCTCTACAAGACACCGTAGGTCTCCTAAGCTCTTAGAAGATAGACGGGATTAAGTGCACGATCATTCCATAAACTTATCGCTCTGGATATTTCCGAAATAAAATAGTTAGCTACTTTTGTGAAATCTAAATCTATTTATATACCTTTTAAAACATTTATTATACTGTAAATTAAAATAACCACGAAGCCACGGCTAATCGCAAGGCCATAATTAACTAGTTTTTCATGTTACACTTTCGCAGTAGAAACAACTTTTAACATGAAAAAAGCAGCTCATTCTGTATTTTCCAAACTATTTTGCGATCCTCTTAAACCCAACAATCTTAACCTAGGTCTAGGTTTCAAAGTTAATTTTACATGATTTGTTATTTTATATACCCAGAAACGAAAATTATACAATCAAATCTTGCAACGAGTATGAACTTAACATTTCATTTTACAATTTGACTCTTTGTTCATTAACTCTCCGAATATACTACAACCTTTATGGCTAAAAAATAGTCTGAGTTGAGCTCATCACATTTGTTTTATGAAAGATGACCGTTTGAACATAGATTCTATTAAACAAGAGTGAATTTATACGAACATTTTTTTCTTTTCACGCTTTAGTTTTAAGAATTCAGTTGGAGCAATTCATTTTTTTATCTTTTCGAAGTTGATCTTGCACAATTGATGGTTAGGAAGGAGACAAGATTCGAAGCCATTCGCTTTTTTCGGTTTTACATCAAAACAAATGATTGTAAAATTTAGGCCATAGACATTTCATTTTAGTCTATTCATCTATACATATGCAACATATTAAACAGTTTGCCATGAAATATCTAATGTAAAATAGTCAAACATAAGAACTAAATGATTATTGCCATATCAGTAGAACATAATATGATGCAGCACCAGAACTAAGACAATAAAACTCAACTTACTGTTCATGATTGAGGGTTACAACTGCTTCGGCTGTTCAGATTGTGGCTCTAAGCTCACTCGGTCAAGCTTATATAGGTTCAGATTTGCAGAATTTCTTCAACTCGAATGCAAGCTTTGATTGGCTTCTTTTTGTTTTCTGTCCAGTCAGCCGTAAGGGTAGTCCATCACGGTTGACCTTGTTTGATACTACTTTCAAGGTCAAGGCCTACCAATCTTTCCAACGTCGCTAATGGTCGTAGTTAAAGATATCCAAGACATCGGTTTTTCGAAATGCCACCTTCCCTTCCCCAAACGCCGTAACAAATGCCAGAGTGGGCCATGAAATGTGAGACTCCACTTAAGTTGGAAGTTAAGTTTAAGAGCTGGTATTAATGCACGTACAGGAACTTATTGGCGATCGTAATCTAATGCTTTTGATATGTATTACGACAAAGGAAAGTTCACAACCCGTTCAATAAGATACTAGCCAAGAGCTTTTCAACGGTAATTGCATAAGTGTAAGCTATTGACATCTGTATGACAACCAATTGACACCATTACCACCTTTTGGGACATTTCAATCTCATCCTATAAAAGGTTGGGTCGAGGTATCCTCAGCCCTGAAGCTTTTGTTTACAACATTCCCCCGCCTTCAACCCTCAACCAGCATGAACAGTAAGTAAAAAAATGTTTCAGTGGTCTTAGAGAAATGTCCAACATGCATCGAATTGTAAAGACGTCTGTAATATTCTATAAAACATTTCTTTTCCCAAAAATAATCTAAACTGATATTATGCTTTGCCAGCGATTTCGTTTTATATGATATTAAAAATTGATAAAAGAATCGAAATCGGAATAGTTCCAATGCGTCATTTTGAATGGACTCACGTCAGTGCAATGAAGGTCACAAGGAAACTATTTTCATTAATTTTTCATATAGATTTTCATGAATCGCGTTGCATGTCTCTTGAACAAAGTCATCGACTTCAAGTGTATCACTAGACCATTTGGTCATATCTTAGCATCCACTGCTTTTTCAAAACTAAGTTTATCTAAAGTAAGACTATTGATTACACTCAGCAAAAATCACACCTTGTGCTTTTGATTTGATACAACAGTTTTGAAAGCCTGATATAGATATTTAAACTGGTGCAGCTCATAAATGATACATTGCTCTATCTTTTTAGTTTCTTTGTGCCACATTTTGCTCCATATTATTATTAATTAATCTTATTTGCACATAATGTTAGAAAAAACATCAACCACAGTAACCCATTTAATTCTAAACCCTCTAATTTACTAAAAGCTAAATCTTTCGTGAAGTCAAAGTTCAACACTGAATTAATGATACAAGAAGCAGTCTAAAGAACTATCACCACGATTCGAGAAAATAAAGAAATACTAAGTCTTCGTCGCAGACACATTTTGTGTCTCTAAATATTTTCAATAAACTTGTATAGGTCTCTGAGGTATTTCATCATAGACCTTTGTAACTTAATAGTAAGCTTGATAGTTATTATAAAAAAAAATATGGGATATTTGTTATATGTTGAGGCTGTTCCTCCAAAGAGCAGAGGAATGTTCAGACCCTATGTTATACACACGCACCACACCATTAAAACCATGCTGGTGTGCCCAAAATGTAGGGATGTGAGCCCTGCAAATGGCCACCTTATCTTGAAACTACTTTTCGAAAGTGGACATTCAACACATATCTTGTGTCCCCAGCCTTTACCACCCTCCTGTGTTTGTCCCTACTCGTCGCCCTGGTCAGCTGCGCGAACCCTCTGGCTCAGACCTGTGGTCAAATTTGCCAGCAAACTTGTGATGTGGTCAATCAGCTGTTCTCCGTGTTTTCCGTCTTCCTCGGACCACTCGTGAACGGCGGCTACCAGCTGTGCTCCCAGGGATGCAGCCTCTTCTGCGGAATCCTCGGTTGAAATGGCTTGACTAACTGAGCTGGACATTCAAGCCGGTGAACTAGATTATTTAGTTCAACACGGGCAGATGCTGGCGAGAGGATTTAGGACGGGGACATGAAAAACCAACGGACATGAAAAACTATCCTGATTTTAGGCTCATCTTTGATTCCATAGGGGATACATACCGTTTTTTCCAACATACTCATACACATCTAGAATATAATGCTTTGTGAAACAAACTGAAATACCAACGAGGACTTTTAACAGGTTGTCGGGGAATGAGAATGCTGCTTCCAATCTAATAAAATACTAACTCGTTTTTATCATGGCTTATTGTCCTTGATTTTTGATGAGCGTCTCTGTCTTGTACCTTGTCTCTAAACTATCTAGTTTGAATCCAATCTTACACCAGCAAGTTTGCCCGCTGTCTGAATGTGACAAGACTATTTATGCATGTTGCAGATTGCGACAAGTAGATTTTAAATAATGTTTCTACTGTGGGTCAAGGTTTTATATTTTGTTAATATTCAGTAGCGTCTTGTTACATTTCTCTTATCAGTCGAATTTTCTCTCCCACTGTATTTGATTGAGATGGAAATAAAATTAAAAGTTTTGAAAAATTAGAAATGTTCATGATTCTAATTAGCCCAATATTAAAAACAGCAGAATTGCAACAAGGCTAAAGCATAAGCAACATAAGCAGCAAGCAAAATTTCTTTCAGCGTGTGACAAATCTTTTTTTTTAATTACGGCGCACTGATCTTCTCAGCCCGAAAATGCCTTTCCCACCTTCTTCTTGAGTCGTAAAAAATGGCATTCATATAGGCCGCACGAAAATACCTATCGACACCGTCTCGTGTTCATCATCTTAAGAGGGTCAAAGTCAATCTAAGTCAGATCAGAAATCTATAAACAACTATATCAACCAAGCCATAGCGTTGTTTACCACCTGACGCCAATCAATGTCGCACTACAACCAGTGTGGAGCACAGTCAAATCCTCTTGGTGAGCCACTACGCTGAAGCCAAAAGATTCAAGCTGACGATGTTTGTGTCAAGAAGCCAAGGCAACTTCTGAAGAACTGCTCAAATCTATAAATGACCTCATTAATATCACTCTAAAAATACCCACAGGAACGTCCACTATTTTGCTATACAAATCTTTATCGCAGACTTTGCAAAACATACTATTTTTTCTATTTTTTTTTACACATATTTTCAGATCATGTTGTCTCATCATTTGTTCCAAGGATGGCGCAAGTTTGAAATAGCCTAAACATTTATTATGTTACTACCATATGCTTCTCTGCTCCGGTTTTCATTGGCCGTGTAATTTCTCCTTTCAGTTTCACTGTAGCTATCAACACAAGAATGTTCAACCACGAATTCCTCGGACATACCACACAAAACCTGATAATTCATGCAATACACTGGAGCTGGTAAAAACTGTTCGATCCTCGGTGACTAACCGGATAAGCAGGCGAAAACTGTGACTTTACGATAATCCATTGATCTCGCCAGTAGTAAAAACGTCCAGCTAACAACTGGTAGATTTACACGACACAACAGTGTCGAATTCGTCTGATAATAAATGCTTAGAGCATAAAAAGGAAGACTTAAATTGCCAGGAACAGTAACATAATAACAATATCAGTGGTTGTCTTTGGACTTATTTTTTTTCTAGCCGCTCTTTTCTGGTTTCTTTCTTTCCATTTATAAAAAATACCTTCTCTCTCTCTCTCTCTCTCCGTCTCTCTTTGTGTTGCTCTTTCACTTCTTGCATTCATCTAAGTCTCTCTCACTCTCAGTTTTCATATTCACCCATCGATCTGATCTTCATCATCCTCTGCCTTTCTTTTTTTTGTCTCCCTCTCTCTGTCACTGTGTGTGTGTGTCCCTCCGGCTATCTAATTCTCCTTTCTTGCACTCTTTTTCATCCTCTCATCACCCACGTTCTTTCTCCATGCCAACACCGACGTTTCCCCCTCTGTCTCTTATATTGATCTTTGTGTGCCCCGGTCACTGTATCAGTTCTAATGTACCACGTGAGCCCAGCTCATTGACAGTGGCCGGTCTCAGCAGCTGCCAGTTCTTGTAGGCGTTGAAGTGGGAAATACAACAAAGCTTTAATGGTCATTACCCAAGAGCGACTCCCACTGATCTAATCTTGGGTCACCCAGTGCCGTCAAGCTCCAGCGAAACTCGAGATTTCGCGGTTGATTTTCTGCTTTGTTAATTTCATACATATGTCCACATTGACTCATGGAACTAATGTTTGTGAAAGTAATTGCTGGTTCATGATGGTTGAAATAATCGGTGGAATCCAAGCTGTAATGGTACCTGTATCGATGTTACCTGTTTAATAATAATTTTCTTGCGTGATCAGATAAAGCACTGGTGTGTCATGATCTGTATTCAAGCGATTTATCCTTTATTATTACTTAAGTAGAAAGTTGTCAGCAAGCAATGCCTAACAGTAACAAGACACTAATGCGATCTTTGAGTATTTTTTCGTCATCTTAGTGTTTCATGTTATTTTTGACGCGTGGAGTATCGAGTGCCAATACTCGGGCCAGAAATCAAAAACATAACAAATTGTACCCAATAAATCGACGGCTCTATGCTGTTGTCAATTGTAAGAACCTTGGCCGAGGACTAAACAAAATTTTATCAACATCGAAATTGTAGATTTATTGAATTAAGTCTTGAGCCATCGAGTCCAGCACAAAGGCAGTTACATACCAAATCCAAAAGGTTCCTATCTCACTGACAAAACAGCCACAAACTTGAATCTAAAGACTAAAGACTTGGGTATTAGCTGTATCGAGGCTACAATCACAATAATACTATTATTGCTCACAAACAAGTTAACCCGTTTCCTTGATATTACAGTGAAGTAAAACATTTAACGAGGGAAGATGTGACTCCTCCCCCGAAAACCTGACTAATGCAATCTCTCTCTCTCTCTCTCTCTCTCTCTCTCTCTCTCTCTCTCTCTCTCTCTCTCTCTCTTTCTGGTTTCTGTGTATCAGTCTCTATATATCTCTATCTTAATCTTTCCCTTGCTCCCTCTCCGTCTCCCCACAGCCGTGGTCTCCCTCGCCCTGGTCAGCTCACCAATGGTTACATTCTTTCTTTCCGTCATTATTCTTGTTTCGGAGCCTCCGGCTCTTACATCGCGTTAAACTTCTACAGCATCTCATTTCCGCCCAGACAGATGCCATTTTGAGGCAAGACTGCGAAGCCCGAAGAAACGTTCTGAACAGTCCAACTCTACTGTTTTCCCATCACTAATAGATCTAGTGCTAAGGTTGATATTTTGGGAACACTCGCGCCTCAGCACTTACTCCTTTGTTCACAGCTTAAACCTTCAAATTAAAGTGAAAAAGCCATAGTCTCTTTTTTTTTTCCAGAGGAATCTCTCCATCTGTTTTTCTAGTCCAGAGATTCTAAGATAGTACGCTTCAATGTTTTCATTCAATGCTAACTTTGAAAAGCAAGACTCCTTTTTATTTTTTCCACTCAAGTTTTTTTTTTCACTTTCGGCTTCAAGGAACTTCTCCTTATCATGTTTTCCGTTTCTTTCTTTTTCCTCACTAACACTGCACAACAAGGCCTTCTAGTTTTGTCTCTAATTGTATCTTTTGAGCCTCTTTACTGTTATCTCTCTCTGTCTGTGACATTCATTTCTTTCTCTCTCATTCTTCAAATCTTCCTTTTCCACTCCATACTCATACATTGAGATGCTTTACTTAATTCCGTCTCTGCCCAAGTTTTATCTTTCTTCAATATTTTCACTCCTTTTTGATGAATGCGGCCTATTCAAAAAATAAAGAGGAATGAGAGAGAGGAGGGAGATGGAAAAAAGGAAACGAGAGAGAGAGAGAGAGAGAGAGAGAGAGAGAGAGAGAGAGAGAGAGAGAGAGAGAGAGAGAGAGAGAGAGAGAGAGAGAGAGAGAGAGAGTAAAGTTTCCCACGAAAGAATCTGGCTGCAATTTAATTCTAAATACTGAATTCAATATCTCCAATAATGGAGGCACCAATGATGCAAAACCTTTGACTTCTGTCATAGATCGACGAGCCAACTCAGTGTTTTCTGTAAACTCACTGACATAAAATATATTATTAAGATGTTAATTGATTATTTGAATCTAAAAAAAACAAGCATATACAAACACACACAAAACAAAGTTCAGCAATCGCTCTACGTGCAGACTTTACGGAGCTTGAGCAGGAACAAAGATACAACACCTGGTAAGCGAGTGCGCGCCCTCGGTCAATGGTGGTCTTCCTAATTTTGTTTATTATCATTCCCTTGATGAACACACTTTGACAGCTCGCGTGACACTGGCAGGAACGTGATAAAAACCAAGTGAAGGGTGAGGAAAGATGAGAAAAAAAAGGGAGGCGGTGTTGGAGTTATAGGAAAAGGACGATTAACTTTGTTGACGAAGGCAGAAATAGAGAGCAAAAATGACCCAGAAATACACAGGATGAACGTGTCTTTTGTTGTCTTAATCTCTTTTCATGTATGTACCCTTATATATATATATATATATATATATATATATATATATATATATATATATATATATATATATGTGGCATTATAACGGACATTTTCATTGTAACAATATTTTTGTTCGTCTGGCCATGATGTTCGTTGTGCAGTAGTACTCGCATCTAGACGACCCCAGTCGCTGTGAGGGCTGTCAAACTTCTAATCTAATCTCATTAACTGCTCTCCGACATGCCAGGTCACACAAACCACTGGAAGCCAGCACTGAAAGAGGGTTTTGTTTGCTGCCTTGTACAAAAGTGTGTGAAAACACGCTTGAGACGAGCTTTGAAAAGTAGAGGGGGAGGCATTGGGACGTTTTTCTCTTATGCCAAAGGGAACGTCAAATGGAAGCATGGAGAATAGTAAAATATATATATATATATATATATATATATATATATATAATCTTTATATATATACATACATTATAATCTTTATATATATACATACATTATAATAGTAAAAAGCCTTACCTCGTCTTGAGCGAAAGTGGATAGTTTGCATACTGTTTCAGATTAAAGAAAACAAAACAAAAACAAACGCTTATTTTGGTGAGGATGATTCCCTAAGAATAAAAAATATGCTTGTAACCCATATGATTTTTCAAGCTTATCACTATAAGGTAAAGGTCTCAATTCTCTCTTCCCTTAAGAATTATTCATATCATACATGTAGCTTTATACCTTTCCATAAAAGATTCACCTAGATTGATTCGAGTCACTCAGTTCTATTGAAGCAACAAAGCGCTATTAGAGTGAGAGCGGACCATGAGAAATATCGGGCCGGTAGACGTTAGAACAATTAATGGTCCCATGGATAGACAGGCTAATGGCGCATTGCGCGCGCTTGCAGCATTCATCAAGTCCAGTGTTTGGAGCGGCCAGAGGGCTGCCCAGTGCCCAGTGAGGGAGGCGGTGTCCCAGGTGATCATTACGTCTCCCCTGATAATCGGTTAATGGTTTGCGCATGGAGCGAAACCGGCCGCTATCTATCCGCGTGTTTATCGACTCAATGATGGGTTCGTGATGGACGTTTGACAAGAGCGAGAAAACCACGGTATCTTACTCTTAGTTGATCTCTGGATTCCTTTACAAAGAGCGACATAATAGGTTAGGTCGAGCATGGACTTGGTCTGAAATTCCCAGTTACATTAGACACACAATTTTGGATTTACATTAATATGTGATCACTTGCTATCGCTCACAAAGAAGCAATGTAGGCTTGAAAAAAAGTTCTAAACGTTACCTATAATGCTGGCGTTGTGATCACCTTAAGGATATAACGGGACACCCAATAATTTATTAAAATATTAATGATTTTAGCGAATGATGGAGGTATTCAATTTCTGTACTAGTGGCCGAGATGAAGAGCCATAGCTTCATGAGAATGTATGCATTTCGGAAGGTTCTTAGCAAGATACACGAAAAGATAATTCTGGGATTGAGGCTAATGCCATGAACGAACTGAGTTTGTACCGCTTTTGTGAATTTTGTGACTGCGTTAGTCTTCGATGTATAATGTGTTCTTTTAGATGACCAAAACATTTTTTTTAATAATCTGAAGTTTTGACTGCACCAAATGCTAGATTTATTTTCTTTTTTTATATATACAACTTTATCATGAGTATCGAATGCAGCCTTTGTCTTAAAAAAACCCACATCAAATTTGACAGGAGCGAAAGAAGAGAGAGGCAGAGAGGGGGAGAGAGAGAGAGAGAGAGAGAGAGAGAGAGAGAGAGAGAGAACGAAAAAGAGAGAGGAGAATATGAGGAAAGGTAGACAGAGAATGATGGAACATGAGAGAAAATGAAGGGTGGATGGATAGGTAGTGAAATAGATAAATAGATAGACATAAATAAGTAGATAGAAAGAATGATAGATTAATAGATAAGCCTAGATAGAGAGAAAGAGTTTGTGTGTGTATGTGATAATGATGGTATTCTCCAAGTTTTCACTCTGTATAATCGTTGATTAATCCTAGTTACAAATACAAATTAATTAAAAACCAAAGCATGTGGCTGCAAGTTACGTCCTGGCTTTTTTTATGGTTTGTCCGAGTCCCTCAAGTATATCAGCCTATGGGCATGTAACATGAAGACTATGTTCAATCGTAGAAAATGTATAAACAGTATTTGGGAACAAGATCTATGTTTTCTCGAGGTGCTTTCCAATGTAAACCTTCGCTAAAACAATGCTAAAACAAGCAGCATTACATTTCCATACTATATATACACCGGCTCGCATAGGACATATTGCTCTTGTCTTCTCAATGCAGAACATACTCTTTATCCTATTTATTTTCCTCCCTAAACAGCATCATGAGTTCTAAACTAGGGTCAAGTCGTCTTTGAATAGAGACATTTTATAGAATCATACTTTTTTCTTCTCTTTACAGCTTCTGATGGGATACAGACATTGCGCAATTGTCTTGTTTACGCATTTCTAAACTTCCGGATGCGATGCGATTCGCATTGATTTTATAAAGCACTCAAGAGCAGACAAAAAATAAACAGTTTTTGCTTAAAAAGGTTTTTATTATAAAACTCTTATAGAGGCAATGAGCTTGACAGATAAGAAAATAAATGCAAGAGAGAGGTATGATGGTTCTAACAATTTTTTAGTGCAATGGTGCGAGCTGATGGGAAGTTCCGGTGATCGAAGAGGTATTTTGGTTGCATCATGATTGCCGACGGTTAGAAGACATTGTGATTATACAATCTTCAATGTCCAAATGCCAGATGTTATGCGATATTAAAATCAAGATATGATACTCTGACATTTTGCCAATACAGCTTTGAATGCCTTTTTATTTTCAAAAGGAAAATAAAGTTTTGAAAAAAGGGAAAAGGAAAAAAGAAGGGCAAACACTAGGAAATAATACAAGGGGAGAGCAAACGAAAAGAATAAAAAGAGAAAGACAAAAGCGAGAGAACTTTAAAAAAAACTCAATTATATAAATACCAGGAAAGAATTTTTTAAAAGGACGCAGAACAAAATAATTATGGAGTAAGTGAAGAGGCTTCATGAGTTTTTTATTTTTTTTTTCTAGATTTACTTTTAAAAAACAAACGACTTTGGTAGATTTTTTTTCAATCCTATATTACACACTGTATGCCTTTAGAGCTATCCAAGAAAGATCTGAACTTTTAATACGTAAGAGAAATTCCGTCTTTACAAAGGGTTTAATGTAACGCCTACGGGCATCTGTTGCTCTAATCTCTCATTTTAAGGATAATTATGATTAAATCGCAACAAGATTGTTTGTCATGAATTTATGCATTGATTTGATGCATATGATTATACTGTTATTTTGTCCACTTTGTTGTTACTTTTAAAGAAGATTTTAATCTTGATTAAAATGGGAATGTTGATGATGAAGATACTAACATTTAAGCAGAAACAATGAGTTTGATGATTCAAAGCTATTTCTTTGCTGATGCTAAGAATTTTTCTGTGTTTCAATCTGGCCCCACATTGTGTTTCTGTGTTTTGTTTGAGCCTGCCTGTCAGGTAGATCTTCTTACCACCGTGAGCTATGTAGGCAGCTGTCAGTCTGTCACTCTGTCATATAGGCTTACTTCCGCATAGTGTCTTTTGTGTTCGGGTTTTAGTAATATAATATTCAATTATTAGCAAATACATTTTCAGGAAATGACTGTTGAGGGTTGTAGACAAAAGAAAGGGCTCTACATCGGTGGTATAAAAGATAGTCAGGTAATATGAGTAGATATTATTGGAATAGGTATAGAGGAAGAGGGAAAAATAAAAGAGAGAGAGAGAGAGAGAGAGAGAGAGAGAGAGAGAGAGAGAGAGAGAGAGAGAGAGAGAGAGAGAGAGAGAGAGAGAGAGAGAGAGAGAGAGAGTAAGCAAAGAGAATTAAGATAAAAGTGAGAGACTACAGGTTGTGACAACAAAATGAGGAATAGAAATAGAAGCTTAGAGATATATGAATTAAAGAGAAAAAAAAGAGAAGATAATGAGAGGGGATAAAAGAGAAGCAAAGAGATAGGAACGTAGAAAAAAGTTGAAAGATAAATTAGTAGTGTTCAAAAGACGACAGATTGCTATATAGAAAGACAAAGTAAAACATAAACATAGATAGAAAGAGTAGCATACAGAGTGTTAAAGATATGTGGATGAGCAAACAGATAAAGAGAGAGAGAGAGAGAGAGAGAGAGAGAGAGAGAGAGAGAGAAAGAGAGAGAGAGATGGAGAGAAAGAAAAGAGAGACACACGCACGCACACAGAAAGACAGAGAGAGAGAGAGTAGAGCATAAGAAGAGATGAGAACCTTAAATTAATTTTTACTCGGAACTTGTGCAACCGCCAGTGTTACAGGAATCAATAATTATAGTACGAAGTAGATCGAGTACGTTACCGAGAAACCTTCGCACTCTTTGTCGGGTGTTTTTCTTGATTACTAGCAATGTAAAGCTG
Source organism: Elysia crispata (assembly GCA_033675545.1). Classification (NCBI taxonomy): domain Eukaryota; kingdom Metazoa; phylum Mollusca; class Gastropoda; family Plakobranchidae; genus Elysia; species Elysia crispata. Next base: position 363,205 of record JAWDGP010000082.1, on the reverse strand, counting down.
CGGGTTACACTATTGTGGTACATTGTCACAGGATTTATCGGTGGTGTTTTACTTACTCTGATGCATAATTGATAGGCAATTAGTTAGAATAAGCTGTTCAATTTCTTCATTTTGCCTATTGATTTTTTGATGTTTGACAAACTGTGTTAGTCTCCAAATTAGAATGCTTTTAAAAGAATATTTATGTTACATACGCAGTCCGGTGATATACATGTATATCGAGTATATGACACATGTATATGACTTTTCATCTGTACACTGCTTTGGAATTTCATGATTTTCTCTATTCTTTGGTGATGAAGTTTGTGACTTTTGTGATGTCGTAATGTTGGAGAATATGTTGGAACTCCTCTTGGCAATCTATAAAGAAAGTTAAAGGGAGAGAATTACAGTTGAATAGCTTATTTTGCTATAAGATAACCAGGTTATGTTACAAATTATTCTGATAAACATGTTATCAAAGCTGATATCCAAAAAAATTCCGCACATTAACTTTAGTTTGGCTTATTTATATTACAACAAAACAAAAACATTATTATCCTTTTGCTTTAAATCCAAGGACTTTTTAAAACAAGTATTCTCACAAAACGCACATGCAACTCGTTTCAGCTTTGCTTATTAGATTTGCTCAATGAAAGGGGTTTATTTGCATTTCCTTCCCTCCAAGTCAAAGATTTAAATTGATAGGTTATGGAGAAATATGCCTCTGTCCAATGCACATAGAGTAGCGCAATTGTTGATGCAGCAAATGTAATATGCGCTGACTTTTTTTTTTATTTTTGTTTGTTTGAGAATATATAAAAAAAGCGTGTGTAGGTAAAAGATCAGTATAATTTGATTGCAGAAGAATATACACTGTAATGCGCATTACATTGTCCGCTGAGGACTAGTTTTCCTGATATAAGAATGAATAAGATATTAATTTTATACTTGTTTTTAAAAGCAACATTTGTTTTTAATTCCTTTTTATTTGCCTACAGGTAATGGTCTGATCTGATCAATCATGGTGTCTGGCGTAGACAATGAATTCGTCTCTCAGGGTCGAAACCGAAAACAACAATACGAATCTCAAAACATGCACTGTCTGCGGACATCACACGCCAAATTGGTCTTCTTCTCTGCCAAAGCTGCCTCGTTTGTCCTCCTCAGTGCTTTGTTGACGATTTCACCAGACTTAGCGTTGTCGCAAGAGCAACGTAAGCAACCGAAAGACGATCTTTCAAAAGATCCTGACTCTCCCATCACCACAAGCAAAAACGAAATCTCCCCCCAAAACGACTCCCCACAGGATGCCCACTCATTGGACGAATACGACAACACCTGGACCTTCTCCAACCCTGGGGTGTCCTACATGGACTTCTCCCCTATGATGAGGGACGACCAGGGCCAGCACTACAGCCTGTCTTTCCGCACGCTGCGCCCGAACGGCCTGCTCCTCCAGCAGCACATCCCCGGGCTGGAGGGGACACCCATCTCCTCCGTGCTGTCCCGGTACCAGCTGTTTCTGGAGCTCCGCCAGGGCAGCCTCAGAGCGGGTTTCATCATGAACCACTACCAGGACCTCATCACAACTGGAAAAGGTAAGAAAAATACATGGATTTTCAAAAGTGATTGCAAAAGGTCTCTTTTGGGCTCTAAAATTAGATAAAACTTTGTGTTTTTAGATATTTATCACATGCCAAAAAAAATCCGATACAAACAATTTTGCATAAGTACATGCGGTTCCAAACGTTCTGAAACTTGATCTTTAAAAAACAAATGTCAGTAAATGGTACAATGAGAAAGGAGTATTCCATCTCGCTTGGTCGTTTCAAATCCTGTTTCGATTGTTTAATGTTTGTTATGTTTGTGTTACACACTAATGTCTTAATTTTGAACCAATAGCTTGATTACGAACGAGTAACATTTGATCAGATTCAGGTTCCTCCTGGAATTTGGAGGCGAGAGTAAAACTTTCGCAGCCTGTAACTTTGTATGAGTTAGTGGTAATTGTGCCTATTCCTCTCGGGTGTTGCACTTGCAAATCTTCAGCTCCTTGAGCGATGTGTGAAGAGCATTGATATTCTTTATTATGAATTTTATATTTTTCATAACATATGATATGTGATCCAGGTTATATTTTACAATTTAATGTCAAATGTGCGTCATGAGGTTGACATTTAGAAAAACTCTGAAAGACAGGCAGAATTAAAAAAGAGAGAGAGTAAGAGAGAAAAAGAGTGAAAGCGGGTGAGAGAGGGAAAGATAGATAGAAAGATAGAGAGAGAGAAAGAGAGAGAGAGAGAGAAAGAGAGAGAGAGAGAGAGAGAGAGAGAGAGAGAGAGAGAGAGAGAGAGAGAGAGAGAGAGAGAGAGAGAGAGAGAGAGAGAGAGAGAGAGAGAGAGAGAGAGAGAGAGCATCCATTTCTTGCAGTTCGTTGTCGGCACACGCCATTCTATCACACCCAATATATGCGCGCAAAAGCTCTATTCTAAATCAGTATGATTGTCTGCGGCGAGTTTCTATATGATCCAATTATCTGACGGGAAATGGCTTTCCCTTTGTGTGTTGATGCTCTGGTAAAAACAGCAGCCGATCATGTGAGAAAGGCGTTGTTTGTTTTTTTTTCGATGGTTGCAAACTGTGAAGGCGTTGGGCGTTTGGGAATAATTCTTAATATAATTATAGCTGGGGCAGGAAACAGAGGCAAGGAGATAGACAGAAGGAGAGAGATAGAAAGATCGAGAAAGAGAGTCAGACGGAAAGAGAATCTAGACGTCCAGAATATTTGAAGGATTTAAGCCCCCTACAATTTTTTTTACATCTAAAGACAAAATTCTATGAGAGCTCACCCACCTAAAGGAAAAAAAATGTTTTTGAAGATCATGCGATGAATATTTCGTTTTTTTTAAGTCTTTTTTTATACACGTCATGCATATGTTTGCATCAAATGCATAACGTATTTTTTCCCTCCGAGCTCTAAGTTCAATGCTTAATTGCATCTAAAATACAGTTACATCAATTAATTCCCCCCATCTTTCTGGTATTTTTTTAAGCGACTTAATGCACATTTTAATTTGACAGTAAAGAAGCAATTGTACACAATGTTTTCCTCAATACAGGTATGTTGCTCTGCGTTCTACACAGAAACTCTCTTTGCATTAGGTTAAAGATTACTGGAGTGGCCATTTTCTTTTTCATAGCGCCTGCCAACTTACATTACATTTGTAAAGTTAAAAAATATATTAAAAAATTCTTGAAAAATATATTTTTTCGGATCCTGGTTTGTGATTTCTGTGTAAAATTAAAACACAGACTGCAATGTGCCGATTTTTGATAGTTTTCTATGTTCCATTGAGTTATAATTGCTCATTTGGTGCAGATAATACCTCCTTGGAAACGCAAAGATGTATCCCTAGCCTCGACTCTGCATAATGTGTTGCCGAAGCTTTGCACAATAACAATAACTATGAGCTTGATCAATTCATCGAAATATAAAACCACATCTTTCTTTGCTAGAAACAATCTTTATCTTTCTCAGCCCGAACAGCAACGCCTAGCGTGTCTGTATCTAATATTACCTTAATTGCTTCACCGCGGCATGTCGAGGCTGAAACGTTTATCTTATCTTCCACTCAGCCCTGAACAACGATGCATGGCATACGGTGGAGCTGGTGGTTGACGTGGACCAACGGGAGCTGAGGCTCACCCTGGATGGCGAGCGGTCGCGCGAGACCCTGAAGGCTTACACCTGGGGCAGCGCGGGGGACATCCTACTGTGGAACCACCTCAGGCCAGTCGTCTCCCTTGGGGGTGAGAGCTAACATTGAGGATTAGTCATGCATCTTGTTTTGATATTCTGAATTGCTGTGGTTACCGAAAACATTCTTGGTGGGATGGTCCAATATGGAGAACACTAAATCGGATGAGGAAGAAATATAAGGCATCGGATCGAAATTTTTTCTTTATTTGCCAAGACTGCTTAACTTATCTGATCTATTTATGCCACAAAAAGGTTTTTTTCATTTCGATCTTTTCTTTTTACACAAGCTCGCATTTGAACCTTTCCCCTGTTTCTATTAAAAAGCTTCTATTCTAGAAATGTATCTATTCTGTATTATGTAAACGTTGTAGACCACAATTACGGTTAAAAGAATTACACTTATGTTTCAATTAATAAACGGCACCTTATCTAAAGCACGGATGTATTTTGATCAGTTAGGATATCTGCAAAGGCCTGGACCTTTTTGTAAATGGGTTTGCTGAACTCGCAAGCCACCAAAAGTGAATAAGGATAAAATGGGATGTATCTGCAGTGTCTTCTGACATAATTATAAATTAATCTTAATCATTCGCAGTGTAAATTATACGTATTAATTTCGCACATTATTTTGAAGTCACGTTTTTACACTGCCAGCAGAAGATTTCCAATACTTCAATAACGAATCAATTATATTGAAATTGGGTACACTAAGACGAAACATCATTAGGTCGGCACGTGGAAAATATTTGGTTAAGATCACTGAAAAGGCTGTCACTTTCGTTATGGAATTGTACGTATAATGTTTGTCAACCCTATACTTTTTTATTGGGAAGAGATTGATCAAGCCAAACTAGTAAATCAAAAGAATCGATCAGAATAATTTTTTCAATATCTCCCATCCTTTCGAACCAATCCCACAAAACAACCTCACTCCTCTATCATGTATCATCAGCATCTCGTATGAAGGAGAGTACCCAGAGCTTCCGGTCGTTCGTCGGGTGTCTGAGGGACGTGGAATATGCCAGACCGGAAGGGTACCTTGCTCAACCGACCTTTAACATCACGGAGGGCGTGACCTCTGGCTGCCTTGACCGTTGCGTGGGTGATAGGTCGTGTGGGCCTGGTCGATGCATCAACTTGTACACGCCTGGGGTGCTGTGCGACTGTTATGGCACAGACTTGGAGGGCCCTCGCTGCGACCTGGAAGGTGAGAATCTCCTAATCTGGTATTAGAACAATCACCTTCCTCCAGCACCCCACTCTGTCTCTCTATCTTTCTCTATCACACCTCGTGCCTCTATCTATCTCTATCTCTCTCACTGTGTCTTTGTCTATCTATCTATCTATCTTTAACTCTCTCACTGTCTCTGCCTATCTATCTACCTATCTATTTATCTTTCTATTGTAATATCTTACTATCTTTATCTCTCTCACTGTCTCTGCCTATCTATCTATCTATCTATCTATCTATTTATCTTTCTATTGTAATATCTTACTATCTTTAATCTAACAACCCCCACCCCCGCCATCTATCTATCTATCTACCTACCTATACAGTTTATCTGCCTGCACTCTACCTATCAAGATAATATATGTGTTACGTCTGATGACAGAAGTTAGAACTTTTTATTTTAACCAGTGCTTGAAAATGCCGTGGTGTTTCTTCTTCACAGAAGGCACTGAGGAATGGTTTGAAGAAAATAGAGGCTGACGGCAGAACCTAGGATATTATTTTCAGGTCACTTAGCGATGTCAAAAATAGCCTTTTCTTTTTCATTTCTCATTTAAGTTAACACAATTCTGACAGATATCATGCCCAGCAGGAAAGCTGCCGAATATTGATGAGTAGCATAGCCTACTAATTAAATAATAATGGCCTGACTCCATTCAACTCCTATGAGAAGAATAATTATGGGAATTTTTAATGGCGCCAATAATACAAAATGTTATGATTAAACCAAAACTCCCAACCTTTCGCACGGCCCTTGTCTCGGCTTTTGGACACGATCATCTATTTTTACGTCTGATTTCTAGGTTTTACCAGACTCGACTGGCGGCAATTATTCTATTTACCCGGTATGACACAGAGATAGTGCCGTATTCTTAGAGCAGCAAGTAGAACTTACTTGAAATGTGTTACAACATTTAGATGGTAATAAAGGATTAAATCTATAATACATGTACCAACTTTGCTACCAAAAGGTTTCTTCTTTCTATTCATTCTCTAGGTTAAAATATCTTAAATTTTTATCATGTTGAGAGCAAAAAAAAAACCCCCCCCAAAAAAAAAAAAAAAAAAACCTCATAAAAACGACATTTACAGACAAAACGAAAAACGCACTCACGTAATAAACAAAAACAAGGAAAACAAAGTAGCTTTCGCAGTGATAAAGAAGGAAAGACAAAACTATTTATTGATATTAAATTAAATGAAACTGAGCGCATGATAAAGAGATTTACTTAAAATACGGCAATTTACATTTAACTAGAGAGCTCTCCAATTTTGTTAGCACTGAAAGTTAACGTACCTCTAATGGTCACGAAGCTTGAAACTGTCACTTCGTTTACCTTTGACACACATCTCTTAAAGTATAAGGGCTTTGACCTAAAGGGGAAAAAAGGCTTTGAGCCGAAGCTTATCTCTTTGATAGCTTGAGTTTGAAGTAAATGATTTGCTCATCTTCGGAGTGTTTTCAACAGAGAGGCGCGTTGTTTAAATACAAATCTAATGAAATAAAAAAAAAAAGAAAAAAGATTTGCACCTGTTAGAAAATTTGTGAATTAAAAAAAAATATTCGCAAATGTATTTATAGGTGTACGAGAAAGAAGCTCACATAAAAGAAAGAGAAGAAGTTGAAAGCCATTAACCTGTCAACCTGTTGGGTAAGGGCGATGACGGGAGGCAAACAGACAACCACTACCCCCTTAAGAGGATCTTTAAACATATTGGGAAAACACAGAAATAGCTGCCTCTGTTTTCACACGTGTTTCGAAAATAAAACAAAGAACCTAAACTCATCTAAGGTGACATAAAAAAAATAAAAACAAACAAACAAACTTTTGGAAACACTTTTACAGAGAGCCATACCACAAGCTCCATCAGTTTGGTGTTGATAAGAGATGTGAGTTAAGAACAGAAAGATGATGAGATGGAGAGAAAAAGAGAGAGCAAGAGAGAAGGAAGATGGAGTGAGGCAGGAAGCAGAGGGAGGTAGAGGGAAAGAGCGAGATAGTGGATAAAAAGATAAAGAAACTCAGAGAGAACGGGTACCAGAGGGTAAGAATGACTTTGATGCCTACAGTCTAAAAATAGCAAAGCTAGACAAACAGGCAGAGATAGATAGAGAGGGAGAGGAAAAAAAATATATATATACATATTTAAAGAAGTAGAGATAGATAGATAGATAAATAGATAGATAGATAGATAGATAGATAGAGGTATAGAGAGAGAGAGAGAGAAAATGTCATTTTAGATACAGGAAACAGATAGGTAGATATCATTTTTATAGATAAATAGACAGAGAGAGAAGAGTGAGAGAGAAAAGGGAGAAAAAGAAAGTGAGGAGGAGGAGGAGAGAAGAGAGGAAGATAAATCAACGGCATGAGGAGAAAGAATGGAAGAGAGATGGAGAGAAACCAAAGGAGAGGGGGCAGTTGTAGAAAGTTCAAAAGTTTACCCAAACCTTAATGCTATCGATATCCATGTTAAGGCACGATAACTCCAGTGGCAAACATGCTTGTCACGTGACTGAAGAAGGCTCATCATTGCGTCCCGAATTCCCTGAGGAAGCAAGTCACCACCAGACCCTGACCTGGGACAGTCTCACACTCAGTCATAAATATTCATGTGTCTGGTGAGCTGAAGGGCCGGTGGAAGAAAGACCAGGCTCAGCCCAGGAAATAAGTCCTCGGTTCAGCAGTCTTGGATTTGTAGAGATCTATCCTTTAGGGCATTGATGTCTGACCTGTTGTTGGACACCTCCCAAAAATAAAAATAAAAACGATCTAAGTTTCATAAAGTAAAATCAAGACTTGTCGCATCTGTTTTCCGTGTGTTGGTAATTTTTGCTAAAACACAATAAATGCTCAGAGCAGTCCACACATTCAAGAATTCTCCGTTCCCTTTATCCTAAACAATCTGGCGAACTGATCTCACTCCGATTATTACTTAGCCATCATGGTAGTTCCACGTAATCTCAGAAAGAACAATATAAGCGTTATTTAGTTGAGAAGCAACGAGTGCTGCTCCAACTTATTAACCAACAAACTAAACAAAAACGAATAAGAAAAGATTACAGAAATCATAGAAAACAAGACACTACAGTAATATATTGCTTTCGACGTCTGCTAAATCCATCAGATTGTCGAACAACATTACAACTTAGAAGCTTCGAACTGTTTGAAGGAGGCTAAGATCTCCTTTGTCTTGACTTTTTTCTTCTTCTTCGTCTCCTCCTCCTCCTCCTCCTCCTCTTCTTCTTCTTCTTCTTCTTCTTCTTCACGTCATGATTTATCATCCCAACTAGGGTTGTTTTCACAATCCACCATAATCTCTCATTGGCCTATATTTTATCGAGACTCAAAGCGGTCTGGACATTGTAAGTGGTGAGTCATGGACAGACAGACCATCTAGGTTCACATCAATTCTATTTATTACCAGTATCTCTACACACCTCTCCACCAGTGGCAAGTCCCTAACTTTCTCCCTTTCACGACATGGATTAAAACTGGAGGCATTGCTATCAGCGATTTCTTTTAGTAAGAAGGGTTTACCCACCACACAAAACTGGTAGAATCAATAACAATCTGGACTGGACTCTTTTTTGATTATTTCATTTTCTCTTGAATGTCTTAAAATAACATTTATATATATATGATAGCTTGCAAACTACGTTTTAGGTTATACAGAAAATCTTCACGTGCATTTTTGAATTTTTTTAGACCTATGAATAATTTAATAGATTAAAAGGCATATGAATCATTGGTTATCTATTTTTTAAGCTTTGAATTTAACGCCTAGTACACTTTGGGCCATTTCTTGGAAATATGCCTTATCATATCCTAACTTTCATCTTTTTTGCCTATTTAATTGCAAATTTAACCTTTTCGCATTGCAATGTGATGATGACATTGTATGCCTTCAACATTTTTGCTTTAGAAATAATTTTGAAAAGCAGAGAAAAGAAATATATAAAGATGTAGATGTTTGTAAGTTGATGAAAGATATGTTGGTCTCTGCAATTCAAGAACATAATTATGTGAGACTTCCAATTTTTGTGTTTTGTTCGTAAACGAACATGTTCAATTAAGGTTATTAAATTCAAATTATTGTTCTCCGAGCAGAGATCTTGCCCACTTTGTGTCTTTGTTCTTTTGACTCTCTCTCTCTCTCTCTCTCTCTCTCTCTCTCTCTCTCTCTCTCTCTCTCTCTCTCTCTCTCTCTCTCTCTCTCTCTCTCTTCTAGAATCCCATCATTTCAACAATTTAGGCCTGCAATTTTGACAAAGTATTGACCATGTTTGTATGGGTGTATGTTTGGATATATATGTTTATAAATGTATGTATGAATGCATTGTATACATTCGTCAATTAGCTACACATCTATTACGTACTCTCTTTCATTTCTTTCTCTCTCTTTCTATGTAGCTAATACCCATTTAAGTGTTTTCCTCTCTCTCTCTCTCTATCTCTCTATCTCTATCTATCATAGTCAACTGCATATACAATGTATGACAGTCTTTCTACCGTTGGTAACATTGGGACTCTATAGTTGCCGATATTACTTCAAGTTTCTCTTAATCAATTTGACAATTCAAACACCTTTTCCTTTTTAGTATTTTATCCTATCAATTTGACGTCAACGTAAAATACTTGAGTATGCGAGTTAAATACTACCTCGCTAACTTTTTCATTGCCCAAATGAGAATTCTGATAATTCATACCACGTACCAATATAAACTCACAACTAGAGACAGAACTCTTATAGTTGGTATTCGGGATTTTTGATGCGCAGTAAGCATATGAAAAAAAAACAAGTTATTTCAATTTCAAATTTAAAAAATAACAGCAACAACAACAACAACAAAAAACATCAGAGTTTCAATTTGATATCGATTGAAAACAACAGGTCACCTTGCCTTTGGCGTAGACCAAGGTAAAATTAAAAGCTGCGGGAAACCATGATCATGTAATTTGCCTTCCTCTCTCTCTCTCTCTCTCTCTCTCTCTCTCTCTCTCTCTCTCTCTCTCTCTCTCTCTCTCTCTCTCTCTCTAGCATATTCTATCCTTTTCAATGTTGCTATCGTTTTTACACTCTGTCTATTGCTTTGCCTTTTTCTAGTTGGGTTTACTTTTATAATTTTCTGAAATCCATTAAAAAGGAATATTCCATTTCAGTCAGGATTGAGCATGATTGTTTCTACCTCCCTTTCGTTCCATTACTCTGTAAACCTGAAAATATGAGACCAGTCAGTGATATTAGCTCATGCCGACCAGACACATTGATAACTGTTGTTGACTAAAGATTCTCCTAGCAGCAATCTAGACATTAACAGATTACGTAAGGAAGTAGTATGAAAAAAATTCTGTATTAGAATCTACCTGCCACTTTTGTCTTTAAATTTGTTTGATTTGAGGCTGGAATAAGAAATATGGTCTAAAGGTAACCTGGTGTAACCTTTTTCTTTCTCGTATAAAGAGATGCCTGGACATTATATCTGAATGTGAGTTGTACTGTTCGTCTTTTTATCTATAATCTCTTCTAACACTGTCACAAGTTAATAGCTGTTTAGATAGCAGAGGTAGCACCATGCGAAAATCAACACTTTTAACCAGTACTTCTCTTTTCGCCGTTAACATTTCATGAACAACATAAGATATTGAAAACCGAAACAGTACCAATCCGTTTTCAAAAGTGTAAAAAACGACCGATATTATCAAACGGATATACTTCTCAAATGATCTGAACTGTTACTCGGAAGTTTATGCTCTTTCCTGTCTCTTTCCGCCATTTGTTTTCAGGAGTTCAGTCTTCCGTGTCGTCTTTGCTCTTTTTATCCAATAAGGATGTCATTGTGTCCAAGCGTCTGATACCAGAGCTTTTTATCGATCTGAGAGAAATGGAGGAGACGAGAGAATAATTATCTGGTTTTTCATTAGATTCTAGTGGTCATCTCTGACAGGCTTCAGGGTATTGCCTTTCTGAACTTGCACTGTGAATAGCCTCGACTGATTCTTGAAAGAATCATGAGATTAGACACAGGGTTGTAATGAAGCGCAACAAGGCATCTTACACATATATTGGCATACGCTTCTGATCCACACTCTCAATTAATAGCACTAGTATCTGAAATCTGAATTGAAACATCGAAGCAATGAGAATTGTTACATTTGTTACGTTGATCGACACCCTTGCAGTTTTTTTTTTAAAAGAGGCTGCTCTTTATCACTAAATTTCATTCAACAAAAAAACGAATCATAAATCTACCTTTTGAGCAAATCTTTCACTAACTTGGGACACAATTTTTCTTTTACCTTTTAGTATATTTAGCATCTCTTCATTTGTCTTGGTTTAAAGACGGTTATATCAAGGTTAAAAAAAATAGTCTTGTCACTTCTGGTGTTAGAATTGATAAAATCATAACATAATTAACTATTTCATATGCCGAACTTCACCGCAAAAGATGTTTTAATCTGGGCAACTCAGTATCGAAACATTCTGAATAACCGTATGAGTTAGAAACATGAGGGAAAGCTTTGCATGAACATGGTGAATAATAAATGTACTTTTTATACTTGAGCTTGGTAATGGCATTCTTCTATAGTGTAGCTATTATAATGATTGGAAAAAAAAAAACAACAACCTACAATCTCCACTTTTCCTTTAAAAATCTGCAATTGCATCAACATTTTTGACAGCTACATTAAAACAGTGGAACCAACTCTAAACGAGATTTATTTTGATCAATAGAGGAACCATTAGCATCATCATAGTCATAAAAACAAAAGAAAAAAAATTAGCAAAATGGAAAAGAAATGTTTTCGCGTTTTACTACATCCCGCATTGATTTCTTCGCCTTGTCCCTTGCCGTATAAGATCCTGCCTAATTGGTCCACCGCTTGATTAAGACTGCAAGAGAGAACGAGTGTTATTAACAGGTGAGCGCGTTCCCGAGGGAATACACGCCACTTTGAGGCTGGTGGGTGTGCATTGATGTTTATGTTTCAGCATGATTTAATGTCCGAGATTTTGATAAAACAATATCAGCGTTACTGGGGAAGGCGAGAAGAGATGACTCACCGTGTAAACTAAGTGATCACTTGCTTAATTTACGTTCTCGTGAGCTGTTTGACAAAATTACCTTCATGGGATCTGTTGCTGAATTTCTCAAAAAAATTCCAACAGCAAATGACTAATCATCGAATCAATCTGAGATTTTCCACTTGAATTTCAAAACTCTAAGAATATCAATGAGTCTCTACTCTATCAATGGCGAATTGAGTTCTTTAATATCCTGTTACCACGCAACTTAATTCGTTACAGAAATTACTGAGTGAAGGATTTGTTAAATAGAGCAGTTTTGAAATTACATTTATTCTTCACCTATGTATAAAGACAATTTAGTATCTAGAGAAAAAGAATTATTTTAGCGCCGTTGCAAAAAATCACTCCATTACTTTACAGAAACATTTTTGTTTTTGCCAAACGAAAACAGCTTTGATCATTACAGAAATAAGTATTTAATCATATTTACGCACACATGAACAGGTTGAATAGGGTTTGAAGCTGAAGAATAATATCCTTGATCTTTCAACTCAGTTGAAAAATTAAGCCAAATTATTTTACTGTTATTTGTAATTTAGAGCATGACACTTCAAGTAGTTTGCCTACAGATGTGACCTTTTATGATCTAAGCATTTAGCTTTGGCATCTCAGTTGAGATTCACTGATCTTACAAGCAATAAGTGTGAGAGAAAGTATCATATTTGAGGTGAATATGAATACAATTTAAATTATAATATAACAAGTTAGTAGCCCAACTAGATACAACTAGGATAAATGATCACAAATCGATTCTGAGAAGATGTAAATGAAAGTCACCGTAATTCAACAAAGATAATTTAAAAAACACAATTTATGAGTAAAATCCCTCTTTATATGTATATATATACATGTATATATATATATATTATATAATTTATATATGCCAAAATACATTTTCTAATATTACAGAATTGCATAAGATGTAATCCATTTTGGTTATTTTATTCGTACAAACACCGAGAGACATACTTCAATCATTTTTTGTATTTTATGTAAAGATTATCAATTAAAAATGAATTATACTATTATATTGTTACTAGATTCAGAATCTTCATTGCCGAAAATATTTGAGGTTTATATATGTGTTCAAAATACTTTGAAACATGTTGCTCCATTCAATAAAGATAATATGCATCAATA
>JAWDGP010000082.1:335000-345000 GCA_033675545.1 Elysia crispata | reverse complement strand
GGAGGAGGAGGAGGAGGAGGAGGAGGAGGAGGAGGAGGAGGAGGAGGAGAAGAAGAAGAAGAAGAAGAAGAAGAAAATTTGTAGCCAGTCTTTACATAAAGACATCATAAATAACTGGCAACAAAATAATAACAGCACTTTTGATTTATTACAGAAAGCTTCTTGCTGGCGCTTTATTTAGCCATAGTTCTATATGTACTGACTGTTTATCGCTACTAGAGACGTCTATTGATGGATCGAATTTCGCAGATGGATCCGCAATGGGAAATTTGATACCCATAGAAGCAACTGGTGGCTGCATCCTTTTCCTTTTGATTTAATTATGTTATTCCTCCTCTTCACGACCCATCGAGTGAGCAAATACAAGAGAGGTGATCGATAATGTAACGCCATCTAGTGTCACGCAGGGGACAGACCAGAGTTTTCCAAGGCCACCGAGACCAGCTTTGTTTTATATGACTTGGGTTGCAAATAATAGCCCGGAGTATGGGAATCGGACATGCAACTAGTCGCTAACTATTTGTGGTCTGATCTCACATGACATTTAAATCTAGAACCTTTAAAGGGTCGCTGAATTCTGCTGCTGCCCAAAGATGCGGCAGAAAATTTATGTTTGGTTGAGTATTGTATTATGAGGTGTATATACTAGTGTATCAATTTCAATCTAGCGTGAATTTCCTCATCTGATTGAAACAAGTTGTAAATTTTGTCGGACATTCTTTTATCCTTTATAAGTTGCAAAAAATCAATGGTGGCGAAATAGATAAGCCCTCTCTTTACAAATATAATTATTCTTGCAATGGTATGCAAACTCCATTAAACGGCCTTAAGATATTCGTAGTTAAGAGCATATTTTCAAAATTTAAAACTGCTGAAGCAGACCCTTTTTCAATATTTATCTACCATTACTGTTAAGATTTATTTAAATTATCTTAAGTCGACATTCCTTCGAGGGAACACATCACATGAGCGCAAGGCGCATAAGGGCCCTTTCAAATGTCTGAGACATTTCCATTTTCAGATTTAATCACTGGAAAAAAAATGTTTAAAAAAGTTTGATCCTCCTCCCTCCTTTTTCAATGTTTTATATCATTTTTACTCACACTAGCTATACTAGAACTCCTTAAAATGAATTTTTCTATCACCACTACCATCATTATTTCTACCACCATAAAATCTTTTTAATGTGAGGGTGGAAGCAATCTGCTTCATGATTTTATAGAACAGATGCGAAGAATAACTTGACCCGGTCGAGTAATCACACGCAAATCGAATCATTATTCATGAGCAAACAATATCGATAAAGACCCCCCCTATCACATCTCACTTTTAAAAGTGGTCATGGCCATAAGTTTTAGGGTCATGCGAAAGAGTGACTTGGGTGCTAACTTAATGGTTTTATCGATTAATACAACCCGACAACCCTATGGAACATGCTCCAAAATAGGCCCACTTGCAGTTAGGTGAACACCATTCTTTAGTGTTCCTTTTAAAGACAGTGCTATATAGCATTGTTGTAAGTTCAAAGGCCAACACCAACCCATGATTTCCGATGGAAGCAGAGAAAACCATGCACGTGTTTGTGGGAAGGAGATATTCTTTGGTCCAGTTTGTATCACCAAAGCGATCTAGTTCTCTTTAGAAGATCGCAAAAGGCGTGTATAAGCAATATGCTTGTGGGTGTATCTCCCCGACAAAACTTTAGGTGGTGTGAGGCGTCTACCAATGAAAGAAGCTTTTATGTGCTATTATCGCATCTCATTGGATTGAATAAGAAATATAAAAGAAATGAAACTGAAAGTTAATAGATACCTTTTAATTACCATGAAAATAATGTTATTCATCCGCAATCTGTTTCTCCATTCTCGCCTTCCTCTTCCTTTTTTCTTCATCTTCAAATTTGCTTCTGATGGTTATCGTTTCCTGCTCCTCATTCCAGTTTACATATCCCTCAAGATTTGACGATAGATGTGGAATCTACAAAGTGTTTAGCAAAGTTCTAAAGTTGTAAAATGAAAAAAAAAACAGTAGAAAAAGAAGTAAAATATTACTTGTAAATAGTCTGAAATATATATCTATATATCTATATATCTATCTATATCTATATATATATATATATATATATATATATATATATATATATATAAAAGAAAAACAATGAGCAGAATTATTTGTTGTAAATCAATATGAAAAAAGAGGCCTTTCAATTGTCAAGTTTTGGGTTAAACTTTCTCTTAATTAAACATTTTGATATACGCTTCAGCAATTTCATAGAAATGTTTCAGAAAACATTTTTTTTTTTTTGGAAAAACGTTGTACAGTATGCATTGGTACTTTTTTCAGAGAAAATGAACAACTTTGGAAACGGGCATATTTCAATCTACATTTTTGCTAAACACCCTCATTCTAGTCCCAACAAGCTTTTCTCCTGAATTATTATTTCCATGTAGACAAATCTGTTAACCTGATCCATTCTCCTCCCCAGACGGAGAGAGGTTCGGGCGTGCTCTTGTACGCCGTCGGGGGAAGTCCGTACCACAACCACGTGACCGTGTCCATCCACTCCGGTGCAGTGCACGTCTCTGTCTCCTTCCAGGAGGACGACCTGACCTTTTCTCTCGGGATATACCTGGATGACGGCAGGTATAGGAGATTCATTTCTACAGCTGTTTGAGGAAATCGGTCTAATTTAGGGAAGCGATTGGGGCGGGAGTTGGGACATAAAGTAGTATTAATATTTTACCTCAAGTCTGTGTTAGTTAATTTGTTTTGAAGATAACTGACATCACGCAAATAATATGTCAATCAATCCTGGCTTCGAACCAAAACCATAAATCTTTGTTAGCGATTGCTTCAACCTCAGTGGGTTCTGGTGAGAGTGGAAAAAAAAATGCACAAGAGAAAAAAGGGAGAGTGAATAGAAAGCACTAGTCTTGAAAATAATAGATAGAAAACGATCTAGCCTGCATGATTATTAGAGTCATTTGAGGTGGTACTGTTGGAAAAATGATTGTGGGTTCACCAATGGAGACTTTGATAAATATTATACATGCAGCAATACGTCTCAGGAGATCTTATAAAAATGAGTTCATCTCAAACGTGAAAGGTGGTATACACAAAGATGGAGAGGAATTGGGATGCCTAGAGAGAAGATAGAAGTAGCTTTCTGGCATATCGAGATCAACGGGAGGAGAGAGAAGTTCAGGGAGACATAAAAAGCATGTAATGAAATTGAAAAGAGCATGAGCGAAAAATTTAAAAGGAAGGTTATATGAAAAATAATTATGGTGTTATGTTAGAAGATCTAGTTGTCTGTGTTCAGAACATAAGAGCATTGCAAGACCAATTCGCAGAGAAAAAAATGCCCGTACGAATTGCTTGCGGCAAATTTCTGAGTAAGAAAATATTTCGTGATTTCATCCGCTATATTTTATATCAACTTTGATTTCACGAACATGATACTTTTATCTTTTCGTGCCAATAATCCTCATATTTTTTGTTTTATTTCGTTTCTTTTCCTCAGAAGTGGGTGAGAGTTTTTTCTCTTCTTATTTCTCTTTTTGGTTTGTTTAGTTCGGTATTTATAACCATTTTACTTGAAATGTCAGTAAGCCCCTAATTTTGTTCGCTGACAAAACATTTTTGTAATCATTTTAACCATTTATATCTCTTTATTTCCTTTGATTGTCAAAACACTCTTTAGTTCAAGAATAGCGGTGCTTTTTTGACATAGATGCGCAGCAATTTTTAATAGGCCTGTCATGGTAAATTAATGCACAAATGCCTACTATAAAGTGGTTTGACATAGTTTTTATATCTCTTTGGACATAAGGAACTTTATCGGGAGGCAGCGCTTTATTTTACATCGATTCTTTTTTTTAATTTAGCCTCTTAATTTACTCATTTGATCCCTCTCTTTTCAACTCATATCCATGCAAGGACAAGTATTTGACCTCTATATTAGATTAACAGAGAATAAATTTCTAACATTGAGCTTGCACGTAAACGTAAAACGTATGGTAAAGAAGTCTTAACATTGCTCTGATCTAACCAAATTACTAACCCTTATCCCGATGTATTACAACCTAGCATAAATAGGCATGAGGTTGAGTCAGTAACACCACAATGGTAACACTTAACAAATAATGTCCTTTGAAGAGTTATGGAGAAAGTGGTTGTTTTTGCAAAATCCAATGTAAATAAATAAAAAATCTCTACCATCAAAACTACCTTGATAACTTTTGGCACATGTCTAAAGCCGCCTTTCCTCTCAAAATTTCACTATACTATTCTAAGCAAAGAATATTTTACCTTTCTAAGCTATGATGACTCTGTAACAAACTTCTTTTGTTAAGCTCTAATGCTGTGATTACCCAAATACGAAATGTCAACCTATTAACTTTAATCTAGATCTTGTAATCATAGTAAGAAATTATTACTTATATAATTATTGTTGTAGCAGCAATGGAGGCTTTCCAAATCAGAATATTCGTACTCCATTTGTGAGATTCTTCATGATTATAAGCTGATTTTAATAGTATAAGGTAGCATGTCGAAATTATTGCTCACAAGTAATTCATGGATAAACATTTCCATAAGAGAACGGAATACAGAACAGTGCAAGGGTCATCATCTTTGTCTTGTGCATACCTGAAGTTACATATCCGTGTGCTTAACATCACCACAGAAAAGGAAATAAGAATGCTGTGGTAGACTTGGGTTCAACTTATGCAGTTGGTAGATGAAACCAATTAATAGCTGAGTCCATGAAATCATCGCCATGGAATCCGAGAATTTTGAAGTCATTTAGGAGCGCAGTTACCCCTCCCCACCCCACGCCACCCTCCTCCTTCACCACCATATTTTTGTCAAAATGACAATTTTTAGCTAAGAATAGTGTTTTCAAAAATCACGAAATTTTAAATTTGAGTTATCTTCAAAAACTTGTTTTTCCATACCGTAATGCGATTTTCCATGAGGAATGATATGTCTCAATGAAGCAACCTCACGTAGCTAATCGCTCGCTTTTTCTTGAAAAATATGCATTAGCACTGCTTGACCAATACCACAAGGCAGTTCACCAGCATTTTGAAGCGCATAACTTAGAGCAAAAAGCGTAATAATGATCAATACTAGATTTCTATCGTTCTAACAATAAATCAGAGTCATCCATGCAATATGAGTAAAATGATCACGAAGTGATAAAATAACAATGCTATGAGATAGCAGTTAAGCTATATTTTTATACCTCAAGTGTGAACTGTCTTGTTTGGTCACTAGTTTGGCACTCCACAAAATAATCATTAATAGAGAAACCTCACCGCTTTTAAACGTCGTTAAGAGATGGTATCCTGAAAGCAAAGAAATCGGATAATAGATGTGTTTTTTAGTTAGTAATTTCATGCCCTTTGGTGGCTTAAGCTGGTGATTGTCTTAAGAATTGATGTGCCGGTATGAGCAATTGTCAAATTTTGTTGAAAAAAGGCAAATCTGTATGCAATTATTTCATAGTTTAAATAATTATATCCATTTCATAGATCAACAGGGGAAAAGATAAACATAGAAGTGTGTGGCAGTGAGACAAAAAAAAAAAAAAAATGAGAATTTTTATGTCCGGAACATTACGTAGAAGGATTTAGCCAAGTACTATTAAAGTTTTTTTTAAATAGCAATACTAAAACCTTTCCTAATTCTATCCCATCTACCCACTTCTTCCACCTCTATCTTTCCTCTCTCTATCCTTGTCTCTCTCTCTCTCTCTCTCTCTCTATCTATACTTGTCTCTCTCTCAATCCTTGTCTCTCTCTCTATCCTTGTCTCTCTCTCTATCCTTGTCTCTCTCTCTATCCTTGTCTCTCTCTCTCTATCCTTGTCTCTCTCTCTCTATCCTTGTCTCTCTCTCACACACACACACACATACATCTATTCCCATCTTTCATCTTATCTTATGCCGATCTCCTGCATCAGATGGCACAACCTGACAGTGCACCACCTCCAAGACAGAGTAATTGTTTACCTAGACGGCCTTCCCACAGAGAAGCGGGTCACTAAGGGCGACCACTACCTCAGCCTCGATCCAGGAATCTACATCGGAGGAGGGGACAACTTTGTGCAAACCAAAGGTGAGTAGCAAAGAACTCAGGAAAACGAAATACATGGTACAAGGCGTTCAAGCAAAAGCCGACTTAATTTTTTTTTCCTTTTGTTCATGAAGCCATTTTGCTTTTGTTTAATAGGCAAACGTTCAGACAAGTTGTTTACCCTTATTTTTATTGCATATTTCAGATTGATTGTAGATCAGAGCCAATGAAAGCATGGCTGTCCGGAGATATTTATATTGCAGGCAGATATTGAGAATTCCCAATCGTTTTCTACCTGTCTTCGAGGCTATAATTATTTTTTTTCTATTTTTAAACCCTTTCTCATTCCCTCAATTTTCAACACTTTATTCTCAATCCTTCCTATTATACTTATGCTTTTTCTTTCCTTTCCATTGGAAACCAATGAAAAAGATTTTTCTGCTCCAAGCCGGTCTAACCTTTCCTCATTTGTTTATACCTTTCTCCATTATTCCATTGAAGACTCTCTCACTCAACCAATGGCTGCTCATCAATTTCATGGACTCGGCCTAGTATTTTTATCTGGTAAATTACATCAAATTTATTTAAAAAATATAACATCTCCTTGATAGTAAAGAATATTTTTTTTTTCAGAAATAAAACAACTTTATGCAAATTAATGCATTTCCACTCATGGACAACACAAATGTATCAGCCAATCAGAAAATGTAGACCATGGCAAACGTGTGTTTACCAGAGAAAAGCACTGTCTCTCTTTTGACCGTTACCTTATTTCTGGAGCAATATAAAAGTTACACAGGATGGCCAATTTTATTTACCCCTTTCGGAAGCTTGGATGAAGATTATTCTATTATGTTCTTTGCTTTCATTTTTTTCTGAATATGGGCTGGCTAAGAAGGTTACATCATGGTTTAGCAGATCATCACAAAACCTAGACAAATCCTCAGTTTGCAGATTTATGAGATTTTCATGACCAAAATTTTGAGTTTTTTTTTTTTTTAATGTTTCATATAGCCCGGCCGCAGTATGATGACCTCACGCCTTTTTCAATATCAAACTTAAGTCCCTGTCGGTCAAGACGCAATTGAAAAAGTTCCTAAACTCACCTATCGATGGCGTGGAGCTCGAACTCGCAAAAATCTACGCGTATATCAAGGCGGTTGCTCTATCCCACAGCCATCGGCGCTCCTGACTTTCCGCATTGTTTTATGTCACTTTGAAAAAGGACTATTTTTGCGTATTTTTCCTCTTGGACTTATTTGTGTTATCTTTGCCAAAGCCTTTTTTTTTATTTTAACAAGAACAAGAAGTCGCTGCAGCCTGATAGATTTGCCTCCCTCCTTCCCTCCCTCCCTCCCTCTCTCTCTCTCTCTCTCTCTCTCTCTCTCTCTCTCTCTCTCTGAATATAGAAATAAGGAAAGCAGTCAAACAACGTTAGAGGCTGAGATAGACGAAGCTAGATCTCTCTCTCTCTCTCTATCTCTCTCTCTCTCTCTCTCTCTCTCTCCCTCCCTCTTCCTCGCTCCCCTCTCTTCCTTTTATTTTGAAGAAAGTCCAGATATACTTTTAGAGAAATAGAACTAAAATAACTTGTGCTACGCGAGAAAAACAGTAACTATGTACTGCACTTTCTTCATATCTCCCTAGCTCTCTAATTCGCTCTCTCTCCTTCTCTCTGCCTTTGAGACTGTCTATGACTTTTATCTGTCTCTACTTTACCAATGTTTCTCCTTTACTCTTCAGAACAAGTCAACCTAAAACGCAATTACTTGCATGCTTTTTTTCATGCCCATGCGATGCTCTCTTCATCTCTCTTATTATCTCACATTTAACAACTGTAATTGATTCAAACTTCCTTCTCTTGTAACAAGGTCTGACTTAATGCCATGCCAAATCAGCGAATCAATTGGCAATCTATTCGAGGCAGTGAAGAGGTTGTCAGACAAAAAGCAATTAACGAAGATGACTGATTATCTCGGGGAACCATCCATCCAACGTAGTCAGAACTGACCGAGAAATGTGCAGATGTGTGACCGTAGTTTGGTTACAGCTGAAGAGTCTTGACCCCTAGATCTCCGACAGATCGAGCCATGAGTCAGGGCCATCAAATTGTGGTCCCTCGTCATTTCTTCGGGGTTATTCAGAGGGCTTCCACGATAGCTGCAATCCCGATTGGAACTTAGTTCGCAAACAGCAATCGTACATGGATAAGCGAGAGAAAATGAAAGAATGCGCCGGCAAAAGCGTTCAGCTATAGGCAACTCTAAAAGTAAGACGAGGGAAAGATTAAAAGTTTAAAACAACTGCATTTTTAGAGAGACGTGGGACCAATATTAAGTTAAAAAGATACCCGGTATCTTAAAGTCATATGATGTGGTGCTAATGTGAAAATTCTTTATTCCCTATGTTAAGTGCTGCAATTAGACCTTTTTGAATCAAACAATTCTACATATGTCTTATCTATACGCCATTTGAGAATTATGGGATTTAAAATTTTCATCAAATAGTATATAATCGTATATTGTTATTTAGTTTTATGAAATGAATAAAGAGAAAATCATAAACAGGAAATCCCATTTCCGTGACTTAAACAAAAATAAGGAAAATCGGCTTCTAAGGTGTTTGCCATGACTTTTCCTCAACCTTTGTTAAAACAGGATCAATTCTTTAGCTCAGTAAGAAATTGTTTTAGATGGCATGGTGCTTTAGAAGAGCATTCCCTCAGGGCACGGTCAGAGATGGGATATGTTGAAATAATGCATTAATATTGAAACAATGGTTTTCAATATCGTGCAATTTAATGGTAATGTCAGTCGGTGCCTTATGGTGTGGTAAAAAATTGGATATCAATGAAATCGGGTTATGTTTTACTTCAGATGAACATCATTGCTTGCACCATTTTCGTTTTAAAGTTTCGAGTTAGTAATCAATAATTTCCTTTACGTCTGAAAGTATTTTACAGATGATAAAACGTACTGGTGAAGATCTAAATATATATAGGCCTATACACGTGAATTTCACAGCCCGATATCATATCTCTTTATTTAGTTTCCTCTGTAAAAGAAGATGAAAGCCAGGCGAACGTGAAACATAAATAAGAAACAATCATCCACAAATATGAACCTCTATAGTGTTATCGACTCCAAAGTTAATGATGTCCTCAAATTAGTACTTCTACACCGTATATAAGATGTTTTAGTTTTACTTAAGCTTAGTTTCAGCATGAGGAGAATGGTCCTATTGATGTTAAAGTTACGAAATTAGTTATGTATTTTACGTTCAAAACAAATGTTAAGGAAAAATGAACAGCTGAAAATTTAATCAACCCTTCCCGTAAATGGCATAAGTATAATTTGACTTAAACTAAGATTGAATAAATCTGAGGAGAAGAAAGATGAAACCCTCTAAAGACCAGTGCCAACAGCGCGTTATATACGTTAATAGTAAGGTGGTAGTAGTAGTAGTAGTAGTAGTAGTAGTAGTATTAGTAGTAGTAGTAGTAGTAGTAGTAGTAGTAGTAGTAGTAGTAGTAGTAGTAGTAGTAGTAGTAGTAGTAGTAGTAGTAGTAGTAGTAATAGCAGCAGCAGCAGCAGCAGCAGCAGCAGCAGCAGCAGTAGTAGTAGTAGTAGTAGTAGTAGTAGTAGTAGTAGTAGTAGTAGTAGTAGTAGTAATAGCAGCAGCAGCAGCAGTAGTGGTAGCAGTAGTAGTAGGAATAGCAGCAGCAGCAGCAGTAGTGGTAGCAGTAGTAGTAGTAGTAGTAGTAGCAGCAGCAGCAGCAGCAGTAGTAGTAGTAGTAGTAGTAGTAGCAGCAGCAGCAGCAGCAGCAGCAGCAGTAGTGGTAGCAGCAGCAGCAGCAGTAGTAGTAGTAGTAGTAGTAGTAGTAGTAGTAGTAGTAGTAGTAGTAGTAGTAACAGCAGCAG
>JAWDGP010000082.1:322500-330000 GCA_033675545.1 Elysia crispata | reverse complement strand
TGTCTTCTCCATTCCTCATGCTATTTCTGCCTCTTTTACTCTCTTTTCCCCTAGTATCATCTAATTAGGTGGATTATACTGCCTAATACCCAAGGATATCACAAGTCCTGAGGGCAATAAGTGCTTATTTTCCGTCCATGCAGGGTCTGATCTTACGCTAGATTGCCAAAGACTATGGTCGAGCCCTCTGTGGATATTCAGATTTGATCAGTGTCTCTTCTATAATAATCCTACTTACGTTGCAATTTAGCATTTAGTCTACTTCTTAAATTTTATGCATCGGCTTTTTTTTTAGGCCCATACCATTAAAATCGTAGTGATGAAAAAATATCAAAACTATAATAGTATTACTTAAATATCTCAAGATATCATTGATCCTTATTTGTCACTTCAACGCAATAATGATTATAAAATAATTTGATTACGGAGATAAACTCTTTTGCTTAATTTTTTTAAATGTGCGTGGTTAGACATTTTTATGTGTTCTTGGTTGCAATGATAAAGATTATGCAAAGAAACCAAGGAACGGGATCTAGGAGTGAGTAGAGAGAATTCTAGCAATAGCTATATTTGGCAAAAATGATAATTTTGCCCTTTTAGAAGCCGGAAATAATGGTATGTCGAAGGGCAGTCTCAACAGCCAGGCAGTGGGATTCCACTTCCTCTCTAGGAACGTAGATCTATACAATATTCAAAGTAGAAGTATATCCTAGAGGAGTTCGCAAAAGTAACCAATCATCATGTTTGGTAGTTTTGTACAGGCAGGAAGGGGGAAGGGGGGAGGGGGGGGGGCGTATTGCAACTGTAGTCTCTGCTTTCTTTGGGTGTCAAGGCCGTGTGAGCATGGGAGAGAATAATGTTTTTCTGTTCGATGAGCCCGAGGCAGGGCAGTCTCCGAATTCTCTCAGTAATCGATTAGAAGAGAGGTGCCATGGGAAAGGACGAACAGACATGGACGTTTTTATCGATATTGATATCACGTGAAAAGCATGATGAGTTATCCGAAGAGTAATAAAAATCTGCAGAGTAATTAAATGATGAAAACGTGCTTGTCCAAACAAGTAGGTGGGCAAGCGCAGAGTTCGCAGAGGCAACACTTTTTTTTTCTTTTCACCCAAATATTTAATATCATTAGTTGTAGGCAACTGAGATTGTTATTTTAAAACAAACTTTTCAACTTTCTTTCTTCTTTTTTTAGTGCAAGCATGTTCGCAACTATATACAACTTATGAAATACATCTATGATGGATTTTGTAATATTAACATCTATTGCCTTATAGAGCGATTGTCCTAATATGAATAGCAGTATAGCGATGAATGAATACGCCAAAAGCAGATTTATAATCATTCTTTATTCAGGCAACACCATTTATATTTGAGATTAGCTTTCTTTGAGATCATGAAACCGCACGGGCATCGATCATTCCACTCTACTTCCATCGAGTGTGACCTACTTTAACCATCCATAGTATCTTCTCAGCGTCTGAGAAGACCAAAATGGTTGCCCAGTTTACTCTGACTTGACCTCCTTTCCTATCAATGTCTAAGTGCCCCCACAGTAATTGCTAGAATGCAAACAATAATCTCAACGACCGTCCTTAAAGCGGTCAAGAAATCGAAGGTTTCTGTGTGGGTAAGCCTCAAAAAGTCCTCCGTCTGTTCCTCCACATCTCTTGCGGTCTGCCCACAGCCTTCCCAAAATATGAATGATGTTTTCATTCTCTCGCTTTACAACAAGGCTTCTCCTTGTTTGTGGTACCGGCGGTTTTCATTTGTCGATGTCATTTCTAAGGATTGGGAAAGATTTTTAGGTCATCCAACTTTGCTCTCAAAGAAACTTGATATTAAACGTTTTCATTTGTGCCACGATGGTCGATGTAGAGCAATATGGCGAGCACAGTAAAGATAAGGACTAGAGCCGCACAATACCCTCTCAAATTTCATTAATTTCAATGATGAAGTGAATGAAAAACAGCTCCCCATCAGGGTGGGGACAACACGCAAAGCATATATAATATTTACAATGAAGCCCGAACTGTTTTCGTGCTCGAAATTTCATGCTGTATCAAATTTATGAGAGAGAGAGAGAAAGAGAGAGAGAGATAGAGAGAGAGAGAGACAGACAGACAGACAGAGAGAGGTCGCGAAGAGTGATAAAGCTAGAGATAGAAAGTAAGAGGTAGTGGAAGAGAATGAGAGAGAAGATTGGGGAGAGAGAGAGAGAGAGAGAGAGAGAGAGAGAGAGAGAGAGAGAGAGAGAGAGAGAGAGAGAGAGAGAGAGAGACAGACAGACAGACAGAGAGAGGTCGCGAAGAGTGATAAAGCTAGAGATAGAAAGTAAGAGGTAGTGGAAGAGAATGAGAGAGAAGATTGGGGAGAGAGAGAGAGAGAGAGAGAGAGAGAGAGAGAGAGAGAGAGAGAGAGAGAGAGAGAGAGAGAGAGACAGACAGACAGACAGACAGACAGACAGAATGACAGACAGAGAGAGGTCGCGAAGAGTGATAAAGCTAGAGATAGAAAGTAAGAGGTAGTGGAAGAGAATGAGAGAGAGAGAGAGAGAGAGAGAGAGAGAGAGAGAGAGAGAGAGAGAGAGACAGACAGACAGACAGACAGACAGACAGAGAGAGGTCGCGAAGAGTGATAAAGCTAGAGATAGAAAGTAAGAGGTAGTGGAAGAGAATGAGAGAGAAGATTGGGGAGAGAGAGAGAGAGAGAGAGAGACAGACAGACAGACAGACAGACAGACAGACAGACAGACAGACAGACAGACAGACAGACAGACAGACAGACAGACAGAGGTCGCGAAGAGTGATAAAGCTAGAGATAGAAAGTAAGAGGTAGTGGAAGAGAATGAGAGAGAGAGAGAGAGAGAGAGAGAGAGAGAGAGAGAGAGAGAGAGAGAGAGAGAGAGACAGACAGACAGAGAGAGGTCGCGAAGAGTGATAAAGCTAGAGATAGAAAGTAAGAGGTAGTGGAAGAGAATGAGAGAGAAGATTGGGGAGAGAGAGAGAGAGAGAGAGAGAGAGAGAGAGAGAGAGAGAGAGAGAGAGAGAGAGAGAGACAGACAGACAGACAGACAGACAGAGAGAGGTCGCGAAGAGTGATAAAGCTAGAGATAGAAAGTAAGAGGTAGTGGAAGAGAATGAGAGAGAAGATTGGGGAGAGAGAGAGAGAGAGAGAGAGAGAGAGAGAGAGAGAGAGAGAGAGACAGACAGACAGACAGACAGAGAGAGGTCGCGAAGAGTGATAAAGCTAGAGATAGAAAGTAAGAGGTAGTGGAAGAGAATGAGAGAGAAGATTGGGGGGAGAGAGAGAGAGAGAGAGAGAGAGAGAGAGAGAGAGAGAGAGAGAGAGAGAGACAGACAGACAGACAGACAGACAGACAGACAGACAGACAGAGAGAGGTCGCGAAGAGTGATAAAGCTAGAGATGGAAAGTAAGAGGTAGTGGAAGAGAATGAGAGAGAAGATTGAGGAGAGAGAGAGAGAGAGAGAGAGAGAGAGAGAGAGAGAGAGAGAGAGAGAGAGAGAGAGAGACAGACAGACAGACAGACAGACAGACAGACAGACAGAGAGAGGTCGCGAAGAGTGATAAAGCTAGAGATAGAAAGTAAGAGGTAGTGGAAGAGAATGAGAGAGAAGATTGGGGAGAGAGAGAGAGAGAGAGAGAGAGAGAGAGAGAGAGAGAGAGAGAGAGAGAGACAAACAGACAGACAGATATTTCTTGACTAAGTGATGCTTTTCTTGTCTTTAGATGGGCAAACTTTAGTACTTTTTAGGATCATTCAGTCTGAAGCATCCTTTTCTTTCAGGGGTAGAATTATAGCTCAAGGCATTCAATTTCTCGATTGGCTAGCACCATCTCCATTTCTAATTCTGCGTGTGTGTGTGTGTGTGTCTCTCTCTCTCTCTCTCTCTCTCTCTCTCTCTCTCTCTCTTAAAATCGAGCCGCATTCTCTCCTCTACTCATATTTTCTCCTTTACTTTTCCATAGAATGCTGAAAAGCTTTTTGTAGCAGGAGAGATAAAGCAACGATTTTTTTAAACAATTTGCCCTACCTTTTCCTTTTTATCACATATGTTATCTTCAGCTCCATTCCCCTTTTTATTTTAATTCATTTCATATCTATGCTGTTGAGCTTCATTTAGCAAGTTTTATTTTTCCAACCGTTTTGAAATATTTATTTTTCGTCTAAAACCTGTCGACAACACTGACTGGTGAGCCAAGGCCTGGTCTTGTTTTACGGGAGCTAGTTGTCAGATTTACTTTCTCTTTGTGGTCCGTTGTCTTAAGTTTCTTAAAACCAAATTGCAAACCCATTTGTGATAACATAAATTATTTAATACATCCTGTCTCGATCTATCAATGGCATTTCGTGAGGAGATGTCTTCTCTATGCTGCATGGAGAGCATTTCATGCGTTTTGATTTTTAAGCAAGTTACCCAAACCGCAAACAAAGAAAAAAAGATAATGATATTCACATCTTTTTCTATAGTTTAAAGTTAATACTTAAAACGCCTTTGTCTTTATTCATAATATAAAAAAAGGCAAAAAACACATTTTATTCTTATTTACGCGTTTTATATTGAATGGTTAGTTTCTAAAGAGTGGTTAAAGTCTTTTTAAACTGAAAGAAGTGGTTTTTTTTTTTTCAAATGAGGCTCATATCTCTTTAAGCCTTTTTGTGAGCATTTTAACTCCTACATCACTGAGGTCTGAGTGAATTCTCGATGTCGAAAAGACGCAGACATCGACAACCAAGAAAAAATACTTCCTTATCTTGCCGGCAAAATTAAATTTCGTTTCTAAGGGAACCCATATTCACATCACCGATAAAAATAAGGAATGTGATTATGTTGAACATTTATAAAATGTAGGGAGTAAAATGGCCTTACAGAAAATGTATGAGAGGCAATTTCATTAAAAATAATTATTTATTTTACTCTATTCGATAACTTATATTTTTCTTTTATGTTTTTGCATTCTTTCTGCGTGTTGTTGTGTTTGTTTCTTCTGTTGGACACTTTTTTATATATTATTCTGAGACTCCTAGGATGGTATGTAAGCTTGCTGTATTGATTTAACTCTTCCAAATACAACAGCACTTTAGGGTCCACTTCTTTGTAGCACAGTTGAGTTATGCAAGTGAATCAACGACAAAAGCTGACTTTCATCTCAGAATAGCAGCTCACGACCCTCTCTGAGCTTCCGCTTTTTACATCCCATGTCCATATAAAAACTCGTCTACTTCATGTTCTGCACTGATCTCAAGGGTCAGTGGGAAATAACATTCGCGTTAAAATGTCCGCAGATCGCGTCTGCAACGTTTCCCCGGTACAATCTCACACTGGGCTACTGTGATTTGAAAATATTCCATACGCTACGTTTACTGTATGAAGTAGGATGTATCTGATATTAATATGTTTTTAATATCATAACTTCCTTGTTCATTTTTATATTTTTCTCTTTGGGAATGGCTATTAAAAGAGAAAAAAAGGAAAAAAAGGAAAACACAAATTAGAAATCCTACATTAATTTGTATTTGTCCCTTCATGTTTCTGTCTGACTCTGTCTCATTCTCTGATTATCTGTGTATGTGTCTATCTTTCTCTCTATTATCAGTCTGTCTATATGCCTGTGTGTCTGTCTGTCTTTGTCTGTCTGTCTGTCTGTCTGCCTGTCTGTCTGTCTGTCTCTCCCTCTCTCATTTTTAGTTTTTCACACTACTCGCATGCTGAAACAAACACGCTCAACTAGCTTGAAGTCCAACAGATAAATGACTTTCCTCTGAGGCTCCCTCCGTCGGTATTCCCCCTCGTTTCCGATTCTGTTCAATAATAGGTCATTTTATACTACCATGCTCACTTCGCCATATACCCCATCTTGACGTGACTGAACTCAGTGTTAAACTAACAGTTACTTCCGGGTGAACGGTCCTTGCCAATCAGGGCTCAACCGTATGAGGTCAAGAAATGAAAATGTTCCTGAGCTCAAAGTAGTTTTTACAATCAGTCTAGGAACCGGCTGAAATATTCAAACTGCGAAGAACATACTCAAACTAGCCTATTCAAAGAACATGAAAGAGAAGTGAGAGCTTGAAAATTTTGATTCTTTCTGTAATCAAGTGCGAGGAAACGTGCATGTTCAATGTATCATTTTGAGGAGAGTAAGCAAGAAATCGTAGATTTGTGATTTTATATTTACATAAAAAACGTGTTATTTATGAAATGTATCTATATTCTAATCTATCATTTTGCATTATAGAAAAGAAATAGAAAGAGAGAGAGGGAGGGAGGGAGAGAGAGGGAGAGAGAGAGAAAGAGACAGAGATAGAGACAGAGACAGACAGACAGACAGACAGAGATTTAGGTAGCAAGGTAAATTGATAGAAAGACTGAGAGCAAGAGAGAGAGAGAGAGAGAGAGAGAGAGAGAGAGAGAAAGGGGGAAGGGTGAGAGAAGAAGAAATAAACAGAGAGAGAAAGAGAGGGGGAGAGAGAGAGAGAGAGAGAGAGAGAGAGAGAGAGAGAGAGAGAGAGAGAGAGAGAGAGAGAGAGAACTCTTGGCCTCTTGATCATTGTGTTTTGGTCCCTCCATTTACTTATTTGTCCTGTGCATATGTACAAAGTATTACACTGGTACTTTTTAATTTTTTTAAATCTATCTTTCTCTCCACCTATCTCCTTACTTCTCAGTTTCCCTATATTTAATGTGTGCTAGCTGTCCCTATCTGTCTTTTTATATATTCATCTATCACTTCAATAATATTTTTATCTGCCTACCTAAATCCTAATTCTACTCAGCTTCAAGCTAATTAGGCTATATGTATCTCGGTATGTGCGAGTGCATCTTTTTATCAATGTTTTCTTTGTATCTATGCAAGAAAATATTTATACATCTATCTGCCTCTTCACGTATTTCTATTGTTGATTTCTCTGCGAATGTCACTACCACTTTTTACATATATCTCTTATTCTCTCTGCTACCTCAACACCCCTTCACATCCCCACCCTCTCTCTCTCTCTCTCTCTCTCTCTCTCTCTCTCTCTCTCTCTCTCTCTCTCTCTCTCTCTCTCTCTCTCTCTCTCTTCTTTCCTCTGTCTGCATATCCTATGTCTTTATCGACCGGTTTGTCTATCTATTTATCGACCAATTTATCTATGCCACACACTTCAACTTCTCTCTATCTCCTTTTCACTTTCCCTTGTTTGAAATAATGCTGCTTAATTTAATAAAGTTCCATTCGACTTCTATACTGAGCTCATTCCAGTGGTCAGTGTCATGTCAATCAATGTTGCTTCTCACTCTAGGTCTTCCTGTGACCCAGAATTTTGTGGGTTGTCTGAGGAACGTCTACATCAACGAGGTGTCTGTCCTGTACGAGTTGGCTAAAGGAAACTCCAGGTCTATTTATAACGGCGGTCAGCAGCCGCGATACGGTTGTCAATCTGTAGCGGAAGTACCCATATCTTTTCCAAGGTAATCGAAGTAATAAAGAAGC